>CM076574.1:149666529-150266529 GCA_034641835.2 Pinus albicaulis | reverse complement strand
GCATATATGATAGATGAAAGGTCCCTTAAAGTCTCATTTTTAAATTTTGTCCTAAGTAAGGGATTTTACATGACCCAAGAGCCATATAAACAAAGAAAACTTTGGCCATAGGTTATGTTTCCATATTTTTGTTAGAATTTCAAAGGAGAGGAGATCTTCAAATCTTGTTAAAATTCCTTAAGTTTATGTTATAGCTACTATAAACCCCCTCCAAAAAATTTCCAACACTTCGATTTTGGAGCCTAGGTTCTATCTATAAGAACTTATCTTTCATTGTAATCAAGTGATACTCTTGGTTGTCTAGTGTTTTAATCATTTATTCTTTCATGCAACACTTGGGTGATGTTTTGATTAAGTCTTGTTGGAAACAGTTGCAGAACTTTTGATGACAAGTTAGTTCCCTCCAAACACAAGTAGACTCTTGTTCTGAGCTTAAACTAATTTTTGTTCTTGCCTATATGAATTGCATAATCCTATGCCATTTTAAACTATGCATTTCCTTGAGGAACTAAACTCCACAATATTGTGAGATAGGAAATCAATGGGCAAGTAAATTGCGCAATCCTCCCCTAAGAGTTAGAACTGCTCAATCCATTGAGCCAGTGACATGCACAATCCATTGTCATTGGGGATTTCACAATCCTTTCTGTCGGTGGACTGTGAGTCCTGATGGAACAAGTCTATTGTGCATACCTATAAATAGGGATTATGCTTTCTTCTTTGACAAAGTGACACAAGTTTCTATTTGTGATCCATGGAAAAGTGTCGCTTTCTCCTTGATTTTAGGCATGCACACAATAAACCCTAACCATAATATTGTGGGGGTAAATATATATGATGGAGGCTTTTTGAGCTCATTTTCACACTCAAAATTGGAGCTTTAGCGATCCCCACGAGTTCAAAGAGCTTCGGATTTGGTTTGAAACACTTTTCTCGGTAAGTTTCTAAAGTGTCGCTTTTTTTTATTTTTTGTTTGCAAGTGTTTCTTTGCCCATTTATTCTTATAGTTATCAGTTTTTATGATATTACTACCTTGTACAAGTTTTTTTTCAGCCCATCATTCCATTTTTACAAGTGTCACATACCTCCCAAGTCATTTTTCCTACCAACAATTACTCCTACTGGGTCTTTCTATCCATGCATGTTCTTTCCTTTGTATGATATTTTATAGTTGATAATAATGGTTGATCTAACCCATTAAAAGGCTTATCTATACTTATATTTTCCTTAGCCCCAGATCTAAAACTTTCCTTTTTCCTGGGTTGAACTGCTGCATCTTTCAGGCTTCTCCCACTACACATTGTGTAATCCGAAGAAGAAATCTTCCTCCTTACCAGCTGCAACTACACAATGCACTGTCATTGGCCTCCTCCCACTATGCATTGAAAATTTCCAGTCATCAATGGTTTAGCTTGGCCACTGAGGCTGCACAATGCGCAATCTCAATCCTCAAGCCATCCCCTTTTCAACTGAGGCTACGCAATCATCCTCTCTCACTGTGCATTGCGCAATCCTAGAGACCAGCCTGCCTCCTTGTTGCCCAACATTGCACAATATCTCTCCTCTGTCAGTTTTTTTTTCTTTTAGATTGATTCTTGAACTAAATTTTTTAGAGCTAACGTACGATTTTCATGACTGCATCACTTTCCACATATACTACAGGCCTTGAGCATACTTATCTTTCATAAAATTATAACACCATGCCTCCCAAGAGATAACATCAAAGGAGGCTACAAAGAGAAGTACTGAGGAAGATGTTGAAAGTCCTTCAACATCAATTCCCATTCTTTATGATACACAATTATACATTGATAAGGAATATATTACATGGCATACTTTCAAGGATGCATTCACTGCCACAAAATTCAAAGAATATTTTGAGGATAGACAAGTATACATCAATATCAAATGGTTAGGCCTTCACAAGGTCGCTTGAATATTCTCAGTCTTACCATGTGCATAAGTCATCAAATGGATCTTGCAAGGTTTAGATACCAAGAACATGTATTTAAACAAATATAGTGGGAAACAACTTTCCTCCTACCAATCTCATGACTTCCACCCAACCTACACTTTCCTAATCTTGAGCAATATATGGAATCTCACTTCCGTGCAACACCAAGCTATCTCAATACAAAGGAACTAGTCAAGATGTGGGTAAAGTAACCATAAAAGTTTTGCTTGACACCAAAAAATACTTAAAAGACCAAATAACTCATAAATGTGTTTAAATACTTGATAGTACTGTGATGTTGAGTTTATGGACTCAAGAATACTAAATCTTTCCCTGAAGGATAGGTTTACATGCTATATCAGATTGTGTCACAAGGGAAGATATTCAACTTGTCCAATCTTGTGTCTTAACAACTACAGATTAACTTGAACAAGGTGTAGAACACGCAAAAATGCAAGCAACAATAATTTTACATGCTTGCCTACCTATTGGACACTATATGTGCTTGCAATGCTTTCCCTAGAATGGAGTGGTAATGGACAACTAGTGATCCTCCTATCCACATTTATTGCAAGTTGTTAGCAAAATGAAACTATATAGGAGTGTTTGAAAGACTCTCTGATCACTTCTGTAGAGTCTTATACCAAATGATATTTGAGGAAGAGTCCCCTTGTGTGTCTCTTTAGGAAATGATTTCAGTTTAAAAAGTTGTAGATTATTTTGCCTCACTAGATGGTACCTACCTCAAAGTGTTTGGTTACCTGAAACCATCTCATATTTTACCGAGGTATGCGATAGACAAAGTAGTCATGAAATATGTTGCATATCATCTTATCATAGGTTTAACTGTAGTACTACAGAGAAAGAAGAAGGCACCTTGACCTACTCTTCCCTTGCAAGTGGGATCTTATGAGATGAAGAACTTGAAAGCCATAGAAGCTGAAGTCACAGAATTGGAAAGTCTCAATCTTTGTACAATATATTTTCATCAGCAAGATCTTAGGGGATTTTGCAAGAAATACTCTTCCAAGTTACACTATATATCCATATTGGACCTATGCTAGTCTAAATGAAGAAAATATGAATAATCACTATAATGCCTCTCTGTCACATGGCCTAGGTGACTAGGCAGGCCCTTCTAACACAATTCCATAACAAAGTGTTACCCAGGAAGTGAATCAGTTGGAAGAAATCACCCTAGTTAGTATTAAGTATAAAAGGAAGGGTTCTCACAGTGCAGAAAAGGATAAAAGTTTCAAATTCAAGGTAGATCTAGCTATTCTAAAAGTAGCTTTGGTAGTAGAAAATAAAAGGAATCAATGACAAGTAGAGAGGAGACAAGAGGAAGAACATAAGCATAAGGAATAGAAAGAAAGGAATGAATAGGAGGAAATGCAGACACAAGAAGAACCAAGAAGGAAGAAGGAATAATTAGCTAGACTGAAGCAGGCAGAAGAAGAAAGGTAGAAACAATTTGAAGAAGAAGAAAGTAAGCAAAAGAAGGATCAAAACCTTGTTCGCGGGATAAAGGAGAAGATAGTAGCCCATGACATGGATTTATAACAAGGGAAGTAGAACCAAGATGTTGAACTCATGCCCAACACAGAATAGATCATCATTCAGACTTCCCCTACACATGGGAAGACCCTAGGTGGTGAAAACTAAATCGCTCGTTTAGATGATGACCCGATCATGGATATTTCTAGCCTGAACTTTAATGAACTCCAGAACAAAATTGTATAGGAAAGGAAGAAATAGTTCCCCAATGATCTTGCACATCCTACTTTCATGCATATAGAAAGGGTGATTTTCATCAACACCAAAAGGAATAATTAGACCATTTCCATAGCTAACCTAGCCTTTGTGGGAGCTTTAAAAGGAAATATAGACTTGCTAATGGAAGAAAACAAGCAAATGGAAAAGGATTTAAAATTTTCTAGGCAACAAGAGAATAACTCCAAGTATAGAATCAAAAGTTTTCTTCCACACATCCTTACGTGCAGGAGCTTTGAGCATCTATACATGGCGATATCTAGGCATTGGGAGACACTATGAGGCATCTTTATGAGGAGTTGGTCATTTTTCATAAATCAATAGTTCCTTTACATAATACGAAAAATAATTCAGGGGAGAATGTGAAAGATTTGAAAACATTAATGCAACCACTACCACGGTCCATGAGTTGGGAACTAAGTACATGAACACACCAAAAAAATTGGTTAAGAAGACAAGGAAGGAAGTAGAGTTGCAAAAGGTCGAAGTCATAATTCTTATACAAAGAAAAAAACAACTCGACACCTTTTGGGCCAAAATTTTGGTTTCTTACACGTGGTTATATAACAGCTTATATTCCTTGTTTCAAGCACACAATATCCCCTCAGTAGTGACATTTGCAAAGACAAAGGTAAAAATGTTGTCAGGCAGGAGATTGAGGAATACTTGAACTAGTTGAAGAAAATCACTACCACAAAATACTTGGAGGTTGATCGATAAAACATGTGTAAGTATATTGGTGGTCCTTCAAAGATCAATATGAAGTTTTTCTTATTGCAGAAAGAAGCACAAACTAGTTCCAAAACCATCTACCCATATGCTATGGAAGCCAAAGTCCATTATCAGCACTGCAAAGTTTGAGGAGACAATTGCACAATAAAAATATTGGCATCAATATGTAACCACAAAGTTACAAGTTGAAGTTGTTGAGCTAGATTTTCCTCAAACTCAAGCTTAATTTTTCTAGTTTTTCTTATTAGGCTCTACCCATTTTTGTCCTATATGGGTTTTTATATTATTGTATTTGAAATAAAATATATAAATGGAATTCCAAGAGTTAAATGTTGAATGTGAGAAGTCATTAGTTAGGAAAAGAGAAAAGAAGTCCAAGATTCATGAGGGAAACTCAAAGGTCACAAAGGGAGAACAAGGTTCATCTAATTTGTTATAAATAAACCCTCATAACTCAACCAAAGGGATTGGAACCAAATATTTGGAGCCTTGGCTTATATACTCTAGCATATGAGGAATATCATTCTTTGGAGAAATAAGTGTTGGCCCCATGTTCCAATATTGGGGCTAGTGCCTTATCATGTAATTTTATGCTTGGAACTTTCACTTTATAATAAGAAGCTCTCAGAGCTGGCACACCTTCATGCATATGTTGTGAATGTAGTAAGACTATTATTTATATATTTTCTGTAGAAATTTGAATAACTGATATATTATCCACCGAGATTCTCCTGATCGCACACTATTTTAACTTCATGCACAATACAGAATCTCTTCTACCATTGATCATTAATTGCGGAAATAAAAACAATCGCATGCGCACATTAAAACCGTAAACATTCACACATATGAACATAGTATTTCATGGGAAATCTTAAAGCTGAAAACCCCCAACTATATGTATATTATATTTCATAGATATCATGTAACAATCATCATACAAAGCTCCTCACAAGCTCTCAGTACAATCTCCAATTTCTACACACTAATCAAGCTAGATCTAGCAAATCACATGCTCCAATCTCTGCCACCTGATAGCCTTCCTCTACTGCACAATACTTGCTGAATAATGGCTCTTAATTAACTTCGAACCACCTGGCTTGTACTGCGTAATCCTCATTGGCATCTCCAATCACTGGTTGTTGCAAATCATGCAACAGTATAGTCACAACTGATAGTCACACTGCTCTTTCACCTACCTCTTCACTGGTCTCCACTGAAACTGTCCATGCACTGAAGTTAACTGATGTATTCTTTAGTTTATTAATGAGTTTATAATTAGTGAATTAATTATTAATTAATTCACACCACTCTCACTAGTGTATCAATCAGTTAGACTAGATACAACTAGCTCAACCATGTTTAGATTAGTTAAACTGAACACAACTCCATTAACTTCCTCAATAAACTCCACCAAACTCTCTCACATGAGTTCTAACTGAAGTATCCATGCAATAGCTCCACTTAACCCTTAGGAATAGCGTAATTCCTTTTGTCAGCTCCTGTGCCACATCTGTGCACTCAACTGAAGTGCTCCAAGAGAATAAGATAATGTTTATAGTCCAAATATTATTAAGAGCTAATAATATTCGACATATCTATTTTTAGACTGGCAATCTAAAAATAGATTCCACCTAATATGTCTAAAAATAGAAGTCCATCTATTTTTCCAACTTGACCAACCATCCACAAATAGCATCTTGCAACTCATAGAATATGATCGACATGTCTAAAAATAGACATAGTCTAAAAATAGACTTTGCGCCAAAAATAGCCTGCGGGCCCACTTAGTGAAGGCGACTTCTTTCCACTAAGCTCATCATCTTGTTGCAATATCAACATTTTCGATGTATGTTGTTTCATTTGTGCTAATGCTAATGAAATAATTCATTTTGTTTATTATGTATCTTGTTGAATGGGTTTTGATTATGTTATTACAATAATTGTTATCTTGTGAACCATTTTGCAGGTTAACTAACGATTCTTTTGTATTGCTTGTGTGTCTCTTCTAAGTTAGTACTATTACTTTCTCCTAAGGGGCTCACTTATTTCCCTTTGATGTGATGGGGCCTTTTATGAATTACATTTGATACTTCAGAAATTTCATACACTTGTTGTCACCAAAGCCATGCATATATCATTCTATGTGTTCACTACAACCAAGGCACATCTTTAAAACCATCACTTTTGGAAACTGATTGTATTCTAGTTGGGGCTCCTACTCCAAACAACGTGGGGTCTAGTTGAGACCTCACATCGGGGATACCCCCTTCCCTGTTGGTTGCTTCCAACGTCGTCAACATGTTTTGTCACTAGGATGGGGCTAGATGATAAGTTGAGCATGAAGTCAGTTTAAACCTTCCTTGTCTAAAATGGCCTCTTCTCATATCTTTACCCAAACATGTTTTTATAGAGTCGAAAATATGAAAATTCCCTCCAGGATAATTCATGACTTGTCAAATCTGAAATTTTATGGCAAGGGAGGAACAACCATTCTTGAGCACACCCTTCACTTACTTGAATTTTGCAATACTCATGAAATTAATTGTGAGGATATTGCTTTCAAGTTTTTCGTTCTCACATACAAAGAACGTGTGAAAAAATGGTATTATACATTGTCGACCTCCTCTATTCATTCCTTCCAACAACTTGTTAAGGAGCTTCATCAAGCCTTTGTCAATGGGTATGATTATGAAAGTGTATATAATAATATTATTCATCTCCGAATGAAACTTGACGAATCTGTTGAATATTTTCATGATCGATTCATTCACTTCTATTATGAGTTTTCCAAAGATTACATAGATTGGAATTTTATGAAAGATAAATTTGAATATTGTTTCAAGAAATAACTCCCTAGAGGTTTGTTGGGTCAAAACCTCCACAGATCAGGGCCTGTTATTCAAGAAGGACTCACACAACCGCACTTGTATGCTAAAAACTAGATATCATCGATAGTAGAACTCACCCGTAATCCTACGTTTGATGTAGATCCCACGGAGTCCAAACCCCCAGCAACACTTCTTCCTCCTCAACCTGAAAACCAAGAAGAAACGTGCACGGAAAACTAGTTGTACAGCATATATTTATCCTAAATGTCAGTGAAATCCATGTGAAACATCATATAAAAAATAATAAATGCTTAAATAATAATATTTTCACATATGCAAGCAGATATTAACACGTGAATTCAGGAACAAGATGGTTCTTCTTCATTACGAACAGCATGTACAGTAATAAAAAGTGGAGAGATCACCTGAATCCTTCCATGATCTTCGAACAGACCGTCGTCCGGATTCGTCCCGCCCTTGCCTCGCTAGGATACTTTCAAGACTTGTGCACACGAGATGACATATAAATGGCTGAACATCTCCAGGAAACAAGGGTTTCCTGTAAAAATCTGGGAAAGTGTAAGAGGCACGAGAAATCATACTTGAATTGGGATTCCAACAGAGTATAATGTCTATAAATTTCTCTCTCCCTTAGGCCATGCACATGAGGGGCTTTTATACTCCCTCAAAGTAGTTTCAATCAGTTGGAAACAGTTGGCCACGTGCTGGGGTGGTTGAACTACTAGAGTAACCATCAACCCAACCCGAAAATAGGGAATTTTTATATATTTTTTAATGATTTTAATGGCATACGCGGAAAATTGTGTATGGACTCGCGTATACACGCAGAAAAGTCTGGGCATACCCGCGTATGGGATTTTTAACACTGTTTTTTATGAATTTTGTTCAAGTCTGTGGGAATGGGTGCCCAAGGCCAAAAAGACAATCATGAATCACATGAGGGTGAAAAATGATGCTATAACAGATGCCCCCTAATATATGAGGTCAGAAGGAGTACATGATGGCCGAAATGTATTATGAACATAGAAAGAACTTCGCAAGGACAAGAGAGGACTTCACCAGATTTCAGCCTGCCAAAAACCAATGAAAGAAAACAGAGAGTCAACTCATACTGAGGCGGGCATACCCATGCTTAGTCAAAAATATATCATATAGAAAGTACATGATAAATCCAAAATGTGTACAAGTATAGCTGAACTGAAAGTACACAATGAATCATCTGAGCATGGCCCGGAAGTACAAGTCGGAACAATGTCCAAGTATCACATATAGAAAGCTGATCAATAATGCTGAAACTGGATGTCTGATCATAAAAGTGACTAAATCTCCAAGTACCAAATCATAAGGGGTGGAACAAATGGTATAATCACGCAACTTGGGAGCCAACATATAAGATGCTGCTGTACTAAACTGCAACATATAAGGGTGAACGACATCACTGGCAGAAACTGAATGGACTTTCAAAAGTGAACTGAAAAATGTTGATCCAACCTGAGGTCTTCACCGATCTCGACGGCACAATTCTACACAATGGGAATAAATGAGCTGAAGTCAACCATGTGAGAAATCATTGGATTACCGGTCAATAATGTAAACTGTTAACCAATGTGAGACAACCCACCAATAATGAAAATGAGTGTCAAGGTGCCCCAGTACAATCTAACAAGTGCGAATAAATGAGTTGAAGTCGAACACTTGGAAGAATCTACCAATCAGGAGGCAATGAGGAATCCCCACTGTCGATAGCGAAGATTCTGCCACTAATGACTGCAAACCCTAAGGCACTGACAAAAAGACTCTAGACCTTATTCCCAGAGAAATGAGTTGAAGTCGATGGGAAAAGATCTGCTGGAAGGAAGGCATTAAGGCATCCCACATCAGTCCAGCGTGAGTGTAACCCGCAGGCCAAAATTTGGAAATGAATCGGACGAAGCAGAGTGACGGAACCAAACCGAAGTACGTTTCCAACATGCACAAGATGAAGCTAGTGCACAGAAGAAACGCTCTGAACCAACCAATAATGAAAGCTGACACAGAGGCGAGATATCCACCGATAGGGTCAAATGGAAATTAAGGTACATCACGAATCCCAAGTGTAATAATGTATGCTGACGTCGAACACAGGGGAAACCACTCAGTCAAAGACCCATAATGATGATCAAATGCTGAGCACAAGGTCACATATCAATGATGGAAATAGGGCCAGGGTGCGGCTCTAGGTTTGCTCTCAGAGCAATGTGTCGTAGTCGATAAGAGACAAACCCGCCGACAAGAAGTCAATGGGGACCTTCTCAAACCAGCACGAGCAGAAGACCAAAACATCTGATGTGATAGAACAAGATACTGACAACACCGGGAAGGCCGACTGAATAATGAGTCAAGAGACACCGCAGAATGGCCGACTCTGGTTAGACTTCCCTTGAACAAAAGCATGACTTGTGATGACCATGGCAGTAAAAAGTGACACTGTATAAGTCTGTTATGCAGGAGGCAAAAACAAACTCTCCATATGATTGGAAGAGATAACCAACCGGGGGAGAACTGACCAGTGAAACAAGGCAAAGGCTGAACCTAGGTCAAAACTAAAAACATCCCAAATGAAGTAAATATATAAGTGTATGTGCTTTGTTCAAGGGCGACAAATTGACACTGTACTGCCATAAAATTACGAAGTTACATCCTTTTCCCGCTCTTTTTGTTATATTTGATTTTTTTGTCTTTTTCATATAATAAGCCTAAAAAGGAATAAAAGAGTGCTATAGTACAATGGATAGAACGAGTATCAAGAAACAGATGCACTAGTTCCTAGTTTAGGAACAATCCTATGCTCAATGCAAGGTGGCGGAAACTGGTAAGCGATACTCAGAGGAATGTTCCATCCATGGGTAAAAGGGTGTCAAGTCGCGATAGCTAAATGCATGCAATGGTTAACTTGTACAGACAGTCAAGGTCAAAAGTTGGCTTAAACATCGAGTCCAAAATAAAGTCGGCTAAAGGCCAGGATAAACAAGTGGCCAATATGCAATGTAATAATACAACTCAACAACACCAAAGAGCCTCTAGGGTAATAGCCAGAGAAATAATAGTGGAGAAGAAGAAGAATGAAGCTTCAACATATAAGTCATGGTAGGACTAAAGAGGACTCCCGAGCCTACATAAAACGAAGCATGGGCAACAAGTGATAGCGAGGAACTAACTAGGAAGCCCATGTAAAGGAAGGCTCTACCACCAAGTCATGATTAAATAATCGGCGAGTGAAATGGGTGAAATACTCATGACCTGATGGGATCGAACCTATGGCAATTGATCCAAATGGAGGCTAGTATGCAAAATTCAACGGAAAGTGGATTCCCTAACCTATATGCTAGTGAAGATCATATACCTGCCATGACGGGTCAGCAGTCATGGATCAAAAACCGGAAAAAATCTCGAGTTCATCAAAATGTACCTGAAAATATACCAATCTGGGCACTTCCAAGCATCCGGGTTATGCAGCTTAAGATAGATTGAAAAAATAAGCATAACAAATTTTTGCAAAAATTTTCAATTTTTTGGGCATAAATACACAAGTTACCTCACATTTGGTTCATTGTTACTTGCTTAATTGGGAAAAGAGCTCTGGAGAAAAAGCCTCTTTCGTCAAAACAGGAGAAATCGACCGTCAAACTTCGCCGAATTTGTTAGGTAAGCTCTTAATCCATCCTTGTTATCAATTTTGTCCATTTATAAGTTTAAAATTCGGAAATTTCACCGTAGAATTATTTGTTTAAAATTACGGTTCTGCGCATACGCGGTTTTATATTGACGAAGTCGCGTATATACGCGACTGTGTATAGAGAAAGTCGTGTATGCGCAACCCGAAATGAAAAAACGTGATTCTAATGGAAAAATTATTGAATTTTTGCAGGATGAATATATCATGGAGAGAACGTGAGCACAATGCCATTGACAATGAAGTAATGCAGGACCAATTATCGCTCAATATTCTCCGAAATTGTGGATTGCTCAAATTTTTCAAAATGCCAAATATGAAGAGTAATGTACGGTTGCTCGAAATGCTTGTGAATTATTGTGAACCAGAAGAAGATTGTTTCATAATAGATCAAATGCCCATACGTATCGAGGTGGAAGATATCTATTTTATTACTGGACTCTCCCGGAGGGGGGAGCTAGTAGATTTACATGGAAAGCCTTTGGGAGGGCTCACCGTGGAAGATTACGTCCACGTCTACTGCATAGAGGGTTCCAAGAAAGTTGGGACTCAAATTGCTATAAAAGATTTAAGAGACTTGCACATGAAAATTCTCCTATTTACCATTGGTAGGGTAGTAGGATCTGCTTTCTTACACCAGGCATCCAGGACTCAAATGAGTATAGCTGTGGAATGCTTAACTCATACATATGATTGGTGCACAACCCTACTAATGAACATGAAGCAACAATTGACTTCCATCCGAAAAGCAAAGACAAAACATTTCGGATATGGTACAATCTTGATGACATTCTTCTTCGAGAAGATTCTTGGGCTGAGACCCAAAGTGATCTCTTCTATCAGCAGTCCAAGGGACCCAAGAATTGCCCGATGGGCTGACTTGATGAAGAGACTGGGGGGAAGTGAAGTTCCCCGAACCACCTGGGATGATGAGTTCTTCCAATGGTGGGGAGAACAAATCATCACTGTGGAGGACTATCCCTATGCCGGGATGGATTTCCGTGGCGATCCAGACCTCGTCATTCCACCTGGCGCGGCATGGGGCACAGTCGATAAGATTGCAATTTTTAACTTATATGATTTTTTTGGATTTTTTCAATATGTATGAAAAAATAAAACATGTTTTTGATTGGAATCAAAGTGACTTACAATATCATAATGATCATGATACAGATATTGGACCAGTCCGTCCTGATGGTTACCCACGACACAAGCGCCACAGAGGCAAGGCGGATACAGTAGACTCAGACAAAACCCTCGATGTTGTACAGAGGAACTTGGAGGGTTTAACCCGCCAAGTGCCTATGGCTGCAATGGAAGATCTACCCGAGGCCATCCAGAGACGGGTAGTAGGAGTACCTCGTGACTGGGTGCGGTTATTTCGCCGAGTCGCGACTGTGATCATGTTCTATAGGAACACTACTTCTGGGCAGGGACCACAGGAGTAGATATATATGATTTATCAGATGACTGTATATTTTTTGAGATTTGAACATGATCGGGCATAAGCCCAAATTTTGTATGACTTATGGATCCAAATTTTTTATAGTTTTTGAACACTCTAATAATATATATACAGCGATGTTTGATGTGATGTGACAAATGTATAAAAATGTATGATGTTTTTTATGATTAAATTTTATTGTATGGAATGATTAATATGCCAATCAATTTCTTGATTAGCTAATGAGTCTGCCATCCAATTGTCAGCTCAAGGAATATGAATGAAAGTTAAAAATTGAAATTATCTTTGTAATAAACATACCCTCAAGAACAACTGGAGTAAAAATGGATCTCGAACCCGATAAGTATTGTTCAACTGTGACACCACCAGCTGGGAGTCCAAGAAAACTACCAACGAATCAACACCCAAAGATATTGCCTCCGAGAGTAGATAAATAATTGCAATGTATTCTTCTATATTATTGGAAGCAAGACCAATACAGACTCCTCTTGATACTAACAGCTGACCGGATGGATGATGAAGCACCCAAGCTGCGGAAGCCAAGTTCCGGGTGTGTCTACTAGCACCATCGGCAAAACCAAAATGACTCATGACATCCGACACAACCTGTCAAAGCAGATCAAAACATCACCATCCCATCAAAGATCGAAAAACCAGATATGTACAAAGCAAAACTACTATATACAAAAGCAAAATGCCAGGCCGAAGCCTAGGCATAATACTTTTTCAAATAGAGCCCATTTCTAGGCTCCGGCAACTCATTCCCTTCAAAATCAACCAAGGTATATGCTCCTTTTTTAAGGACTTTTTTAACGATAAAGGGGCCATACCACATAGAATTAAACTTTCCTGCCCCCAGGGCATCTTTTTCTTGGGCATAGACCAAAACAAGGTCACCTTCTGAAAAAACCCTAGGCTTGACCGCCTTATCATACTGAACTTTAACTCGGTTTTTATGTGCTTCATTCATCGTGGCGGCATCCCGACGTTGCTCATCGAGACGTTCCAGATTAAGGAGACGTTCTTCAAGGCTAGAAGTGTCAGGAAGAAGTTCAACAGCTAACTTAAGAGAAGGAATCTCACATTCAATGGGAAATACAGATTCCAACCCGTAAACTAGCTGAAACGGAGTAAAGCCAATTGCAGTTTTCACTGATGTCCTATATGCCCAAAGTGTAGGATATAGCATGATATGCCAGTTGGATCGAGATTTATTAATTTTCCTTTGAAGAATTGTCTTCAAGGATTTATTCACGGCTTCCACTTGCCCATTGGCCCGAGGATAATACGGAGATGAATGCTCCTGCTGGAAACCTCATTTTAGAGCCAACTCAGCCATCATGCTATTCTGAAAATGACTGCCATGATCAGTGACAATCTCTCTAGGAATACCAAAACGAGCAATAACCTGGCTGAAAAGAAAAAGAGCTGCATTCTCACCATCATTCCCAAAAGTAGGCATAGCCTCGACCCACTTCATAAAGTAGTCTATTGCTACAATAATGTACTTGTGACCTTTAGCCGAAGGTGGGTTACAAGTAGTATAATCAATACCCCACTTTGTAAAGGGACCGACAGTAATGACTGGAAAAAGTGGATCTGGATGAGCGCGCATTTTTCGAGTACAGACTTGACACGGATGACACTTTTTGACCGACTCCACACAATCTTTGAAAATCGAAGGCCAAAAGTACCTAGCACGCAATATTTTTTGGGCTGTAGCAAGCCCAAATAAATGACCACCACAAGCTCCACTGTGGCAATCATTCAGCACAGCCTCAGCTTCTTCGAGAGTTAAGCAACGTTTTAGGATTGAATCAACCCCTCGACCATATAAAGCATCACCAATAATCAAGTAATTCTTAGCCAAGTGACATAACTTACGGCGCTCATCTTTTGAAAAAGTAGAGGGAAACTTCGCAGTCTGGAGACACACAATGATATCTCCATACTAAGGATCCTGTGGAGAGGTGAGAAATAAATGTTCATCCAGGAAGGTTTCATCATAGACTATCTATTCTCCACAGGGCAACTTAGAAATCAATTCCGCGAAAACTAATGATTTCTTGGACTTGGCAGACATAAACTCAAGGTCAAATTCCTGCAAAATCACAATCCATCTATTGTATTTGCCCCCAATCACTCGCCTACTGAGAACAAATTGAAATGGATTGGCTGCTGCCAAAACATAAGTTTTTCGTAGAAGAATGTAATGTCTAAGTCGCTGCACAGCATGAACAGCTGCTAAAGCCAGTTTTTGTATCGGAGTATACCGGAGTTCAGGTCCTACCAAGCCTCGACTAAGATAGTGTATAACATGCTCTACCAAAGCATCATCTTCCTGAACCAGAACCATACCAATGGTAGATTCTGTTGCTACAAGATACAAAAGGAAATCCCTGCTATAATCAGGTGGACTCAATAAAGGAGCAGAGGTCAATGCTTTTTTCAAAGCATCAAATGAGCGCTGAGCGAAGTCATCCCAAAAAAATGGAACTCCCTTCTTCAACAATATCATAAATCCTTTGGTAACTTCAGCATAATTTACGATAAATCTCCGAAGAAAATTAGCTTTTCCTTGTAGACTTTGAAGTTGACGAATAGACGACGGGGGAGGCAACCGAAGTATTGCCTCAACCTTGAAGGGATCTACCCTAATCCCTTCCCTAGACACAATGAATCCCAATAACCGACCATATGTGACCGCGAAAACACACTTGTTCGGATTCAACCTAATCTTGTAGAAACGACATCATTCAAATACTCAACAGAGGTGAGCAGGATGATCCATTCTCTTTCGAGAATGAGCAGCTAAATCATCCAAATATGCCTCGATAATATGTTTGATGTCGTGGAAGGCATATGACATGGCCCGCTGAAAGGTAGCCCCAGCATTTTTAAGACCAAAAGGCATCTTCTTGTAAGCAAACGTACCCCAGGGACAAATAAAGGCAGTCTTATGCTGATCTTCAGGACGGATAGTAATCTGATTATATCCGGAGAAATCGTCCATGAAGGATAAAATCTCATTACCGGCACACTCACTAATGATCTGATCTATAAATGGTGTGGGGTAATTATCTTTCGGACATGCTTTATTAAGGTCTCTGAAATCGATGCAAACTCAAATTGTTCCTTGTTTCTTATCTACGGGAACAGGGTTCAAAACCCATTCTGTCAAAGGAACAAGGAAAATAAATCCCACCTTAAGCAGCTTCTCTACCTCGGCTTTGATAGCTGCAGCCTTCCTAGGATTGACCGGATGAAGTTTTTGCCTCACAGGCTTAGCATTTTCATAAGTCTTGATCTCATGCTAGACAATAGATGGATCTATACCAGGCATTTCCTCATAAGACCAAGCTCCGATGAAGACATTCTCTATAACATTGGGATCCCTGGAAATTTTCATCAGGATAGTTGGAGAAATCACAGCCATTTTCCCTTCAGCATATACCTGTGTTGGTGCTAAAGGGTTCAGGACTGCGCGAACAGGACCAGGAGACATAGGACTTGGAAAAATTGATTCAACTTCGCTCAAATCAGGTAAAAAGTAAGACCGATGATGCAAATCATCCCACGGTCTATCTATACCAGTCATAGCTTTTACGATGGCCTCTTTAGATGGAAGAGTGGTATCAAGGCAATCCTGGGTAGAAGAAGAACTAAGTGTCCAAGCTGGAGCCACATCGCCATCCAATTCCTCTGGAGAAAGAGGAGCTGGAATGGACTCTGTAGAGTCAACAATATATTGATAAGCAATCTCAGCTGCAGACATCGGAAATTCCATTCCACCCACTTGACCTTCCGCTAATGTGGCTGTAGGGGAAGGTAAGGTCCAAGGGTCCGAAAAATAATGAGTTCTAAAGAACTCTCTTTGAAGAGGAGCCATGGAGGATGAAATTGCATTTATATGAACAGTAGGAGGTGGAATATCAAAAGTACCCATCAAAGAAGAATACATTCCAACCCCTAAATTCTTAACAGGCGACTTGGCCTTATCCAACTTTGGAATAGTTGAGTCAGTAGATGAATTCGGGTCTATAGGAGAACAGTCCAGTTGATCCACCGTAACAATCCTCCCTTCGTGAGGGAAACAAATGATCCGAAATAATGAAGATGCAATGGCATCCATCTCATAAATCCAGTTTCTCCCCAACAGAAGGTTGTAGTCCAAGCTTGCATCAACTATCTCAACCTCTATATTTACATTTTTGCCTCCAACACAGATGGGCAAAGCTGGGACAATACCATGCGGTCTGTGAGAATGACCATCAAATGCAGTCAGAAGAGTAGTAGATGGAACAGCTGCGGGAGATCTAATTCCCTTCCAACATGTGAGAGACATCACACATGTGGAAGCACCCTCATCAATGACCATCCGGAAAATATTGCATTTCTGGTACGATGATTTAATATGAAAAGCCATATGATGGGGGAGTCTCTTTTTAAAATTAGTCATATCGAATGTAATCATAAGAGAGTTCTTTGGATCGACAGCCCCAATAGCAGTGAGCAGAGCACTGTGCTGAGCCGGACAAGACTGGAGCACCTCAAGAGCCGACATGGCACAAGGACTCTGCGCCACATCTTCCACAATAGAGTAGTTCTAGGCAACCCTGGCATTTGGATTAATTGCCGTACGCTTAGTAGATGCTTTGGGAATCCGAGGTATAGGCTCAACAGTAGGCTTCGTGATGTGAAGCGGCTCAATAGCATCGGGAGCACCCTTGGCTTTCGAAGACTCATCTTCGCCATAATCATGGGATCTCGTGGCGACATCCACGTGAGCACTCATCATGTATATGTTTGATGGAGTTTCCCCTTCCTGGGTGCCCCCAGAGGAAGCCCCAGTATTTTGATTCGCACCAACAACTAGATGTTGCCCTTGGGGAAAAGGGTTTGTCGACACAGGCTAGGAACTGGAAGAACCCTGCTGAGCTAACAAGCACTGCGCATCCTGAATTTTAGGGCAAAGGTGAGTAATATGGTCTCCAGCACATAACTTGCATGGAAACTTCACTTTATTTTTATCCTTTGGACCCTCACCAACATGCTCGTTTGATTTATTAGCATTACCCTTCCCATTCTTGCCCTTTTTCTTATTACGTCCTTTCTTCTTCCCTTCGGATTGTTGATTTTCTTTAGGGTTAGAAGTCTGAACAGCATTCATTGACAAAGATTGAGAAGGCAATGACTCAGCAGGCACAGCCTGACCAGAAGAAGCAGATTTTATAGACAACTGCTGCAATTGACTAAGCAGGTTAGCTGCACCACTCTTGATCGACCCAATAAGTCCATCACCATGAGGACTGGGTTTAGTCTTAGATAAGTCTAATTTGGAGCGAGGAGCATTAGGCAAATATTTATGAAGGACCTCAGACTGAGAATATATCAATTCAAGCTGCTGGGCCCTAAAAATGGCCGGCTCCTCGGAAAATACCCCGGACAGGGATACATCCTTAGAAATATCTGACTACAGAGATTTCAAAAACCATTCCAAAAGGAATTCTCCTGGAATATGAACTTTAATAAGCCTCTTCCTTCTCCGCCATTCTTGAATATGATCAGAAATGTGGGTTTCATCGTCTTGTTTAAAACTAGCTAGGAGTTCTGTCTCGGCATCGTAACGGACAGGCAACTGGAAATGATTTAGAAATGTTGTAGCTAGATCTCCAAACGTAGCAAAACTGCCCCCAGTTAACTCAATATACCACTTGGCAGTGTTTCCAGTTAAGGTGCGTTGAAACAATCTCAACCTAATTGAATCGTCGATCAGGGAGTTAGAAGAACACCATAAATGGAAGGTGGTGATATGGTCAGCCGAGTCCTCTCCATTCTTTCCTTCAAACTTTGGAATTTCTGAAGGTAGTTTGGTGGGAACCGGAGGCCACCCCGGACTATATCAGATCGGATCATTCATCAATTTCGACAGATCTGGCAAGTTTAACGTTGCCAGAAAAGGTAAACGAGGAGGAGCCTGAGGATTCCATCCTTGATGGGATGAATTCCCAACATTCTTAAAAGAGTACCCTGGATTTGATGAGGCACCAGGTTGCCAAAAAGAACTCGTAGAAAATGTTGGGCCAAAGGACCCAACATTTGGAGAAGGACCCCCTCCCAACGTAGAGTTACCAAATACCGGACCAGTTCCCCCCCCCCCCCTCCCCCGAAGTAATGAATGAAGAGGAAATCCCATGATAGAGGTTCCAAGCATTAGAAAGAGGGGAAAAATTCTGATAAGCACTCAATGAAAGGAAAGAAGCATTCCCTTGGTGACCAGCGTAAAACTGATTCCCTGCCCCTTCTGTTGTAAATACAGGGTTCCAACCTGTAAAAGTAGTCGAACTCTGACCTCCAGACCAAGGGTTAAAACTCTGAGTCTGAGAAGTAAAAGTAAAAGACCCTAAAGAAGGATTTGAACTAGGAATATACCCAGTTCCGAAGGGGAACCCTTGAAAAGAAGCTGACCCACTAGCCATGGAAGACATGGGTGTAAATGCAGCTGCAGCAGCGGAAAAGGAAAAAGAAGGAATCCCACTAGTGGGCATTCCAAAAAAAAAGGGACCAGATTGAGAAGCATGTGCTTGGGTGAAACCAGAGCCAAACACAGCAGTACTAGAAGCAATCGAAGATATAGCAATAGTGCCTCCTCCTTCAACTGAAGCAGGAGTCTGAATGCCCGCAGCACTCATAGCAGAAGCCGCGTTCCCAGTCGTGGCCATCGAAAGGTATGAATAAAATGGAGGATCTTCTGGTCTTACAGACTCAGGTCCGATGTACTAAAAAACAAACGGATAATCAGGAGGAAGAGGAGATGGAAGTGACTGAGGAGACTCAGGTACTTCCTCTACTTCTATTCCTAACTCTTCCAGAAATAAGACTCTCGAGGTGAGCGGAACGCTCCTCTCGGAACCAACACCAGAACCAACTACGAAACCTTCAATCCCTTGTGGAGGATCACTCTCCACTGTGTCAGATACCACCGGGTGATATTCACCTGCTATGTTACTCCTACGCCTTCTTAAAGAAGGTTCTGCACTCTCGGGAGATAACCCTCACACTCTCCTTGATCGACGAGGCGCTTGATCAGCCACTTTAACAAATTTTAATTAGACTCAAAAAAGTATAAAGCTAAGCAAGCTAGGAGCAAAGAGCACTCACTACAAAAAATCCCTAAGATACAGCCAAGCAAGCAGCCTTCAGGTATTTCCGCTCCGGGTGATTAGGACCGGACACCAAAATATGAGAAAGCAAAAAATAGGACCTCCCGGAAGTAGTCTGGGATAATTACGGCCCAGGCCTACTAGCAAAGGTAACATAAATAGTTACGTTGACCTCCTAACAACAGCTTTTGCTGGCACAAGTACCCAAGCTTCATAAGGGCACCCCCCAGAAGTACTACTGGAAGTGATACGACGTCTACCTCAGGTACCATGGGTATTCCCCCTCACAGTCACCTTTGTGGAACCTAGGAATGGCAACTATGGGCACCAATCCGTGTCAGAAGCCAGGCGGAACGGTCTTGAGGCAAGATCCAGCAAATCAGAGAGGGGGTATCTCTCTTCTTGGCCTTCACTTCCCCTCGCGCTTGACTCTCTGGAGGAGAGCTTTCCCGGTCCACCTAACAGAGTTGTATTTCACTCAATTAATAAACTTCTATGTTTTAGTTTGAGCAGCCTTGGAGATTTAACTCTCCACTCACCTAATCCAAGGCCCTACAACCTAGCTAGTTGGTGTATGACACTTAATAAAAAACTTGTTAGTTGTTTTTAAATTATAGTGCTTATTTTAATTGGCTGTTATATTATGTCAATGGGATATGGAAATGAAACTTGTGGTGTTTTATGACGCAGAAAAGAAATTAATGAAAACCAAACTACATGCCAATGCAATAATTGCCTTTCGATGAAAAGAAATTTCTACACGGGTTCTACGAGAAAAAATTTTCTTTTCAAATATCAAACTCACACTCACAAAATCTATGAAAAAGACTACAAATGCTTAAGTGCACCTAATGCAAATAACTAAGAGCATGCAAATTCTAAGATGCAAAGTCTAACAAAGCAAAGAGAAATTTCCCAAGAATCCTTCAGTTTTATCACTTTTCGGTTGTCCACAAAACTAGTTCCCAAAATCAGAAACTCTTAGTATAAAGACACCAAAATATGCTTGAAACAAGAGGAAGAAACCAATGACAATTCCTTTCCGCAAATCAAGTCAGAAACCAAAGGCAAGAAATCTCAATGAAGTTTCACAAGATGTAACAAAACGAGAAAAAAAAAATGCAAAACAAAAGCAAAATGATAAAACAAAATGTTTTTTGAGATTTTGAATTTTATAGAAAGAAGAGCTCTAGGAGACCAAGAAAACTATCCAATTATCAAGCCAAACAACTCTGAATTTCAAGAAAAACTTCAAAAACGCTCCAAATCTTATAGTGCCACTTAGTAGCAAGATTTATATGAGCAAACGAAGACAAGAAACTCAGTAACTCAGCCCAGAATAATAGTACAACCTTGCAGCAAACAAAACTTCAAAGAACCAAGAAAGACTCTTCAAAAATTGCAACAAGACCTAGTCAAATGAACTCGAGAAAACTAACCGAAAGCAGGCAAAAATCCAAGTGCAAAGCAAAACATAAAATGAGGAAAGAGTATACGAGCAGAAGCCCTCTGTTCTGATTAAGCAGAATAGCCATGAATCTCCAGAAAGAGATCTTGGTACTCGAACCAGAAATGCAAGCACTAAAAAAACAAGATTTTCCTAATAAGTCAGTCTTCAACTAATCAAGAGAGAAAAAGACCAATAATCACTTTCAACACAATCCAGAGACTATAAAGACACTCCAGGAATAGGTCTCCATAGGCAAACAAGACCAAAAAGTCAAGAAATCAAAAATTTCAAAATTTGCCCAGGCATACGCTACTTATCATCTTTTCAACAAGCGTGCATACGCACCTGTGTCAAAGGAAACCCGCGTATACGTGACTTCCTTTAACAAAAACTGCGTGTATACGCGACTGTGTATAGAAAAACTCATGTATGGAAAGGTAAATAATGAAAAACAAAAATGATCAAGCCTGGATAAAGAACCAGGTCTTCAGTCTGACTGAGAAAAAATTAACTGGATTGGAAATAATGATTAAAACTGTTGGAAACTTTTCAAACAGCTGAAACCACCCAACAGGGGAATCACAAGAATGTGATCCCCAGCAGAGTCGCCAGTTCTGTTTCGGGAAATAACTCCCTAGAGGTTTGTTGGGTCAAAACCTCCACAGATCAGGGCATGCTATTCAAGAAGGACTCACACAACCACACTTGTATGCTAAAAACTAGATATCATCGATAGTAGAACTCACCCGTAATCCTACGTTTGATGTAGATCCCGCGGGGTCCAAACCCCCAGCAACCCTTCTTCCTCCTCAACCTGAAAACCAAGAATAAACGTGCACGAAAAACTAGTTGTACAGCATATATTTATCCTAAATGTCAGTGAAATCCATGTGAAACATCATATAAACAATAATAAATGCTTAAATAATAATTTTTTCACATATGCAAGCAGATATTAACACGTGAATTTAGGAACAAGATGGTTCTTCTTCATTACGAATAGCATGTACAGTAATAAAAAGTGGAGAGATCACCTGAATCCTTCCACGATCTTCGAACAGACCGTCGTCCGGATCCGTCCCGCCCTTGCCTCGCTAGGATACTTTCAATACTTGTGCACATGAGATGACATATAAACGGATGAACATCTCTAGGAAACAAGGGTTTCCTGTAAAAATCAGGGAAAGTGCAGGAGGCACGGGAAATCATACTTGAATTGGGATTCCAACAGAGTATAGTGTCTATAAATTTCTCTCTCCCTTAGGCCATGCACATGAGGGGCTTTTATACTCCCTCAAAGTAGTTTCAATCAGTTGGAAATAGTTGGCCACGTTCTGGGGTGATTGAACTACTGGAGTAACCATCAACCCAGCCCGAAAATAGGGAATTTTTATATATTTTTTAATGATTTTAATGTCATACGCGGAAAATTGTGTATGGACTCGCGTATACACGCGGAAAAGTCTGGGCATACCCGCGTATGGGATTTTTAACACTGTTTTTTATGAATTTTGTTCAAGTCTATGGGAATGGGTGCCCAAGGCCAAAAAGACAATCATGAATCACATGAGGGTGAAAAATGATGCTATAGCAAATATCTTATTCAAATTTATTTAAATCCATTTGAATCTGAACCCTTTGTAAGTCACCCAAAATTTCTTGGTTATGGAGCTCTCAAAACTTGAAAAGAAGAAATTGTTGTTCCATGTGAATTTTCATGTTATTTTGATTCTTCCTCAAATCAAGCAACTCCATGCACCCAAGTCAAGATTGGAGAATATGATAATTAATTTGCTGATCCAAAACCATCTTCTCCCCCCCCTCATATTTAATATTCAATATTTGAGATCAAGTTTCAATTTTGAATATGATGTAATATATGACATTTTTTCTTCTCGAGACATCTCTTATTATCCATCAGTTATTTCCTCAAATCCTATTGATCCTAAGATATCACATCAACCTATTACAACAACTTCTTTTGATTCTCAAGAGGATCAAATCCAGTATGGAGTCAATGGTTACCAATAAACTCACTATATCCTTCATAATGACTATGTGTGAGATTCCAATTATGAATATGAATTTGTAATTAAAGATGATATTTCACCTAATCTTTCCATTTCTTCCCCTTTCACCCATTTTCCTGACATATTCACAGATTCTATTGCACCTATCACATATTTGGATGGTATGGTTTTTAATGGTATTAAATCTGATTGGAGTCAGGAATGGTGGAATGTTGATTTCAAATCAAAATAAGGTGAGGAAGAATTCACTCTTTACAATCTATATGATTCCTAATTTTGTAAATATGAAGAAGTAGAGGATGAAAATTCATGTTTTCAATCAACCCGTCTCTTATATGATTCATCAGGTCATGAGGATCCCCTTTTCTTGGATGAAAAATCAAACTCTGATCATGGCTCTCTTAGTGTATTCATTGAATCATCCAATAATGATTCTATGAATGTCTATTATTCCAAACCACCGATTTTTTATGACTTACCTTCTAATATTTTGTAACATTTCAAGATTTCGAGACACTTCAGCCTATTGTTATGGTTATGTCAAGATATCACGATCTTGATAGATGTTCTAAGCATGATCAGATTAGTACTCTTCCTTGGGATAACCCTCATGAGTTGATCACAAATGTTGGAAATGAACTTATCTTTCACCTTCAAGATCCATTGCCTATTTGTCATTATCCCATTGCTCAATGGTTATAGGAATCCTCTTGGCAAGTCCCTTTGCTAAGAACATGTACTTATCTTGTTGCATGTTTGCCAAGATTTAAATTCAGAATGTATGCTTTGGTATGAGAGTTTGTCGCGATATGTATGAACATTATGTTACATTAACAAAGTGTTTAGTACACACATTTTTCTCATACTTCACAACTCGTGTTTTGTGCCTTCAAATTTTGGATCATGCCACCATTTATATTTCTTGTCATATGATTTTCTTGATAATATTTCTCATTTCCGATCCCCTCTTTAGTCTAAGTTAGGAGATGCTTCATTGGTTGCATTGGAAATTTCACTTCACGTAGGCTTGACCTATCTTTGGTTAGCCTAGTTGTAGGCTTATTTTAGGTTAGTTTGTTTTGATTTTGTTTCTTGATTTTCCTTTCATATCAGGATTTTATTTTACTTTCTTCATAATAAGCCTTGTATTAAAGTCATGTTTGGTTTTGAATAAGCATGGAAAATTTTGAAAATACATTGTACAATTATTAATTCTTGGATAACTATCCATTCCTCTTATTTTCATGGGCCTTGTATCTTTAGTCTATGATGCTTAGATGGAAAATACGGTCTTTCTTAGAGAAAGCCTTAGTGTATTTGCGATGCTAAAATCTATAAATAATATCTTCATATTTAATTGGATTTTATGTTTGATCAGTTAACTTGTCAACTTGGTCAAGTAGAGAAAGGAAAGGAGGAAGCTTAAACAACTGGACTATATTTTATAGGTGTATATATATCCTTCTCTAAAGGGACAACCTTTTTTGCTCTCAATAACTTGAGATTCCTCTTCCACTCCATGCAATAATAAGTTCCTTAGCATTGTTACACTAAAAACTGTCATCCTGACATTTTGCTATGAGTATGAGCTCATTATTACTCATACTTCCTCCTTTTGCAAGTCTAACATATCAATTCCTCATGTCAAGCTTCAAAATCAGAGAAAAGTTCCTAAAAATCCCCTAAACATTGGTATCGCACTTTCTCTATTCATTGCCTGCGGTCCCGCACCTAAGTTCAACTTTCCTGCGGAACCATACCGCACGTTCTTTGTGTTATGGGTGCGGACCTCTGTAAAACTCAAAAAGGCGAGAAAGTAAAGATAAAAAGTTGATTTCAGATGAATTCTAGAAGATTCTAGATGGGAATTTTCGGGAATGGATACGCTTTGAGAAGGTTCATGCATCCCTCACTTGATGGGGCTAACCCCTTGATGTAAGGAGCTAATCCCTTTGAAGGAGGATTCTATCCCTTCATATTTGGAACAGAAAACCTCCTCTTTTCCACTATAAAAAGAGGCCTTGGGTAGCCTCAAAGTGAGTTCAAGCTTTAAGATATTTGAAGTTAAATGCTGTTGAGATTCAGACTTAGTTAACTAAGACTTTCTGTGAGGTTAAATCACTCACCTCTATCCGTCTTGGTTCAAAGAGTGCAATGCTTGTCAAAGTAGAAGAGATTCCTGCTTCGGACCCCAAGAGGACCTGCACGACATCAAGGCACAGGTTGTAAAGGTTTTCTTTTATTTGAAGTTAATACAAATATACTCATTTTTCTCATTAAACTGTCTATTCATGGTTTATTTCATAAATTCCTTGATCATTATGATGAGTATGATTTATAATAATGTCTATACAGGTGCTATGTAATCTTTTTTCTTGTTTGTGACTGCATATTCACGAGGAACGTTCTTTCAAGTGCACGGGAAGAACTTCAATGAGATCAAGCAAGTGCTGGACATAAGGTAGGCCTTACACCTATATAGCATTTTTATGAATCTTGTATGCTTAGAGAGAGATTAGTATAATTGGCTGTTTGTTGCTAGTTACTTTTAGTACTAGAGAGATCGGTCTTGTCCGCAAGACGGATTAATCTACACAAGCACATTCATATAAATAAAATAAATAATGGGTGAAAGAAGAGAAAGGCTTCCTGAGCATAGAGGTGAAACAAGAAACTTCTCCTGGGCATTGTTTAGTGTCGCTGGCAGCAAAACAATGTTTGTTTTCCTATAGTAACTCTACTAGGGTACTTTCTAGTCCTATTGGCAACGGAGCAACACCAGAGATGAACAATAATACTTTGAACATCCTTCTCACTTGCATATCTATATACTCCTTATCTCCAATCGAAACAACCGAGACTTGAATTTATTTTGTTAGTGTGTCACAGATGAAGAGAATGAAATAAATGATATCTTTAATTCAAGCTAAGTAAGGAATATATGGTGATTGAAAAATGAAAAATACTTCTTGAATAGCTAGACATGGTTCATAGAGGAAGTGTAATGTTCCAAAATTAGCATGTAGCTGGTTGGAACATTAAATTTTTTCTTTTATCACCTAGGGGTGGAATAATAGGGTAAGGAGGCCCATACATAATAAAACATAAATAAAATCCCTCATAGTATGAAAGGGGGTCATCAGAGGAGCTGGATTTCACACCCTCATGTGTGAACAGGATCATTTGCAAGTGGACAAGGTCAAGTTTGACCAAGTCAACAGTGCTAGGATAGGAGGTGGAGAACACTTAGAGAAACAGCGTAGTATGAATGGGAAGAGGTTTCTTTGGTGAAGGAAACCATAATGAGTGGGACCCATGGTGAGAGGGATATCACATGTTTAAAAGGAGGGCAAGGCAGCCATTGTAATCCATGTTGAAGATTATTAATTTCTTGTCTGTTTAGACTTTGTGCATTCTCCTGTTGTTCAGCAGAGTTGCAGTGCTTCTTAGCACAAAGCATTCCTGTTTAGGAATTCTTTATCCTTTCAAGAGAGGCCTCTTGAGGGAGTTGCTCTTAATTTTCTCCACATTTAGGCTTTAGGCCAAGCATCCTCCTTCAACTACAGCATTATTCCTGTAGCAGGAAACATTGTGTTGCAGGGTGTTGCAGTGGAGGTTCTACAACACCACTTCCATCAACTATTTTTCAGAGGAGGGAGTCTCCTTAACTTTGGAGGATCAGTGAGGGAGAATTTGATCTGATTTCCATCATCTTTGGCATCAGGCCAACCATTTTTCATCACATACAGCACATTCCCTCTTATTGATTGCATTATTTTCATTGAGTATCAGTAGTGAGGGTTGCAGTATTGGATTGGAGGGTCATATCTTCAGTGTTAGGATCAAATTTTCACTTGGAAGATCCATTGGAGGAGGTCTATTCACCTTGTGTATCATCTACAGCCATCTCCATCCAATTCTTGAGTTGTAGTTGCTACTCAGCCCTGCTACTCTGGCATTTTTCCATTTTGTATATTTCAGCCAATCCTTCTGGGATTGACTTAATATTGTTTTTCAGGGGTTAGAGCTTTGCTTCCCACATTATTTGAGCCATACATTGTCATATCTTTGTATTGATATTATTTCTATATCAGTGCCTCCCATAAACTGCATAGTCATAGCCTTGGGCTTTCTATATGTAGCCGTGTTCTTCATTTTCTTGTACATGTTCTATTGAGGCTTGCAATGCCTAACTTGAGTGATTGTTTCCTCAACGATTTGTAATCTCTTTACTACTATAACATCACTTTTTTTCTATTTAAATATTCATGTGTTCAGGCTCATAAAAATAACTTTGTTGCTCTATTTCTTGTTCTTACATTGCTGCAACCCCTTCATTGGGCACTTTTTCAAGACAACTAGGTGTGGGAGACCTGTTTAACCCACCTAGAGGGATTTATTTTGAGCCTCCTCTTGGATTGCAGTCTTAGATACATTGATCTAAGGGATCTAGGTCTTGGTTTCAAATCTTGTAGCAGCCATTCCTAAAAAATGCGTTTTTCAACCATGCCTTGCTAAGCAATCCCATTTTGGGATATTACAGTAAGACCCATACAAAGAAGTTGAAGTTATACCAGTGTGTCGCCAAGTGTTGTAGCTTCTACAACTCCCTTCCAAAAAATTTCCTACACTTTGATTTTGGAGACTACCTTATGTGTATAAGAACTTATCTTACATGATTATCAAGTATTCCTCTTGATTTTCTAGTGTTTTAATCACTTATTCTTTCGTGGAAAAATTGTGTGATGTTTTGACTAAGTCTTGTTGGCAACAAATGCAAAATTTTGATGACAAGTTAGTGTTAGTTTTTGTAACATCAGAGGTGTTGTAGTCTTGCAATTTTTTGGAGAGGCTAAAACACAGGAGTTCTCCATAACCCAAAAATAATTTCTGGAAATTACGCCTAAAAGTTTTATTAGCCTATTTTTAAATATTGCCTAAGTCTAAACTTAGGGAAAGTGGTTATCTAATCAATATTAATTGAGAAAGATGTGAATTATCTAGAAACTTTCATGGATCGGCTAGGAAATGATCTTATCCCTTGATTAAGTTTTAATCTTCGTCGTTGGAGGTCCAACAGAATATTATATGAATAATTCGATGGGTAGATGAAAAACACACACTTGAGATCGATTTCCTTGGAGAGTTTGATTTTACAGAGAGAAATAGTATTTCCCAAAATAATTCGAGCTAGAGAAGGAAGTAGAGACAGAGAGGGGCAGGGAAAACGAAGTTGAAGGAATATTTTCTAGATCCAATGAGTACTTTGCAAAGAGGCTAAGTTTTTCTCCAAGAGGTTGCACAAAGGTAGCACAAAATCCTCAAAAGGGAAATTCGATTTTGCTGAGGTGAAATGGCCGAAAAGTATTTCTACAGTTCCAGAGAGACAATTTTCCAGTTAGTAGTAGGCATAACAACTTGATTTTTAGGAGTTCTGGGTTGGGCATTTAAGAGATTGCGTAGAGGTGATGCAGGGCCTACGCAGAACAGAGTGGAAAATTTTCTTTTTAGGGCGGTCAAGTGTTGGGGTTGCTCAAAGTGAGGGTAATTACCCTTAGATATTTTTTCTAGTATTTTCTCTACAGGATTGCTAGTTTCAGCATCCATATTGTAATAATATTATTTCATTGTTTCTTAATAGTATAAAACCCTCAACTTTTGCACTAGTTTTCCAAATTTAGGGTTTTCTAGGGACATTTTTCCAAAAATAATTGTGTCAATTTTTATGTGTGTGTGCTAGAATAATTTTCAATTTCTAGCAATATTATTTTTCGCAGTAATTTTGTGAATATTGTAGTGTATTTATTTCATTGTTGTTGTAGCAATAAAATTATAGTTTAATTAGCAATTAGAAGAAATAAAAATATTTGCTGCAATAGGATTTTAGTGGTGAAATTTTCACATGGCATCAAAGTGTGTTTCATTAGATGGGAAAGTTCAGAAGTGGAAAAAAAAATTATATTCAGAGGGAGAAACAGGATACATTTCTGAAGGTTATTGAGAGCCTAAGTAAGGATTTTTTAATTTTTGGGTAGATCGATTTTTCAGTGCCTATGGAAGAAAAATTTGGCTTTCCAGATTCATTGTTTCCAACAAGAAGAGGGAGCAACAACTCAGAAATTTTTGCTGAGCAGATTCCTTGCTTGGGCGCAGGAGAATTTTGTAGCAGTTTGCTAGAGCAAAATCAATACCGAGTGGAAGAGAAATGCACACACAAAGGGAAATTTCTCTTAGCGTATTTCTAGCTTTAAGAAATCTTATTTTCCTGTTGCATATTGGTAGGAGATGTGGAAAATTTTCTCAGTCCAAAAGGGGCTGAAAGTAGCAGATTCAATAGTCGAGAAAAGGGAAAGAGGGATATTTGTGACCAGATTTAGAGATGGCCACAAATAGGCTTCGATATCAGGATAGGTTAGAGGGAAATTCCAAATTTTTCATTTTGAAGGCAAGGATGACCTTCCTGTTGGATGAACATGGCCTAAAATATTATGTGGACAATGTGTTAGAAATACCCCAAGATGTCGATCATCTCAAGGAGTAAAGGAAGGAGATTTCAAAGGAAAAGAGATTGATCCTAGATGGAGTCTAAGACCATGCAGTATCACATGTGTCAGAACAAGGAACAACTAAGGAAATGTGGGATGCTCTCGTCCAACTGTATCAGAACACTTCCTAGTAGCAAAATATGTTCCTAAAAGAGAAGTTGAGGAGCATTAGGATGATGAAGGGAGGAGGCATAGACTCTTTCCTCACCAGTATCTAGCAGGTCTAAGATTAGCTTGCAGTTGTTGGGAAGGCACCTCAACCAACAAATATTGTTGGTTTGGCATTGAGCAATGTCTCAGAGGAATGGCAAGTGTTTTTCCAAAGTAACTTAGGTAGAGACAAATTACCTAGATGGGACAGGATGTGGTCCAACCTATAGTAGGAGGAGTTGAGGCATGATCTATTGAAGAGTACCATAAACAAGAGCAACAAAAAGGGCATGAATGGTGAAGAGGAGAATGTGGACCTAGCATCGAAAGGTCCCATTCAGGGACAGGGGGAAAAGAAGAAGAGAAGGACCTATCTAAGGTCAAGTGATTCATGTGTAGCGAGATTGACCACTACAATACACAATGTCCTATCAAGAAGAAGGACAATCAGGAGAAGCAGGATGAGGAGGAATTGTTCAAAAAAATAGAAAATTTTTCCTCCATGCTAGAGGAATATTTCTCTATGCTTACAGATATACCTCTAGGAGAGAGGTGGGGCGATTTGGAGTTTTAGTCCTAGAGTTGCAGATTTTGGGCATGGTCCATTGAAGTGTCCTCCTTATGGATCATTACCTATCTATAGGGGTCCACAATATTCAGTAGCAGGATGGATCAATGTCAATGGATGCAGTCATATTTCAAAGTAACAATTGAAGACTAGTAGCAATTAGATGCTAAGGAGCCCAATGTAGTGTTGGAAACAATGCAAGGTAGCACAATACAGAGTCAACGACAACATAGTTTATTAAATAGACATTGTAGAGGCTAGTAGCAGTCATAACTCATGAGACAAATGCATCATACATAGTTGATTAAGTATTTAGGATGCTTCTCAGTTGCAACAGTTGTAGTTGCAACAATAACATATGAGAGGGAGTTGTAGTGCATATGTATAAATTAGGGTAATTTTGAGGTCTAAAATGGTCCTCCTAAGGAAATAATAAAATAATAGTGGAAATAATAAAATAATATTGGATTACGTCATCAAATTTTAGAGGGAAAAAAGAAAAAAACTACTTTTTCAACTCATATTTTCAATTTATCTCCCTATGGGATTACTCAAATTTCAAGTGGGAACACTTGTTGGATGAAGAATTTGATTCCCTGTCCATTGAGTATTCATGTTTCATACTTTTTATGGACCCTGCTACACGAAGAATGAGAAATACATGAAAAACATGATTACAATCATGTTTTTTCATGTATTTATCATTCTTCGTGTAGCAAGGTCCATCAAAAGTATGCAACATGGGTACTCCTTGGATGAAGAATTAAATTTTGCATCCAACAAGTACTCCCGCTCAAAATTTGAGTAAAACCTTAGGGAGATAAGTTGAAAATACAAGTTGAAAAAGTAGTTTTATTGTTTAATTATTTTTTAATATTTTTACTTTTTTACCCCATAAATGGTGAATCACCCCCCATGGTTAAAACCATCATCTTGAATCCTATTGGTTCTTATAAATTTTATTTTGGAATTTATCTTAGGAGGCCCATTTTAGACCTCAAAAGTTCTCTAATGGTTGGCATTAGTATAACAGTTTCAACGGCAACACAGATGCAACATCAAAGTTACGTAGTGGTTGGTGGGTAGTGGCAGTCAGTCACAATGGCCAAACATCAACAATGCACAGAGGGTGATACAAAGACAAGTTGTTGTGTCAGTAGTGCAACACTAAAACACCGTCCTCGTTAAGAGGGAGAGTTAGAATTTGTAGCATCAGAGGTGTTATAGTCTCAAAACTTTATGGAGAGGCTAAACACATGAGTCCTCCATAACTCAGAAATTGTTTATGGAAATTCCACCTAGAAGTATCTCAATTATATTATTAGTCTAGTTTTTAAATATTTTTAAACTTAGGGAAAGTGGTTAATTAATTACTATTAATTGATAAAGGTGTTAATGATCTATAAACTCACATGGATAGAATAGGAAATGATATTAGTGCTTGATTAAGTTTTAATATTGGACATTGGAGGTCCAACAAAATATTATAAGAAGTAGATGGGTAGATAGAGAACACACAATTGAGATCGATTTCCATGGAGAGTTCCATTTTCCAAAGAGAAATAACAGTTTTCGGAAGAGTTCGAGCCCGATACGAAAGGAAAGACAAGGGGGGCAGGAATAGTGAAGCTAGAGGAATATTTTCTAGATCCAGAGAGTACTTTGCAGAGGCCGAGATTTTATCTAGGAGGCTGCACAAAGACTACACAAAAGCCTCAAAAGGGAAATTCTATTTTGCTGAGGTGAAGCTAGTTTTCAGTTCCATAGGTAGAAAAGTATTTCTAGAGTGTCAGAGTGACAATTTCGCAGTCAATAGCAAACACGACGACTTGATTTGTAGGACTTCTAGGATGAGCGTTTAATGGATTTCGCATAGGTGACACAGGGCTTGAAGAAAGTAGAGTGGAAAACTTTCTTTTCAAGGGAAGTCAAGTGCTAGGGTTGCTTGGAGTGAGGGTAATTTCCCTCAGATAATTTTTCTCAGTGTTTTTTTTATAGGATTTCCATTTTCGACATCCAAATTGTACTCGGATTATTTTACTAATACAAAATAATATAAAACCCTCAGTTGTTGCCCTGGTTTTCCCTAGTTGGATTTTTCTAGGGACATTTTTCCAAAAGTAACTGGGTCAATTTTTATGTGTGTGTGCTAGAATATTTCTTAGTTTCCAGTGCTATTATTTTTTGCAGTAATTTTGTGAAGATTGCAGTGGGCTTATTTCATTGTTGTCGTACAAATAATTTTCTAATTTAATTAACAATTAGAAGAAATAAAACCAGTTGGTGCAATAGGATTTCACTAGTGAAATTTTCATGGTTAGTTCCCTCCAAACACAAGTAGACTCTTGTTCTAAGCTTACATTGGTTGCTGGTCTTGCCTCTAGGAACTGTGAAATCCTCTGCCACTAGAAACTATGCAATTCCTTGAGGAATTGAACTGCGCAATCCTATGATACATGCAATTATTTGGTAAGTGTTTAGTAAATTTAATGTTCTTAAATTTATCACATAAATTATCGACCGAAGTTGGTAAATTTTTGAAGTGCAAGTGCACTATATATGCTAGAAGCCTCTTTTAACTTAGTTTATTGGTGTGATGATTAAATTTGTAGAGATTGCTTATAAGGGTGTTTTTATTCTTTATGAAATTGATTATATTACAACTAGATTCTAAAAAAATCAACATGCTTTCTACTTTGCAAAAACTGGAGCAAACCTTTTCTGTATTATGAAGAAATCTTAACTAATTTATTTGTTAGTCTCTGAAAATTCTAACATTCTAGTGTATGAAGATAAAATCAAATTCCAGAAAAGAGAATTTGTATATCTTTATGTTTTTGAAAATAAGTTCCATGTAAATGAAACTTATAAAGAAATAATTAAATCACTATTGTTGTGAAAAGAAATCACTTTTTTAATCTCATTGTTATCATTTTGAATTCTATATAAAAATTCAGCAACTGTATTTTGTTTTCTAGGTCGATCCAAAATAGTGATATTAAATTCCTGTAACAATAATAACCATCATGTGACTCTGCCATTAGTAACTGGTTTATTCATTACATATCAAATTGCAGAATGATCTGTATGAATGAAAGTTTCATAGCCAGTGATGTAATGTCTAAATTTGTTAATGGCATGGGCAACGACTAAAAACTCCTTTTCAATAACAGTATAATTTATCTCTGAAAGAGTCAAATTTTTACTTGTATAGTAAATTTCATAAGGAGATGAGCCCTTTTTTCCTAATACAACTCCCAGAGTTGTATCCGAGGCATCAGTTGAGATCTGGAAAGGAAATTTCCAGTTTGGTCCTCTCTGAATGGGTGCTTTAGAAATATTTTCTTTCAAAGTTTCAAAGGATTTTTGGCAATCAAGATTCCAACTGAATTCACAATATTTTGTAAGAAATTCGAAGAGTGGAGATGAAATTTTTGTAAATTTTTCTATAAATATTATATAGTACCTAATGAAACCAAGAAAACTCCTAACATCTCTTTGACAAATTGGAACTGCTAATTTAGAAACAACTTCTACTTTATATGAGTCTACCTTAATTCCATTTCCTGAAATGTGGTTTCCTAAAACAATCCCCTCAGTAAACATCATAAAAAAAAATTAATGACTTAGTGAGAGATTTTCTTCCTTACATCTTATAAGATATTTTTCCAAATAGTTAAGAGCTTCTTCAAAATAATTTTCATAGACTGTAAAGTCATCCATATATACTTCCACACAATCATGAATTAGATCTGAGAAAATACCCAATACTTCCCTTTGGAATGTTGTTGGTGCATTACATAATCCAAAAGGAAGTACTTGGTAAGCATAAGTTCCCCATGGACAGGTAAATGTGGTTTTGTCTTGATCTTCCGGTGTAACCTGAATTTGGTTATATCCACTAAAACCATCCAAGAATGAGAAATATATCTTCCCTGCTACTGTATCGAAAACTTCATCTATGAAAGTAAGTGGAAAATGATCTTTCAAAGCAGCATTATTCATCTCCCTATAATCAATACAAACTCTCCATTTTCAATTCTTTTGAGGAACAATTACTAAAGGTGAAACCCGCTGACTGCATAATATTGGATAAATGAAATTTACATTTAACAGTTTTTGTAGTTCCTCTTTAACAATTTCCCTTAGGTTTGGATTCATTGTTATTTGAGGTTGTTGGATTGGTCTAGCATTTTCTTCAATATATATGTGATGCATGCAGGTTTCAGGATTAATTCCTTTCATGTCAGTGTATTCCCATGCATATGCAAAAGAGTGTTTTTGTAATATTTCTATTAATTTCTTCCTTTGAAATTCTTCGACATTTTTTTTTACATTTAAATTTCCTGGAAATATTTCTATTGAATAATTTCCAAATTCTTCCATAGAATATAAAACCTTTGTCTGGATGATAGATATTCAATGTTGCACTGTTCTTGAAATTTTTGACTAATCTCACAGTATGAAGATGATTCATTTTTTCTATTAAATATAATATTTGATCCTCTTCACAAACTTATAAGATAGTAAAAATACGTTGTATATCATTATCATCATCCATCCATTCTTCCTTTTCTACCTCTATAAATTTTTTTGCAGGTGGATACAATGTGAATTTCTTTGTTGAGCTTCCATCAGAGATAAACATGTCATCGGATATACAACTAATAAAATCGTCGGTTGTATCTAACTAAGGTCTCCCTAATATTAATGGATGTCCTCCTAAGTTATTCTTAGGTGTTAAGATAATAAAATAAATTGGATATTCCCAATATTCTATGGATACATAAATGTCCTCTAACAAACCATCAGGTTTAATTACATATCTATCCACTAGTTGTAACAATGTTGGTGTATATTGGAGGTTATGAAGTTTTAGTTGATCCATAGTTTGTTTACTCATGATGTTTATAGCTACTCTTAAATAAATCAATGTATTTGACATTTCAATACCATTGATGTGTGTTTTCATAATGGGACTTCCTAGATCCAAATATTTCTGAATTGTGGTTTTTCCCATCATGATATCTGCAATTTTTCCAACTAGCTAAATTCTTTTGACTTCTTTTCTTTTCCTTCTTGGTTTTTTAATACTTAACTCCCTAATTTAATTTGAAATAATTGGAATTTATTTGATAGCTTGTATCAAATAGATTTTTATGCAAACATTCTTTAGCTCATATAACATATCATAATCATACATCATGATCTATTTTTGTGCCCCTTTATCAATTTGTAATATTTTAGGGAAGGGTGGTTTTGTGACTGATACTGAAGGTTGTTCGATAATGGAAGTTGATTTTATTGGAATATCATGTGTAGAAGTGGCTTGTTTTTGGAGATTTTATTTATGATGAAGAGATGTATCTTCTTCAGATTGATCATCTTTCTTTTAAGGATTTTCATTTTGATGAGGAGGTATTTTTTCTTCAGAATGATCATCCTTTTCTTTTTCCTAAATAAAAATAAATGGTGGCTTATTTTCCAATACTCTACCCGACCTAAGTTGAACATTGTTAAGATCTAATGGAGTTATCATGTAATTCTGGAAAATTTGTCCCTCCATATTGTAAACATGTTGTGAATTTTTATTATTTGGGTTCGGAAGTGGTTGGGCAGGAAACTGATTTGGTATTTATGGAAATGGTAATGAAATTTTTGGATTTTGATTTTGAAATTGAGTTTGAGGTAGATTAATATACTGAAGGAAATGTTGTGGTGTAAAGTTTGGATAAGGTTGTGGATATTGGTGATATTGAGAATATCTACCACAAGTATTTTTTCATCCTTGTGTCCAAGATTGAGATTGAGACCAAGGCTGTCATGGCATTGGTGTATTCCAGTTATTCTGTGAGGGTTGAGTATGCATTTGAGTGTTGAATCCTTGAGTTTTTGATCCTTTCCATGGTCTTCTGGCAATAAAACAAAGAGGATCTATTTGATTTGGAACCACTTCATCTTGGTAAACAACTTTTGGACCTGGTATTGAAGGGAATTTTTTAGTATCATGATTTTCTGTACATATAACACATGTTTCTACACTTTTCAAATCAAGAGGGCATTCTCTCAAAGCATGTTTCTTTCTGCACTTAGGACAAAAAATAGATAAGGCATCACTTTCAACTATTTGCTTGTTTTGTAATTTTAAGGTATTTATTTTTTCACTAAGACTCCCTAAAATGTATGTTTTAAATTCATCAAGAAAAATTACTATGTCAGCCCTACTTACTGTTCCAACTGTAAATTTATTGATTCTAGAGATAACAGGGTCTCTTGAACTTTTTCCAAATCTTGACTTACCTCTTGAAAGATGTATGCATAATTCAAAAATTTCTGGTAATGATAACTGAGAAATATCCCCTTTTCCCATCATGTTAATGATATCTATCCATTCATCTCTAATGGATTTTAGTAGGAGAGTTTTCAAATTATCTTCATCCAAATTTTTCATTTTAACCCTCTTAAGATTATAACTGAATATTTCAATTAAATCCTCAAGTTTTTCATCTTCCCTCTACATCATTTTAAAAAATTCATCCTTACAATTATGGGGCATGCAGTAATCATTATATTTTAATAATAATGCATTTTTCATGTCTTCCCATGTTCTAATAGAGTTTTTTATTAAACCCATGAACCATTTCAATGTTGCATCCTTAATATTTTCTAGAATCAATTTCATAAGATCTACATAGAACTTCAAACTCAAAAATAATTTTTTTAGGATCCTTACTTCTTAATCCATGGAAGTTATGAAGGATAGAGACTGAGATATTTTTCATTGTTGCTATGGTATCTTCATCATAGATAGGAAACCCAACATGATCTATTTCTACTTTGTCTTCTCCTCCTCGTCCCCTTCCTCTACCTCCACCTCTTCCTCTTCCTCCACCTCCACCTCCAATCCTAGGTCCACCTCATCCAATTCTTAAATGTTCACCATTCACATTGTGTACTTCTCCTTATCCTTACCCAACCATTGTAGATTCCTTCGAACTAATATATGGTTCCAAAATTGGATTTTTTTTCTTCTTATAATTCTTTTGTTTCCTCTATAAATGGTATAATATAGTAGATTTGTTCTTCCTCTTCTTCACTGGGGACTTCTATTTCTTGAGCTAAAATTTGTTCCCCAATTGTAGTTAGGAATATTACTCCTTCTGTTGGGGATGTAGGATCTTTCTCTTCCACAACTACTTTGGTTGATGAAGTTGGTGAATTTCTAGGTTGAATTTCAGATCTTAATACCTTAGGGAGTCTATGTCCACCTACAAAGGATGTTATACAAGTTTGGGTGGATGATGTGGCACTACGAGGTCTTGATGGGGTGAGTGGTGTTGTTGGAATTAATATTCTACCTCTAGCTACAAATATACCCCTAGAATCTCTTTCTCTACGCATATCATTTTTTTGTTTTTATTATGTGTGTTCTTTTAGAAAGGAAAAATGCTCCTATTTACACTTCCCCGGCAATGATGCCAAAATGTTTAGTCAATTTAATGTTCTTAAATTTCTCATATAAATTATCGACCAGAGTTGGTAAACTTGTGAAGTGAACGTGCACTATATATGCTAGATGCCTCTTTTAACTTAGTTTATTGGTGTGATGATTAAATTTGTAGAGATTGCTTCTAAGGGTATTTTTATTCTTTATGAAATTGATTAAATTACAACTCGATTCTAAAAAAAATCAACATGGTTTCTACTTTGAAAAAACTGGAGCAAATATTTTCTATCTTATGAAGTAATATTAAATAATTTATTTGTTAGTCTCTGAAAGTTCAAACAGTCTAGTGTATAAAGATAAAATCAAATTCTAGAAAAGAGAATTTGTATATTTTTATGTTTTTGAAATTAAATGCCGTGTAAATGAAACTTATAAAGAAATAAATAAATCATTATTGCTCTAAAGATAAATCACTCTTGAACTGAAAAAACACTCACTCATACACTGAAAGTAAATCACTCAATAGCTACTACTTCAAAATTAATCTCTCATGCTTTTGAAAATAAATCAACCAACAAATGGAAAAGAAATCACTCAATACTTTTGAAATAAGCCACACATGAATTTGTAAAACTACCCTGCAATAAACTATTATTAAATGGAAGAAAAACTATGAATCACTTTGCAATTTAATAACTTGAAAGGGAAATGAATCTACATCAAATGACAAAGGGAAACTATGTAAGCATCTACTTAAAGTGACAATGTATAATTATGGAAACAACTACAACAATTGACATAATGAAAACATGAATTTAAATTACATGAAATGATAAAATAAAAGTATGAAAACATCTACATTAAAAACATGAAATGAAGAACCTTCGTTGTTTGCAAGAGCCCTCCACAAACAGGTGGTTTCAAAAATCTAACCCAAAAATTAGTTGCACATCAAATATCTAGGATATTTATTCATTAAAAGGAATAAAAACATGGTTTTAAACTTCACAATCACATCACAAATTCGCACTGTTTAGGTCTTTGTTTTCCCTATATTTATAAAATCCTATGTATAATTGTTTGAGGATTTTACACCTACTTACACTAAAAAATTCCTATCTTGAAATTATAACAAATAACATAATAGATTTTCTTCACAATTTACTATTTGGCAAAGAAAATCATGATTGACTTGGACTCTCACTTGCATGTTCATCACTATGTTGTTGAACCGCTCCTTCGACCAAGCAATCGATCGGTTCTCTTCATGATTTGGCTCAGATAAATAGGAGGAAATACTTAAAGGGATCGATCTTCACTAGTCTATATACTCCTTTACTCAATTGGCACCTTAGAACTCGACAAACCATGGATATGGCTACAAAAATGTGGATCAGCTGCAAAATCATGTCAATTCCGTCGTTAATACAAACTTTAACTTAATAATAAGGAAAATTATTTAATATGAAATATAGGTCATTTAAATAACTTACCATATCAAAAAATTGTAGTTTTATGCTATTTTTAGTTGATGATGATGACCAAAAAGAGGAAAACTAGGTAAAAGTAAGTGTCAAAATGAAGCAATCATGAGGCTCTACAGTAAGTAAACTGTGCAATCCTCCCCCTGATATAACGTTGAAGCAATACCCAAAAGTAATTTCTTTTTTAATGAACAGTCTGCCCAATTTTCATCTGTGAACCCACATAGTCTGATGTCATCCCCTCAAGTATATCTCAACCCATACTTGATTGTTCCACACACATACCTCAAAATTTTCCTCGCTATTGTCCTATGTACCCTCTTTGGGTCCACCATAAACTGACTGAGGGTATTGAATGAGAGGAAGATATCTAGCCTACTGTTGACCAAATACATGAGAGAGTCGATGAGTTGTCTATACAAGGTGTGTTCAACATCCTTGTCATCTGATGCATCTATCTTTTTCTAGTTGGTGATCATGGGTGTAGACATGGGTCTACAAACCTACATTCTAAATATCTTCAAAACATATATAGCATATCTTCCTTGCCCAAGTAATATCTTCCCATCCTTCTACCACACTTCCAATCTTAGGAAATAGTGCATCAACTCCAAATCCTTCATATGAAACTATGCTTCCAGGTTCCTCTTTCAGTCCTCTATGACCCTTGATGACCTTGTCAAGAAGATATCATCCACATAAAATACTAATTTGAGTGACTCACCCTATAACATAAAATAATAAAGGTTTGGATTTGTATCACCCTTGAAAAATCCCATTTGTTGCAAGTAGTTGTCAATCCGACCATACCATGGCCTATGAGCCTGTTTGAGATCGTATAGATCTTTCTTCAATATGTACACATGAGTTTTCTTCTCATGAGTCTTGAAGCTCTCTAGTTTTTATATGTACATTTCTTCTTCTATCAACCCATTCAAGAATGTTATATTATCATCCGTATAGTGAATATACCACCCCATCTGAGCTATTAGGGATATAACTGACATGATATAAGTGTATCTGATGACTAGGGTGAAGGTCTCCTCATAATCTATCCCTTCCTTTTGTGCATACCCATTTTCCAAGAATCTAGCTTTGTACTTCTCCACGCTACCATATGAAATGTACTTGATCTTTTATATTCAACGAGAACCTACAACTTACCTATCCTCGGGTATTTGTACTAGCTCGCAAACATTATTCATCATGATAGAGTTGTACTCCTCTACCATGGAATCTACCCACACTTGATGTTATGTGACTTCCTAAAAGCTAGAAGATTCTACAACCTGAGCCACCAATGCTTGGTAGTTCTCAGGTTGTCTGTGTTCTCTCTTGTTATTCCTATGAGTTCCAATAAACTCCTACATCTCTGAATGTCTAACGGACCTCTCTATTGGTTCGACCACTGGTGGTGGGAGGTTCAACCAACACTTCCTCATCCTGACTCTGCTACTCTGTCTGCTGTGAACTCACTAGTTCTCTAGAACATGAGGAAATGTTGTTATTAGTTATTGTACTATATCCCTATGAATTTCCTATTGGAGGTCCCAGTGGCTTGCCCTATGGTTGGACCAATGAAGCTTCTATTGCTTGATTTTGATCACCTACAGGAATCTCATGAGACCTCTTGAAAGCTCAATTATTTGTGATTTTTATGTCTCATCTCACCATAATATTCCTATTACCAGGAATGTAGATTGTTATACCCAATAAGAAATCTGAAACTTGGTGCACTTCTCATCTAACACATGACAATAAGAAATTCTTCTGAAGATCCTGAAGTGACTAACTTTTGGCTTCTTCCTAGTGTAGGCTCCTTCTAGCGTTTTCTTCCCCAATGCCCTATGAGGAGTTAAATTTTGAATATGCACTGCTATGTTACATTCCTCTGCCCATGGAAACTTGGGAAAATCTTGGTCATATAACATTTCTTTTGCAGCCCCAACTATAGTTTTTCTTTTCCGCTCCTCTACCACATTCTGTTATGGATTATATGGAGTTGTCCACTCTCTTTTGATGCCTTCATTTGCACAAAAATCTATGAATTCTTTATCAATATACTCTCCACCATTATCTGAGTGAAGAACCTTGATCTTCTTCCCTGTCATATTCTCCACTAGAGCCTCAAAATACCTGAAACGATCGAAGGCCTCATTCTTGGTCTTCAAGAAGTATATCTAGGTTTTCCTATAATGGTCATCGGTAAATATTATGAAATATTCAACCCCACTGAGAGTTCTAATGGACATTAGGCCACAAATATCCGAGTGTATAATTCCTAACATGCCTTCTTCTCTAGTGTCACTTCTTGATAATTTTGCCTTAGAATATTTACCAAGCACGCATCCTATACATACATCATCATGTTTTGTGACAAGTTCTAGAACCCATGTTAATATTTCCTTGAGAATCTTTAGTGCTTCATGATGCAAATGTCCCATTCTCCTATTCCATATCTCATTTAGTTCCTTCCCACTGATACTGTCATAGCCTACCAATTCCATTTTCAGAATCGAGTTGCAACTTGTATAGCCTGTTACTTCGAACTCCAATCTATCTCGCCCTCTTCTAGCTTGGGTGTTTGAAAACACCCTCTTCCTGATGAATTGAACACCATATCCCCTATCCTAGCTGGGATACTAAAATCGGGTTCATTCCTAATCCTAACACATGCAGTACATTTGTATCACTAGTATTTTCTCTTGACTCCCTATGAAAATCAATGGTACCTATCCCTATTGGAGTACACTTCGTATTGTTTCCCATCGTAATCTAGAAATCCATCTTCTATTCATTGTATCTAGAGAAATATTCTCTAATCCCTATCATGTGAGTTGATGCTCCACTGTCTATATACCAAACAGCTTGTGAAGCTTATCCTTATAAGCAATAAAAATTATCCTCCAATCTAGAAGAAATCTCTGAAGCCCCTTGAATATAAAATCGATCCATAGTCATACTGGAGAATTATGATTATACTCTAGTGTGCTTATTTATCTTCCTTTCGGCTCTAAATCTCCTCTAGAAAACTGCTGCAAACCCTATGTGCCCAGACAAGAAGTCAACTCTATGAAAATATTGAGTTGTTGCTCCCTCTAAACAATGAAATTTTCTCCCTTCGACTCTGGGAATTCTGTTTGTCAAATATGATCTGATACCATGTGAAAATTCCTTGAAATGCAGTAACTGGAAATATTTCTCCCAAATAAAAATTAATTATGCAGTTTATTTTATTTTCAACAAAATAACAAAATATTCATACTGCAATTTCTTCACCAAATAAAATATTGTGGAAGTAAAAATAGGCACTGAGAATTATGCTAGCACACACACATAAAATTGACACTGTTATTCTTGGAAAAAAGTCCTCGGAAAAACACAATGTGAGAAAACCCATGCAACAGTATGAGGGTTTATTTTACTATGCAACAACACAAATCTAAGTACAATGGATGATTGAATGGAAATCCAATCAGAGAGAAATACTAGAAAAATTATTGTGAGGATTTTTCCTCATCCCACAACTTATTTCTATACCTAGAACTGCCTCCCCAGTGTTAGTGTCTGTCAATCCTGTTAGTCACCAGTGATCAAATTGTACTATTTCAAGTTGTTGATAGGGTCCTAGGTCAAATTTCTATAGTTTCAAATAGGTTTTCAAATAAAATTTTGATCATTGGTTACTATGTCTAGGTATTTTACTATTCCCATTATCACATGGTCAAAATTGTCATCTTGGTCATGCCATCACTCATTGTGATGAGTCATCGATAAAGTGTCTTGATCACCATTTCAGTCATCATCTCATGGTCATTCATATTACAAGGTTCAAAGGTTAAAATCATCAATTAATAATTCCATTAGGTGTCATTATTAGGTCAATTCATCACCTAGGTCATCATTATGGGTGTTGGCTCCATGTGATTTGCAAGATTGGCAAGAACAAACACCGCAAGGGACACATTAGAACCACTTTGGAATCCTAGGACCTAGCCTTCCTAGATTCAGAGAGGGATCTCTCTATGTAATTTTTTACAGATTATATGTCTCTATGCTCTTGTTTTATGATATTAGGCTAGTTATGAAGTTTTAAGGACTTGTTTGTTTTGATTTATTTATTGATAGGTTGATAAATCAAATGGTATGATTAGTTGAAGGGATGTTTCAGCTGAATAGATAGGCTATGAGAAATATCAATCCATTGGGATATGGAGTCATAAAAATATTTAATTGTTCATCAACCCTGCAAGGGATTTCATAGGGCAAGCTAACTATATTAAGTGTATCTCTTAGATTAGATGTTATATGAAATATCAATAAGTTGTGAAGGTAGCAAAACTAAAAGTCAATTAAGAATATTTTAATTCTACTTCAGCAAAAAATCTTTTTAGGTAACTGTTTGAGGCAAACCAAAGGATAAGGCATACCATAGAATTCTTTGGCTAGACTTTAATAAGAAAACCTTTAAGACAACTATCCAGCAATCCTAGAATTACTTTCAGACAAAGAAAACATTAAGATAATAGTGAGTGCAACTAAAGAGCAAGCTAAACCTATCTTCTTTAACTAAATAATCTAAAGACCTTCAAAGCAATAGTTTAAGGAAGACCAGGGGACAGGGCATACCATAGACTTCCCTGGTTTAGACTCTACTAAGTATACTTCAAAGAAAGGCCTTAAAAACAATATTTCAAGCTACACTAAAGGATAGGGCTCACCATAGACTTCCTTGGCTTGAATCTAGTAAATAATTTCCAAGGCAAGAAGCTAGGTGGAATCAGAGAGCACTAAGAATTCTCCAATCAAACCTTGCAGAATAAAACATTAAGATAAAGGATGCAAACAGAAATATGGTGCCAAGACAGCATATCCAACTCTAAAAGTTTTGTTCTTTTATCATAGAAATAATGGACAGAATGGAAAACAGAAGGAAAACATTGACAAAGAAGGAAAACTTCACCATTAACAAAGCTCAAGAATCATGTGAACATGCTTGTATTACTGATGTTCAAAATAATTACATTACTCCAGTACAATAGATCTCTGCAACTCAGAGCTTTCTCAAATCCAACCTAGCAGTCCTCAACTAGCTCAGCAATAGAAAATCAGTCAAATAACCAACCAACCAACACTAAAAATGAAGCTTACATGCAGTATTTATCTGCAAAATGAGGAGGGGATCCTAAGCTAGGGTTTCAAATGCCATTTATTATAGAGTTAATGAGTTTTTGACCTTTTGAGACCATGCAAGGCCCAAGGCAAAAATATCTGAAAGTGACTCACTGTAAGAATAACTCCTAACTTAATTTTGAGCTAACTTTGGGAAATATCTGACTTTAAGGCTTTTTCAATAAATTTTGCAATAACTGATGGGTAGATGAAAAATATCTCTGACTATTTGTAATAATTGTTAGATGTTTTATTGAAAGAAAGCATGTTATAGGTGGCAAAAATATGTCCTTTGATGAAGTAATTGCTTTGATCTAATCATTCGAATCTGCTTTTGTGTTTTATCTGCCTTTGTTTATCATTCAAACTCTGTTTTAGGCTTTAAAACTCTATATTTTCCTTTTAAACTGTCTTATTGACTTTTCCTTTGATTTTTCTTTTATCCTTGGTTTATGATTAATCCTTTTGATTGACCTTTTCCGACCTTTGATTTAACCTTTAATATTTTCCTCTGTCTTCATCATATTTAACCTCTACTCTATGGCTAATCTTTGTGATTTGTCTTTTGATCTATGATTAGCCCTTTAATATTCACCGTTGCGGTCTTCCAACTTTTTTGTCTTCCTGTGCCTGTCTCTGTCTGTGTTTTATGCGCAGGGATGCATTCTTCTATTGCTAGAGGGTTTGATTAATCACCAATGATCATGATTCATTGATGTTTAAGCTTGATATTTCGCCTCTGGCCCCTTTAAAATAAAATAAATATCTGGATCGTCACCCAGACATTCATTTAAACTTTCTTGGACCATTGAAATGCGTTTATGCCTTTCTGCCATTAAACTTGCACATAAGAAGAAGAATTAGCTTGAAAACTTGCGTGGATGGATTTTTCTGCATTTATTGGGGGATTTTTGGGCTTTGGAGAATTTCTAGAGGCAGAGAATGGTGGATCGGGGTTGGGTTCCATAGTCAGAAACCTTCGGGAAGTTTTAACGAGGACTACGGTATTCATTTGGCGTGAAGGGAGGAAAAGTGGTTTTCGGGAGCGGGGAGGCAATTTTCGCACAGATGGAGGAGCGGTAATGGTTTTGGTGGAGAGGATGTGATTCCATACACTGGGAAATGCATGGTGGGAGGTACATGGGTGAAAACTGCCCATATCACATGTTTTAAAAACACTAACCCCGTGCAAATAGATTTCTGACGAGCACTATGTGCCGTTGGATCTTAGGGAATGAGATCAACACTTGTCGGGCATTCAGGAGAGGCGGGCAGATGAAGAGGCAAGGTCTGGGTGCCATATGATGTGGTGGTATTTTTCGTGTAGTGCGGGAGGTTTAAACATACATGGGGTTATGGCTTATATGGTGATGGGGTTTGATGAAAAACGGGCCCAGAGGATAAAAACAAAAGCGAAAGCGCTTTTTGTTTAAAGAAAAGGGATGGGGTCTCATGAGGGGTTTTTAACAAAGGCGGAGGGCTAAAAAATGTTAGAGGAGTTGGGTTTTAATATTAAAACAGAGTTTAATATAAATTAAAAGGGTCCCGAAAGGCCTAAAGTCATGTTAAAAACAATGTAAAAGGCATTTTTACATTGTTTTAATGAAATAATTGAAATTTGATGAAGTGAGGGGGTTAATGAGGTTTTTTGAAGATGAAAGTGGGTGTTTTAAGTGGGGGGAAATGAGGGAATGAAACTGGTGATAGGCAAGAAGGGTGAAAATGAGAAAAATATCCCATGACAAGTCTTTTTAAGAATAGCTGGCTAGAGATGAAATATAGTGAAAAATAATTATTGAGGATAATGAAGGCAGTGATATTTCTAAATATAGTTGATAGACAGGGAATGCTATCTTTAGCTACTTGTATAAGATCCACAGCCACCTAGTGAACTTTGTAGAATACAGGAGGATAACAGTGGCTCCAGCTGGCAAGGGAAGCTCCTTCAGGAGGTGTCAAGAACCTCAGAGATCAAATCTCTAGAATTAGTAGATCAGTGCCTTGTTTGTACTTGGTAGACTTCTCTTCTTCAATTTTCTAATTTGATGTTGTCCCTTGAAGCTGCGATCTTTAAGATCTGAAAAACATGATTGTTTCAACTCAACTCTACCTACCCGTCATACTTTCCTAACATTTTCTCTTCATTTGGGCGCATTTAGATTAGCAAACCCTTGACATCATTTTTCTTTTGAAAATAGGAAACTATCTACTTCTACACTTATATCATCCAGAGACTTAGATTAGACTGATGAGCTCTTTTATCCTCTACCTAATCTACTTATCTATCAAGATTAAATAGTTTGAAAGATTTTCATTCACTAATCTATTTAACATGAAATTGAAAATATGGTCAAATCAAGCTTAAACAATTTTATTGGTCATGAGTTGTGGCATTTTGGACAAGATGCACATAGATCTTATTTTGTAAAAAAGTAAAATTAAAACTTGAGGGCTATAATCTGAAATTTTTCATTCATCCCTCTCTTTATTTTTTGGTTCAGTTTTGAACATTGGAACCAATATCTTTTCCTAATCTAATCTATTGATGAGCCAAGTTTAAATAGTTTGGAAAATCTTCATTCACTAAACTATCAACAGAAATTTAAACTTTGCTCAATCATGATTAGGCTGTATGACTGAACAAGAATTCCTTTTCAAAAGTAGTGGCATTTGGACTTGCACACTTTCAGAAATATTCTTTTGGTATGGGGCTTTATCTTTTTTTATTTGCCCTCTTTTCTTCTTTTCTTTGTTTTTATGTTTATTTTGATCTTTTTCTTCAAACAGTGTTATATAAAATTAATAAAGATTTAAACTGAGTATATTTCAACAAAGATAATGCTTGAGCATCCTGCCATTGACAGGACCTCCAAATAATTCTATTCCATCCATTTCTTGAAGAAAGAATGCATTGTTACCTCTTACAGAATGGATGATATATGGACCTTTCCATAGATTTTCAAATTTTCCATGTTTTCCCTTGTCTTTTCTTCTTGAGTCCCACTTCAGCACTTTGTCACCAATGTTGAAATTATTTGATTGGTTCTCTTATCAAACATCTTCTTGATGCTTTCCTACACTTGTTGTGTTTTGTTATATACTTATTCTCTGGTTTTTTGCAACTAGACAATTTGATTTATTCTTCTTAGCATGTCATTTTCTTCAAACTGTGCTTCTTGGATGAGCTTCATCACTGGCACTCCTAAACTTCTTGGAAAAATTGCATCTGCTCCATACACTAGTTGATAGGGAGACATTCCAATTGATTTTTTATTTGTTAATATGTCTGCCCATAATGCATGTACTAGTTTTTTGTGCCATGATTTCTTGTTTTCTTCCAACAATTTTTTTATGATGTTCACCAAACTTTTGTTTGAGGATTCATCCAACCCATTACATAGAGGGTAATAAGCTGTTGAATGTCCCAATGTAATCTGATATTTTTGGAAAAAGTCCACCATTTTCTTAGATCTAAAAGCAGCAGAATTGTCAATGATAATCTTTCTAGGATAGCCAAATCTAGACAAAATGTGGTCTTCGAGGTATTTGATGATTACTGAGTTTGTGGCAGTTCTAGAAGGGATGGCCTCTATCCATTTTGTGAAGTAGTCAACTACAGTGAGGATCCATTTGTGTTGGATAGAGGAGGCGGGGTGGATTTCTCCTATAAAATCAAGGCCCCATTGTTGAAAAGGAGCTTCAACAGAGATAGGATGCAAAGGTAGTGGCAACAGCTTTCTTTTGCCTTCAAATATTTGGCACTTATGATAGGCAATTACCATTTTATGGATGTCTTGAAATAGGGTGGGCCAATAGTAACCAAATCTAAGGATTTTGTTCACAGTAGTTTCCCAATAGAGTTTACCTCCACATTCTCCTTCATGAAACTCATGCTTGATCTTATCTGCATCATTCTCAGGAAAAAATTTAAGCAATATACCACATGCATTTTTCCAATATATAATTTTATCTATAATGCAGTAGTTTATAGCCTTCAACTTTAAGAATTTATCCTTTGTTTTAGACAAACCAGGAGGAACATTAAGATTAAAAGGCACATATAAAATATCAGCATACCAAGATGAATTCAGAAATGATTCTTCAATAATTGGAGTTGCCAACTCCTCCTACTCATCTAATGCATCAATCGTATTCATGTCCAGTGCTTGAAAGTTTGTTTCAGCCATGAGTTTAGCCAATCCTTGTCATTTGATTAGTTTAGTGGGTTTGATTTCTAGATCATATTCTAATATAACAACAATCCACTTACCTCTTTTTCCATCAGGATCTTGTGTCAATATATCTTTTACCACTGAGCTAGGCACAAATGCAATGATGTGTGAGTAAAAAATGTAAAATCTGAAATATTTCAATGCCTTGATTAAGGAAAAATCTTGTTTTTCCATTATGTTGTATTTCAGAGGTGCATCTATTAATGCCTTGCTGAAAAATGCAATGGGTTGCTCTTGTCCTTTCATGTTTTTATGTAATAGGATAGCAGCAACTGTATAATTTGATGCAAATGAGAAGATCAAGAAATCTTTGGTAAAATCAGGGCTGATTAGAACTAGTGTTTGGGTAAGTGACTTTTTTACCAATTCAAAGGATTTCTTTGCTTCTATGGTCCATTTGACTCCTATTTCTCTTTTCAGCATGTTTTTAATGTTTCTTAGCAGTTCTGCAAAGTTTGGTATGAACCTTCTTAAGAAGTTTATCTTTCCAATGAAATATTGCAGCTCTTTGATATTTCTAGGATGATTGATTTGCAATATTCCTTAAATCCTTTTTGGGTCAATCTTGATCCCTTCTTTAGATATGATATGGCCTAAAATCTTACTTTCTTGAAGGCCAAACAAAGTTTTCCTAGGATTCAAAGACAAACCATACTTTCTACATTTTTCAAAGACCTTTCTTAAGTGAACTAGGTGTTCTTCATTTGTTTTTGAATAGACTGTTATGTCGTCAAGGTATATCACAATGAAGTAACCTATTTCTTTTGAGAAATAAATATCCATGGCTCTTTGAAAGGTGGCCCCAGCATTCATTAACCCAAAAGGCATTTTCACATACATGAAAGTGCCCCAAGGTGTGGTGAAATTTGTCTTGTGTTGATCATCTGGGTGTACTAGCACCTGATTGTATCCTGAAAAGACATCTAGCAAAGAAATTATTTTAGACCCTACTACCCTTTGTAAGGTGTGATCCATTTTTGGTAAAGGGTAGTTGTCTTTTAAGGAGGCTTTGTTTAAATTTTTGGAGTCTATGCAGAGAATAATTTCTCCTGTTTTCTTCCTCACTGATGCAATATTTGAAACCCATTCTAAATATCTCATATGGACTATTATTCCAACATCATACATTTTCTTAATTTCTTTCTCAACCAGGGGTAGTTGCACAGGGTTTATTCTGCGCAATTTCTGTTTAAAGGGCTTCTGGTTTTCTTTGAGAGGGATCTTATGCTAGATTATCTATGTATCATATGACTTTAAATCTTCATAAATCCAAGCAAACTCATAAGTAAATTCTTTAAACAACTCAAGATATTTATGTTTTATATGTGCTGGCAGTGTTTTAGATAGTTTTATCATTTTGAGTTTTTGTTCACTGCCTATATTATATTCTTCTATTTCAGTTTCAGTGGATTCCAACTTTGGCTTCCTAGCAACATCATTAAAGTCAAACAGTTCCTCTAGAGGAACCAGTCCCTTTGGAAAATTATCATTATTGGACTGTAGCACTTCAAAGTCTTCTTTCTCTATATTAGTGCACAGCTCTGTTTTGTGTATGTGTTATTTTATTAACATATTTATATCATCAATGTCAGGAGGTTCTTCTTTGTAAGTATGTTCCTCAAAAAAGTAGTCTTCCTCATACTCTGATTCTAAATTTTCCACTTCAAACTCATTTCTGGACTACAGGAAATCCTCTATCTGTTTATCTCCTTCAAAAACTTGCCAGTATTTTCTGTTATCAGGAACTGCTGGTCTATATTTGACTTGGACTATGTATTGCTTTCTTTGATAATGTTTTTGACATGTACTGGCTGCAAATGCTAGACCATTGGCAAGGATGTTTTGATTTCTAGGGACAAAGGTGAGATCATATTTGGTGAATTTTTTCAAGAGGTCAATAGCATCATCTCTATAGGCTTTTAATCTAGGATTCTTGGCTGTGTATTCTCCATTAATCTGCCTAATGACTAACTCTAAATCTCCATGGACAGTTATCCTTTTGGCTCCTAATTTCTTCAGTAATTGTAGTCCTAGGAGGAGTGCCTCATATTAAGCTATTTTATTTGTGCATTGAAAATAGAATTTGTATGAGTGACCTTCTGCATGATTTTTCTCTATGTTATGCACCCATATTCCTGCTCCTGAACCATTTTTTCTACAAGAACCATCAAAACTCATACTCCAAAGAGGTTCAATTTCATATTTGTCATTAAGTTGATCATGGTCCCCATTATGTTGTTTATAGTGGCTGCCACTATGTTGTTTACCATGTTTTTCTTCAGAGTCTACACTTTGTTTGTCATTGTTTTGTCTATCTTGGTCAGCCCTATGTTGGTGTTTTCTTTTTTTCCCATGGTCTCCACTATGTTTTTTGTAATATTTTGTTTGGGAAAATTGTTTTTGTTGTTCCCCTTCCTTTTCCTCTTCTTCCAAAAGTGTTTTCTCATTTTCTACTACTTGTTCACTAACATTTTCATCATTGTAAAGGATAAATGAATCAAGATCGGTGTGGATAGAATAAAGAGGGGAGTTATCTGGTTTTTCTTGACTACTAACCATGTATTTCATGTGAGTTTCCCTATATAATCTCCTTGGTTGACTAAAGACAGGGATGGTAGCATAGGTCATGTCCATTTGGAGGCTACCTTGGAGTTTAGCACCCCATCATCTTGAAAGGAGAATCCCATATTTCGAAGGAATATCAGCCACTACAATATCCATCACTAGGCTCTTGGTTGGTATTTGTGCTAGATTGGCACATAGGTCTTTCATTAGTCCTAGACATTTAACTCTACTGGAATCAAAAGAGTATAAATCTATGTATGGTATGGTTATTTCAAGGCCTATTCTTTCCATTACTACTTTTGGCATAAGGTTGTGTGAAGCACCTGAATCTAACATTGCATTGTGGATAGGGAAAATTTTAAGGATGAAGGTTTATCTTAAAGTTTATAAACCTTGGCGAATCTTACTAGACCCTAATATGAAAATTGTAAAACTTTTGGCGATATTTTTGTATAAAATATTTATATTTCCAATGATTTTATATTAGTAGATATAATATTTTGGTTATTTTTAAGGTAAAATAATGGTGTACTATAAAATTTGGGCAAATCATTTTAGAAAAAAATGGAAATTGGCGAATATTTTTGTTGGAAAAAGCATGGAAAATTAGCCCACCTACGAATATTAGCCCCTAAAATTTTCCCTGATTGTGGAGAATTTTTTCATGGATGTTTAGACTGACATAAAATGGAGGAACACCTCCTTCTTGAAATTTCCCTTCTAGTTCTAGTCTAAACAAAAGCTCAGGTTTGTCATCATTTAAATTAGCATAATTAGCATTTTCTCTTATGTTTAAAGCTTTCAAAAGTTGAGATCTATATACATCATGAGTGACTAATTCGGTCAGAGGAATAGAGATTTTAATATTGGCAACTTCATTCTCTATACTGAAAGGTGTCTGAGATTTTGAAATGTTTATATCAGCCTTTTCAGACACTGTTTTCACAGCAATTTCAGCTTTCTGGGTTTTATTAGGAACATCAGTTAAAACAATTTTACTAGGAGCACTAGATGTGTTTCTAGTGTTGTTTTGGTCACCACTTTGTTTGGGACTAGGTTGTCTATTTTTGTTTTTATTTTATCAGAACTTTCAGCCACTATGTTTTCATTTTCTGTTGTCTTTTTAGAAATGTTTTTAGGGGTCTTTATAGCTGAAATTTCAGACGTCTTTCTCTTGGGAGGGTCTTGGTTTTTTTTGCTTCTGAGGTCATATTGTCTGTGTAATTCCATGATGGCATTTTCAAAGCCTTCTTTATAGTCTTCAGATTCTAGGTTGTCTTCTTGATATTGTGTTTGGGAAAACATGCCTTGTTTCTCCTTAGTGAGGAAAACAGTATCCTCATTATTCCCTCCCATCAAATTTATGTGGTTTTATTTTGTTTCTTCAATTACCCCCTCATCCTCATCAGCATAGTTTTCTTGGAAAGGAGGCCTAATTTTCTGATCAAGACCTCTTTGTCTAATTTGAGGGGGGTTTCTTCTAAAATTTTGGTTTTGGTTCTGATTTTGATTTTTGTTTTGAGTTTTTTTGTTTTCTCTAGGATAATCTCTCTCATTTAAATTCATCCTCTCCATGGTTTTGACTAAGTTATCAATCTTTGTATCAGATGTGGAGGGTACAACTTCTTCCCTATATGTGACTCTTTTTTCATTTTTCATTCTAGCTCTCTTGGCAATCAGATTGGCTTCTACACTTACTTCTCCCCTTTGCATGTATTCTAATGTGAGGGGTTCTCTTTATCTTAATTGATAAGCCATCTATGGGTCAAAACAATCAGGGAATTTCATTAGAGCTATACCTTTTGGAGGTTTCATATGTATAGGTGGGGCATTACATACACTGTTGAATCTAGTGCAGTATTCTTGGACACCCTCTCCTACATTTCTCTTAATTTTTTCATACTCTGATAAGATTTGGAGAGGGTTCTTCTTGACTTCCAATTTGTTTAAGAATAGTTGATGAAAATCAGGGAGGTCATTTATGTTGTTAGGGGTTAAGCCTTTAAACCATTTTCTTACTTCTCCCCCTAAGCTTTGAGAAAACATTCTAAGTTTAACAGTTTCATCATTTATTTCTTGTCTGTCAAAGTAGTCATTTATTCTATCCACATGTTGTTGAGAAGTAGTAGAACCACTAGCATCATATAAGGGAATCTTGGACTGATAGTCATGTGGTAGAACAACTAAAGGTAAAGGAAGGAATAAGGGAGCATACCATGTTGCCATGACATGTGGTTGTGGAAACAATGGAGGGTTAATAAGTGGAGGGTTTACAAAAGGGAGTATGGGGTTAAATGAAGGAAGGTGAGCAGTGGAGGATGAAGTTAGTACAATAGAATTTTGTTGTAGGTTGGATGAATCTGATACTATCTGGGTTATCCAAATTTGAGATATACTCCTAGAAAAGATTTGTTCTAGGGGTGAGACGGATAGGATATTCTGCAAGTATTTAAGGATTGGTCTGCTAACAGTTGGGTTTTTAGATCTAGGAGACTTCCTAAGGATGCTTTCAGGATTGTCAACTATTACAGGAGGATTTCAGTCAGGATGGGATCTAGTATGAATTCTTCTAGAAGCCAGAACTTTGGACCCAAGAATAAAAAAGGTTTAGAGGTATAATAGTCTTAAAGGACAAACCAATCTTTGAAAGAAATACTTAATCCAAAAAGTATTCTTGACTGGGTTCCTTTGATGTTTTGATGGTAAAATAAGTTTCCCAGTGGATTCTATGGAAAACCAGTGGAGACAAAAGGCCTACTGAAAACCAGTGGAGTCACCAGGTGGAGGATTTTTACTTGTTTTATGGCTGGTTGTTGTCCACCATCAGCAACCAGGAACCATTCTTGGCTAACACTCAATTCATCTAAGTTTAAGAATGATATTTTCATAGTTTTTGAGGTTGTTTATTACTCAGTATCCCCAGTATGGTCACCACAATGTTGGCTCCCTATGATTTGCAAGATTGGCAAGAACAAACACTACAGGGGCCACATCAAAACCACTTTGTAATCCTAGGACGTAGCCTTCCTAGATTCAGAGAGGGATCTCTCTATGTAATTGTTTATAGATGATATGCCTTTATTTCTTATTTTATGATATTAGGCAAGTTATGAAGTTCTAAGGACTTGTTTTTTTTATTGATTTATTGATAGGTTGATAGATCAAATGGTGTGATTAGTTGAAGGGATGTTTCAGCTGAATATATAGGCTATGAGAAATATCAATCCATGGGGCTATGGAGTCATAAAAGGATTTAATTGTTCATCAACTCTGTAAGGGTTTTCATATGGAAAGCTAACTATATTAAGCGGATCTCTTAGATTAGATGTGATATGAAATAACAATAAGTTGTGAAGGCAGCAAAACCAAAATTCAGTTAAGAATATTTTAATTCTACTTCAACAAGAAAAGCCTTTTAGGTAAATGTTTGAGGCAAACCAAAGGACAGGGCATACCATAGACTTCTTTGGCCAAACTTTATAATCAAACCTTTAAGACAACAATCCAACAATCCTAGAATTACTTTCATACAAAGAAAAAATTTAAGATAACAGTGAGTGCAGCTAAAGAGCAAGCTAAATCTATATTCTTTAACTAAACACTCTAAATACCTTCAAAGCAACAATATAAAGCAGACCAGGGGACAGGGCATACCATAGACTTCCCTGGTTTAGACTCTACTAAGTATACTTCAAAGAAAGGCCTTAAAAACAATATTTCAAGCTACACCAAAGGACAGGGCTCACCATAGACTTCTTTGTCTTGACTCTAGTAAATCATTTCCAAGGAAACAAGCTAGGTGGAATCAAGAGCAACTAAGAATTCTCCAATCTGACCTTGCAGAAGAAAACATTAAGGTAAAGGATGCAGACAGAAATAGGGTGCCAAGACAACATATCCTACTCTAAATTTTATGTTCTTTTATCAGAGAAATAATGGATAGAATGGAAAACAGAAGGAAAATATTGACAAAGAAGGAAAACTTCACCATTAACATAGCTCAAGAATTCTTTGAACGTGCTTGTATTACTAATGTTCAAAATAGTTACATTACTCCAGTACAATAGATCTCTGCAACTCAGAGCTTTCTCAAATCCAACCTAGCAATCCTCAACTAGCTCAACAATAGAAAATCACTCAACTAACTAACCAACCAATACTAAAAATGAAGCTTACATGTAGTATTTATCTGCAGAATGAGGAGGTGATCTTAAGCTAGGGTTTCAAATGTCATTTATTACAAAGTTAATGATTTTTTGTGTAATGTTCCAAATTTTTATGGAACATTAATTTTTTATAGGAGATGAATAAAATGGGTAGGGGACCCATTATTTGCATGATTAGAGAATAAAAATCCTCTAAGTATGAAAGAGGATCATGTTTGGAGCTGGATTTCACACCTCCATGTGTGAAAGGAGGTTTTTGCATAAAGGCTTGGCCAAGGTTGACCAAGTCAAACTGCGTTGGCATGAGTTGGAAAGCATTAAGTGGGACAACATAGGAGGGAAGCTTCTAGAGGAAGGAAACCCTAATTCGAAGTAGGGCCCATGGAGAAAAAGGCTCACTTGTTTTAAAAGAGAAGCAAGGCAGCCATTGAGATTTATCATTGATCATTTTACATTTGTGTTGGGTGTGGAGCTTGATTTTCTTCCTGATTCAGAGATCCTTGTTTTAGCTGGATGTATACCCCAGGAAAATTGTACACCCTTTACACGCGGGGGGGACTTGTCCCCCTCGCAGGGTCTGGGGGGGCCTACCCACTGGCTGGGGGGTTCGGGGGCCAGCGGTCCCCGGTGGGGTTTCGGGGGCAGCGCCCCCGAAGCCAAAAATAGATGTAAAATTGCCTTGTAAAAGTGTAGTAATTTCTAGTAAATCTGGGCCATTCATTAGGCGGATGATCTGACGGTAGAAGTTATGTTTAGTTTAGGGTTTTTTTCCCTAGAAGGCAACCCCCTCGCTTTTATGAGTGTATTTTATTGCGGCTGCGCATTTGTATGTGTATTCTCTGAGCAGGAAACAGGTAGGGAGACTGTGAGAGAGAATAGAGGATATTACAGTGGATCTGTTGTAGGTTTTGTCTCTTCATTTTGTTGGATAATAGAAAGGAAGGATTGGCTATTCGGGGTGGACATAGCCCAAACTGGGTGAACCACGTATATCTGTGTCTCTCTGGTTTTATGTGTTTTGTGTGCTTGTATTTTCCTCATATTTTATGTGTTGCATTTCTCTGTAATATTTAATTTTCTAACAACTGGTATCAAAGCTGAAGGTATATTTGGCTGATAAACTCGCAGGAAAGAAGGGTTCGTGGTTCGAGTGGGAGCAATGGCAGAAGATGCTAAGTTTAGGGTTGAGAAATTTAACGGCCAAAACTTCCTGCTGTGGAAGATGCAGATGGAAGATTATCTATATCAGAAATATGTATACCTACCATTGAGCAGAAAATAAAAGAATTCGGCGACCATGACAGATGTGGAATGGAACATTCTCGATAGAAAGGCACTCGGAACAGTACGGTTGTGCCTTGCGGCGTCAGTCGCCTTCAATATTTCAAAGGAAACAACAACAGAGGGTTTGATGCAGACGTTGGCGAAATTATATGAAAAACCCTCAGCCTCAAACAAGTATTTCTTATGAAACAACTATTTAATATGAAGATGTCGGAAGGCGGATCTGTTGTAGATTTTTTAAATGATTTTAATACAGTTACTAGTCAGTTAAGTTCTGTATGGGTAAACTTTGATGATGAAGTTAGAGCTCTGTTATTATTGTGCTCATTGCCAGAGAGTTGGAATGGTTTAGTAATGGCCATTATTAACTCTGTCTCTCGATCTAGTACTTTAAAGTTTGATGATGTTGTAGTGCTATCCTTAGCGAGGAAATGCGACGGAAAAGCTCTGGTGAGACATCAGTTAATGCTTTGAGTGCAGAGTCTAGCGGAAGAAGAATGGAAAGAGGAAAGAGATCGGGATATCGCAGTAAATCAAGGAAAGGTAGATCCAAGTCTAGATTGGGGATAGTGCGCTGGAAATGCGGAAAGAAAGGACACCTAAAGAAAGACTGGAGATCTCGGAAGGGAAAAGAAGGAGATGCACAACAAGAAAATAATCATGAAGAAAATGTGACAGGTGATGTGTTACAAGATGCTTTGATTCTTTCTTTCGAAAATGTTACTGATTCTTGGGTTGTAGATTCAGGGGCTTCATTCCATGCCACACTTGATAAGAAATATTTTCATGACTATGTTCAAGGAGATTTTGGACAAGTTTGTTTGGGTGATGATAAACCCTGTAAAATTGTTGGAATGGGTAAGGTTCTTGTAAAACAGCAGAATGGAAACCAATGGATACTAAAGGAGGTAAGGCATGTTCCAGATCTAAAGAAAAATCTGATTTTAATAGGGCAGTTAGGCAGTGAAGGTTGTGTGACAACTTTCACAGATAAAGCTTGGAAGGTCACCAAAGGAGCCCTGGTAATAGAAAGGGAGAAAAGGTCGATACATTGTATTTATGCAATGGTATTTCTAACTCTGTTAATGCTTTAACTTCCAAAGGAGCAGATGCAGCACTATGGCATCATAGGCTCAGACATATGAGAGAGAAGGGGATGAAGATTCTTCACTCAAGAAATTTTTTGCCAGGTTTGAAGAATGTTGATTTGGATTTCTGTGAGAATTGAATTTATGGAAAACAAAAGAGAGACAGATTTCTCAGAGTTGGGAAAGAAAAGAAGAGTGAAAAATTAGAGCTTGTACATACAGATGTATGGGGACCTACTCAGGTATCATCTCTCGGTGGCTCTCGCTATTATGTTACATTTATTGATGATGCAACTAGAAAAACTTGGATTTATTGTATTCAAAATAAATTTGATGTATTCGATACTTTCAAGAAATGGAAAGCTTTGGTTGATATTGAGACAGGAAAGAAGTTAAAGTGTCTCAGATCAGACAATGGAGGTGAATATTGCAGCAAAGAATTTGATAGGTACTGTTCAGAGCATGGAATTCATAGAGAGAAGATAGTTCCAAGAACACCACAAGAAAATGGTGTGTCAGGAAGGATGAACAGAACAATCATCGAGTGTGCAAGGTGCATGAGATTGCATGCAGGATTGCCTTTACAATTTTGGGCAAATGATGTAGATACGGTTGTTTATCTAATAAACAGAGGGCCTTCAAGTTCCTTGGATGGTGGTATTCCAAAGGAAGCATGGACAGGTAAAAAGGTAAACTACTCTTTTTTAAAGCCATTTGGTTGTGAGGCCTTTGTCCATATTAATAAATAAAATAGAACAAAGCTTGAGACAAAATCAAAGAAATGTACCTTTATTGGATATGGTGCTAATGATTTTGGTTATCGCTTATATGATTATGAAAATCACAAAATCATTAGGAGAAGAGATGTAATATTCAATGAAAAGGTCTTGTATAAGAATCAGTTGCAGGAAAAGAAACAGGAAAAAGAAAGCAAGGAATACGCGGTTCTTGATGAGATATCTGAAAAATTAAAGGTGCCTGAAAATAATAATAATCAACAACCACAACAGCAGCAACCACCACAACAGCAACAGGCACCTCAAACACCTGAAAGTGGTGTTAGAAGATCTACCAGGATAAGTAGACCCCCTGAATGATACTCTCCTTCATTATATTATTTATTGTTGACTGATTCTGGTGAACCTAAATGTTATGAAGAAGCAATGCAGGTTGAAAGCAGGAAGAAGTGGGAGCTAGCCATGGAAGAAGAGATGGACTCTTTAATGCATAACCAGACTTGGGACTTAGTCAGGTTGCCTACAGGTAAAACTACATTGCAGAATAAATGGGTTTACAGGCTGAAGGAAGAAGATGGAGGAAAACAGAGGTACAAAGCTAGACTTGTCGTGAAGGGGTTTGCACAAAAGAAAGGTATTGATTTTGATGAAATGTTTTCTCCTATTGTTAAGATGACTTCAATCATAACTATCTTAAGTCTTGTAGCAGCGGAAGATTTACATCTTGAACATTTAGATGTAAAGATAGCATTTCTCCATGGAGATTTGGAGGAAGAGATATACATGCAGCAACCAGAAGGATATGAGGTCAAAGGAAAAGAAAAATTGGTGTGCAGGTTAAAGAAGAGCTTGTATGGCTTAAAACAGGCTCGAAGGCAGTGGTATCTAAAATTTGACAGGTTTATGTCTGAACAAGGTTATACTAGATGTCACTCTGATCATTGTGTTTATCTAAAAAGGAAAAATGATGACAGCTATATTATATTGTTATTGTATGTAGATGGCATGCTTGTTGTAGGATCTAACATGCAAGAAATAAATGTGCTCAAAAGAAAATTGGCAAATTCCTTTGCAATGAAGGATTTGGGAGCTGCAAAACAAATCCTTGGTATGAGGATAACTAGAGACAGAAAAAATCGCAAATTAACACTGTCTCAGAATGAGTACATAGAGAAGGTGTTGAAAAAATTTAATATGCAGAATGCAAAACCAGTTAGTACACCTTTTGCTAGCCATTTCAAACTTAGTAAGGAGATGTGCCCAAAGACCCAAGAAGACATGGATTATATGTTTAAAGTTCCATATGCATCAGCAGTGGGAAGCTTAATGTATGCAATGGTCTGCACAAGGCCTGATATTGCACATGCAATGGGAGTTGTAAGCAGGTACATGAACAATCCAGGAAAAGAACATTGGATGGCAGTAAAATGGATTCTCAGATATTTGAGAGGTACCACAAATCAAGCATTATGTTTTGGTGGTTCAAACATTTCTCTACAGGGATATGTTGATGCAGATATGGCAGGTGACAGAGATAACAGGAGGAGCACTACATGATATGTATTTACTGTAGGTGGAACAACTGTCAGTTGGGTTTCAAAAATCCAAAGTGTTGTTGCACTTTCAACAACAGAAGCAGAGTATGTTGCTGCTACAAAGGCTAGTAAAGAAATGATTTGGTTACAAAGGCTTATGGGTGAATTAGGTAAGAAGCATGATATGGGAACATTATATAGTGATAGCCAAAGTGCCATTCATCTTGCAAATAACTCATCATTTCATTCTAGGACTAAACACATACATCTCAAGTACCATTTCATATGGTCAGTATTGGAAGATGGAGAGTTGAAGCTGGAAAAGATACACACTAGCCATAATCCTGCAGATATTCTAACAAAAGTTGTAACTAGGGAGAAACTGAGAACATGCTCAGTTTCAATTGGTCTTCAAGGATGACGATGAAGATGAGAAACAACCAGGTCCAAAGAGGAGTCATTGTCCAACAAATGAAGCAGTGGTGGAGTTGCTACAATCAGTCTCCAAGTGGGAGATTGTTGGGTGTGGAGCCTGATTTTCTTCCTGATTCAAAGATCCTTGTTTTAGCTGGATGTATACCCCAGGAAAATTGTACACCCTTTGCATGCAGGGGGATGCGGAGGGGACTTGTCCCCCCCGCGGGGTCTAGGGGGGCCTACCCGCTGGCTGGGGGGTCCGGGGGCTAGCGGTCCCCCGGCGGGGGTTTTGGGGGTAGCGCCCCCGAAGCCAAAAATAGATGTAAAATTGCCTTGTAAAAGTATAGTAATTTCTAGTCAATCTGGGTCGTTCATTAGGTGGATGATCTGACGGTAGAAGTTATGTTTAGTTTAGGTTTTTTTTCCCTAGAAGGCAACCCCCTCACTTTTATGAGGGTATTGTATTGCGGCTGCACATTTTTATGTGTATTCTCTGAGTGGGAAATAGGTAGGGAGACTGTGAGAGAGAATAGAGGATATTACTGCAGATCTTCTGTAGGTTTTGTCTCTTCATTTTGCTGGACAATAGAAAGGAAGTACTGGCTGTTCGGGGTGGATGTAGCCCAAACTGGGTGAACCACATATATCTGTGTCTCTCTTGTTTTATGTGTTTTGTGTGCTTGTATTTTCCACATATTTTATGTGTTGCATTGCTCTGTAATATTTAATTTTCTAACAATTTGAGTCTTAGAAACTTGTTGCAGCCTCTTGCTATTCAGCAGAGTTGCAGTGCCTTCGGGCACGAGGGAGTCCTGTTTAGGAATTCCTCTCCTTCTTGAGGAGCTCATGAAGGATTGCACTCCATTCCCCATATTCAGGCATTCAGGCCATAGCTTCAGTGATCTACATCAGTGCAGTGTCTGTAACAGATATTGTGCAGTGTTGCTGGGTGTTGCTGGGGAGGTTTCCACACACCATCCGAAACTATTTTTCCAGTGGAGGAAGGTTCCATCCTTTGGGAGATCAGAAAATGGGGTTTATGAACATATCCCACCATTTTTGGCATCAGGCCAACCACATTCCATCATTGGCAGCGCAGTCCCTCTCTTAGACAACGTTCTTCTTGGTGACTATTTGTTGTGAGGATTTGACAGTCACTTGGAGGGGAATTCTTGGGTGAAAGGATCAGCCTTTCACTTCAGATTTTCATTGGAGAAGGGCTCTTCATCTGCAGCAGATATTTCAGCCTTCTCCATCCATTCCTAGCTCTTGAGTTGCAGCAGCTACTGCAACTCCGACATTTTTGTATTATAGCATTTTTGCATAGATTTCAGCCAATCCTCTTAAAGGATTGTTGTATTGTATTTTCAGGGGTTGAGATCTTGCTTCCCCTTCCTTATTTGAGCTTAAATTGTCATATCATTGTATTTCCATTATTTATGCAGCACTTCCTCTCTAAAACTGCACAGTCATGGCCTAGGGCTTTCTTATGCAGCAGTGTATTCTCATATTTGCATGCACAAGTTTCTTGCGGCTTCTAGTGCCTTCTTGAGTGATCATTCCCTCAAGGATTTGTATTCTTATTTGCTGCTATGTCTTAATATGATGGGAATTGGATTCTCTGGCATTTCATGTGTATATGAGTCACTTCTATTTTCCACTTGATGTATTTGTTATTGCTGTAGCTGCAATGTTTGGGTTATCTTAAGAGATTCCTAATCTTGTTGTTTTTCCCTCTTGGGGATATTGTCCCTTGAAAATCACTCTATAGACAGAGTCTGCTAGTGGGCCATGTAGCCTCTGGAGCTCATCCTTTTTTCAAAGGTGACAAATCCAGTAAATGCCCCTACAGTCTATCTCTGGAATAGATTTGATTTGTCGATTGACAATGTTTCTGAAAAAGGAATATTACAGTGGTATCAGAACATCGAACTTGGCATAGCATGTGAGTTCGATTTCAGAGGAGAATGATGAAGAATATGAGCCTCGTCTCATCTATTTTTGTAATAAAGAAGAGCCTCCCTGAGGAGGAGGAGAAGAAAATGGGAGAAGAGGAAGGCCCATGCACTTCCTATTCTCTTGAAGACCAACATGGGAGATGCTTGGATTTTCAGATCTTAAGCAAGTACCTGGGTGACTATAAACCCCATTCTGCAACATTCAATGGAGCTACAACATTCCCACAGTCTATTCAGTAGACGGAGGAGAGAAGGCCCTATGGAAAAGGATAAATCAGCGGCAATAGGCTTCTATTTTCTACATTTTATGGGGTTACTTCAGCTAGAGCTTGGGAGAAGAAGCTGGAGGCATTTTTGTTGCTGCATCCAGTGGCAGAGAAAGAAGCAGTGGAGATGGAAACGCTGCACATGGAGGAGGAAACCTCTATTTGGTGGTTCAAACCCTTGGTCCATTCAAGGGTGATTTATTTTGTAGTCTTTGCTCAAAGGTTGATCCAAACCTTTGATGGAGAAAGAACAAAGGAAGAGAAGCTCACACCACCATGGGAGGAGGATTGCACCAACGCTACTACAGCTTTGAAGGAGCAGCCTTCAACATCTATGGATGAAGAAGCCATTGGAGGAAAATCCATTGCAGCCACACAAGAAGGTCCCAAGATCCACCGAGGTATGAGCAAAGTTCCACATTTTACTTCAGCAATTAATCTTAACGATGGTGGAATTTCATATGAAGAGGTCCAAGGATCAAATCACATGGCCACTTTAGGGCCTCATGATTGCACTGTGCTATGAAAAGGGTTCAAAGAGAAGATGAACCCTCATCCTCATACATATTTGATGAGTTTCATTCATCCTTTGAGATGGGAGTGTGAACTTTTGGAGGATGAAGTAAACCATGACACCTCCATGGAGAATCATGACACAAATTGTGAACCGAAGGAAGAGACAGCTGCTACACCATTGGAAAAATTAGCAACGCTGTTGAACATGGGTGGAGAGGAGACATCACCTCCATCACATTTGGATCCTCATAGGTACAACATATTCATGGGAGAGAGGCCTTTCCTAAGAGGTCTCTAAGGAGCTGCATTTCAAACTCTCATGAAATGCAAGAAGCAAGAATTGGTTTGGGAGGATGGTAGCCCTCATGGGAGGAGTACCAAAAGAATGGAGAAGAGATGGTAAGATGTTTACAGAATTTGGCGGCAAGGAGAAGGGATACATATTGCTGATATAACTTATATATCAGTCATGATACCTTCATCACATGAGTCATATGATGTGAGCATGAGGAGGCATCAAGCACTTGAGTTGCTTGGAATTGATGGGAGAGAGCACAAGCAGATTTGCTCTCATATGATTGATGGTGTTGCAAGAGTAGAGGAGGGCACTCTCATAGTGAAAGGGGATCACTCCTTATCTGGGATTGATTGGGAGGCATTTCCCTCTTGGGAGAAGCTTCATATTTGCAGCAGCATCACCAGAGTTGTTCTTGACAAGGAGCATGTCAAGGAACAAAGATTGGCATGGGCAAGAACCTTTTTGCATGAGCTCACAACACTCTCATTTGGGAGGAGGATCAAATGCATAGATCCATCTATAATCTCACTTCCATCCTATGGTAAGATTCTTGTGTGTGCCTTTTCTGAATTACATACTCTTATCATTATGATGCAGTGCAGGGATTTTCAAGGGGGCATATTTTTCATGTTGCTCCATGAGAAAAATTGGGCCAAACTATGTGATGGAGACAGCCATATTTTATATGGCCTTGCGAAAGTGTTACATTCCATGTATGTTCAGCACTTATTTTCAGCCATTTACCATGCATTTTCAGATGTAAGAGCATACATTGTTATTCATGAGCTGAAAAACAACTTGCCATATCATTTCTCAAAGCAACAGTTTGGGAAACTGCGTTGTGACCACTTGGGAGACTGTTGGTACATCTTTGCACAACATGAAACCTTCAGTACTTACCTTATTTTATTGTTTAGTATGGTCTCCTTGGCTTATATTGCTGTTATCTCAATGGAGGAAATGATCAGAGGAGAGACACATGGGATGAATGTGTCCTTGATGAGGAAGAACTCCCATTTTTTCTGTAGTACATGTTCTAAGGGGAACATGAGAGGAGGCATGGCTACAGCCACATATTTGCTTACTTGTGAGGTGAGCCATGAGCTTGGTAATTTTATCCATCCATTTTATGTATATGGGCAGGTATTGGACCTTATGTTGCTGATTCACTCATCTATTTACTATTTAGTAGTAGATGTGATATTTGTTGTGTACTACTTGCCATATTATTTTCTGCAGCTGCAGTGGATGAGGTTGCATTGTGACCCTATGAGGCATTGTTTGAATTTTCTGCACATGTTATAACCTACAGCAAACATTTCATGGGGGCATTCTATGGTGATCTTGTCCTATTCATCATAGATGACATGTCTTGGGCCAGCCAGATTATCATTGATGGAGGGGAGATCCTTGGGGGATTACTCTTGATTTTTCCATTTGAGGAAAAAACATTTGTAGCCCATGATAATTACATACTCTGCACCTATCATAAGTGTAGAGGGGGAAAGCAAGGGGCAGGCTATAAAGCTTGCCATGATCAGATTTTAGCCCACCTTCATTTCTGGAACTCAAGGTGGAGGGAAATTTTCCATGAGTTGCCTTGTTGGGAGGCAACTTATTTTTATGATTGATGGCTTGGGGATGAGAGATTCATATGGGGATGATAAGCCCCATTATATATCAGATCTCATGCCTCAAGGAGGCCCTTAGACATCTCTTTTTTCCTTCATGGATAGTTGTTTCTACATGATAGCTATTTGGGGATGTTCACCCAAAGACTAGACTGCATATGTTGGAGGGACAGTTTGAGACTTGATTGCTGATATGGCATCCTTTTCTTAAGAAGATCATCACATGAGGATGCTACAGGAGGAAGGGCAGAAATAAACTCAGTCCATCCTTGCAATTGCTTTAGGGCAAGCAATATTTTGAGAGGGGAGGACTGTAATGTTCCAAATTTTTATGGAACATTAATTTTTGATAGGAGATGAATAAAATGAGTAGGGGACCAATTATTTGCATGATTAGAGAATAAATATCCTCTAAGTATGAAAGAGGATCATGTTTGGAGCTGTATTTCACACCTCCATGTGTGAAAGGAGGTTTTTGCATAAAGGCTTGGCCAAGGTTGACCAAGTCAAACTGCGTTGGCATGAGTTGGAAAGCACTAAGTGGGACAACGTAGGAGGGAAGCTTCTAGAGGAAGGAAAACCTAATTCAAAGTAGGGCCCATGGAGGGAAGGCTCACTTGAATTAAAAGAGGAGCAAGGCAGCCATTGAGATTTATCATTGATCATTTTACATTTGAGTCTTAGAAACTTGTTGTTGCCACTTACTGTTCAACAGAGCTGCAGTGCCTTCGGGCACGAGGGAGTCCTATTTAGGAATTCCTCTCCTTCTTGATGAGCTCATCAAGGATTTCACTCCATTTCCCATATTTATGAATTCAGGCCATAGCTTCAGTCATCTACATCAGCATAGTTTCTGTAGCAGATATTGTGCAGTGTTGATGGGTGTTGCTGGAGAGGTTTCGACACACCATTCGGAGCTAGTTTTCTAGTGGAGGAAGGTTCCATCCCTTGGAAGATCAGAAAAGGGGGTTTATGAGTATATCCCACCATTTTTTGCATCAGTCCAACCACATTCCATCATTCGCAGCGCAGTCCCTCTCTTAGACAACGTTCTTCTTGGTGACTATTTGCTGTGAGGGATTGATAGTCACTTGGAGGGGAAGTCTTGGGTGAAAGGATCAGCATTTCACTTCAGATTTTCATTGGAGAAGGGCTCCTCATCTACAGCAGCTATTTCAGCCTTCTCCATCCATTCCCAGCTCTTGATTTGCAGCATCTACTGCAACTCTGAAGTTTTTGTATTATAGCATTTTTGCATAGATTTCAGCCAATCCTCTTAAAGGATTTTTGTATTGTATTTTCAGGGGTTGAGATCTTGCTCCCCCTTCCTTATTTGAGCTTACATTGTCATATAATTGTATTTCCATTATTTATGCAGCACTTCCTCTCTAAAACTATGCATTCATGGCCTAGGGCTTTCTTATGCAGCAGTGTATTCTCATATTTGCATGCATAGGTTTCTTGAGGCTTCTAGTGCCTTGCTTGAGTGATCATTCCCTCAAGGATTTGTATTCTTATTTTCTACTATATCTTAATATGATGGCCATTGGATTCTCTAGCATTTCATGTGTATATGAATCACTGCTATTTTCCACTTGATGTATTTGTTATTGTTGTAGCTGCAATGTTGGGGTTATCTTAAGAGATTCCCAATCTTGTTGTTTTTCCCTCTTGGGGATAGTGTCCCTTGACAATCACTCTATAGACAGAGTCTGCTAGTGGGCCAGGCAGCCTCTGGAGCTCATCCTTTGTTCAAAGGTGAAAAATCCAGTAAATTCCCCTACAATCTATCTCTGGAATAGATTTTCTTTTTCGATTGACAATGTTTCTGAAAAAGGAACATTAAATTTTGACCTTTTGAGACCATGCAAGGCCCAAGGAAAAAATATCTGAAAGTGACTCACTGTAACAATAACTCCTAACTTACTTTTCAGCTAACTTTGGGAAATATATGACTTTAAGGATTTTTCAATAACTTTTACAATAACTGCTGGGTAGATGAAAAATATCTCTAACTATTTGTAATATTTGCTTTATGTTTTATTGAAAGAAAACATGTTGTAGGTGGAAAAAATATGTCCTTTGAGGAATTAATTGCTTTGATTTGATCATTCGAATCTGATTTTGTGTTTTATCTACCTCTGTTTATCATTCAAACTCTATTTTAGGCTTTAAAACTCTGGATTTTCCTTTTAAAGTGTCTTAATGTCTTTTTCTTTGATTTTTCTTTTACCCTTGGTTTATGATTAATCCTTTTGATTGACCTTTTTCAACCTATGATTTAACCTTTAATCTTGTCCTATGTATTCATCACCTTTAACCTCTGCTTTATGGCTAATCTTTGTGATTTGTCTTTTGATCTGTGATTAGCCCTTTAATCTTCACCGTTGCAGTCTTCTAACTGTTTTGTCTTCCTATGCATGTCTCTATCTGTGTTTTCTACGCAGGGATGCATTCTTCTGCTGCTAGAGGGTTTGATTAATCACCAATGATCATGATTCATTGATGTGTAAGTTTTATCTTTCGCCTCTGGCCCCTTTAAAATAAAACAAACCTCTAGATCATCACTCAGACATTCATTTAAAAGTTCTTGGACCACTGGAATGCATTTATGCCTTTCTTCCATTAAATCTGCACATAAAACGAACAATTAGCTTGAAAACCTGCGTGGAGGAATTTTTCTGTGTTTATTGGGGGATTTTTGGGCTTTGGAGCATTTGCAGAGGTGAATAATGGTGCATCAGGGCTGGGTTCCATACGTGGAAACCTTCAGGAAGTTTGAACAGGGATGACGGTATTCATTTGGCGCGAAGGGAGGAAAAGTGGTTTTCAGGAGCGGGGAGGCGGTTTTTGCACAGATGGAGGGGCAGTAATGGTTTTGGCAGACAGGACGTCATTCCATACACCAGGCGACACGTGGCAGGAGGTACAGGGGTGAAAAGCTTCCATATCGCATGTTTTAAAAATGCTAAAACCTGTCCAAATAGATTTGCGATGACAGTTATGGGCTGTTGGATCTCAGGGAATGAGATCAACAGTGGTTGGACATTCGGGAGAGGCGGGGAGATGAAGAGTTGGGGTCTGGGTGCCATATGACGTGGCGATCTTTTTCATGTAGCACAGGAATTTTAAAACATACATGCGGTTATGGTTTATACGGTGATGGGGTTTGATGAAAAGAGGGCCCGGTGGATAAAAAAAAAAGCGAAAGTGCTTTTTGTTTAAAGAAAAGGGATGGGGTCTCATGAGGGGTTTTTAACAAAGGCGAAGAGCTAAAAAAATCAAAGGAGTAGGGTTTTAATATTAAAATAGAGTTTAATATTAATTAAAAGGGTCCCGAAAGGGCTAAACTCATGTTAAAAAAAATGTAAAAAGGAATTTTTACATTGTTTTAATGAAATAATTGAAATTTGATGAAGTGATGGGGTTAATGAGGTTTTTTGAAGATGAAAGTGGGTGTTTTAAGTGGGGGAAAATGAGGGAATGAAACTGGTGATAGGCAAGAAGGGTGAAAATGAGAAAAATAGCCCATGACGAGTCTTTTTAAGAACAAATGGTTTGAGATGAAATATAGTGAAAAAAATTTATTGAGGATAATGAAGGCAGTGATATTTCTAAAGATAGCTGATAGACAGGGAATGCTATCTTTAGCTGCTTGTAGAAGATCCACAGTCACCTAGTGAGCTTTGTAGAATACAGGAGGATAACAATGGGAGTATTAATTTGGGAAGTGTTCAAAAATTATTTATAAGTACATTTTATTCTCTATAAAGATGTAACTATGCGTAATAAATTTTAAAGTTGTAGTACACTAGCCTATCAAGTCATTTTGAGAAAAGACAAATTGATGTCACATCATCGACCAAGGGAAAACTGATCTCGAGCCTATAAAAATACCAAAAAAGCACACCATTTGTTCATTTCACTCTCATAAGACATATCTCCACTATTAATTGCATACAAGCCCTCATAGCAACCAAATTCCTCCTTGACACCCTAAATTCTCTTCTTATGCTACACTTTTCTTCCTACACTACCTTCTAGAATCGATTGCTGCATTTTCAAATTGGAGGAAAAGAAACCATCTACAAGGTTTCATCTCAGAAATTCAGGGCTCCCAATACCTTTTGGACGAGTAATTATTAGTTGGCACCCTTCTCTTGCATCTATTTTCTAAAAACAATCTGTCAATTTCCCTCTTCTAGGTTTTTTACTGGGTTTTTCATTTCCATGAGAATTTGTTTCAAATCAGTTATAAGACCCTAAGTTTCCTTTTCCCCTACATTCATATACACCATTCATACTTCCCTAAAACACTTCCCTCACCTATTCCCCTTCATCTCCTACATTTCCTTACAAACCCTAGCCTAGGCTGCCCATTAATAGTTTCCTAGGCTAGGACTGTGTTTTTGTCATTTTCACACCTTCCCCTCAATTTTTTTTTAAGAAATTTCACTTCCCTATAGTCCCTAACATCTATCCTTATCCCCCAAAATTTTCCCATAAATTTACATACTCCCTAATCCCTTCATTCCTTTCCTTCAACACCATAGTCCCTTATCCCCTGTTTTCACAGTCATACCCTCTCCCTTTCCTTCCCACTCAGCTAGGGTTTTAAATCATGGAAACTAGAAATAGTGACACTACAAAGAAAAAGTATAATAAGGGTGGGAAAGTGTCCAAGTATGAGCCATCACAAGTCAAATAAATCATGGCCTGACATTTCATTAGGAAAGCCTTTAAGGATGTGGGTTCTCTAAGTTTTTGTGAAAATATTCAACAAGCAGGTTTCCATGCTCAATTGACAAGTTTGTTTGCCACCAATTTTAGGAAGGATAAGGCCAAAATTTTAGTGGTTGACTTAAAAATTACAGCATATGACATTTCCATTGCTGTAGGTATTCCAAATCATGGAGAAACCTGGTTTAAAGGGATGGATTTAGACATTGAGAACTACAAAGCTTTCCTAAAGCCACATTATAAAGATGCTCCAAAACACATTTTTTCCTTTAGAAAATTTCTTGATAGGTATGCTCCATTAATGAAGATTATAATGAGGTATTTTACCTATGAAGTAAGGTTCTCAAGACTTTATCAGTACCACATAAGGTTCCTTGTTAGTGTGAATTCTAATCACAAGCATACGAAAAAAAACTCACTTTAGTTGTGCATTACAAACAACCCTAACATCAAAGATGGTTACCAATTTCCTTAAATATGTAGTTATTTGACCAAGATAAATGCTACAAAATCCAGATCTATGCAGTTAAAGACATTAAATAGCAAATAAAAGCAAGAGTTTCTCCATGCATCCAATAGACATGACAAGAATATTTTTAAAGAATTTTGTATTCATGACACCTGGGAAGGGAACATAGAAATACATTACTAATCCCCCTCAATGCGTTGGGTTCTTTTATGTCCTCAGTGCTTCAGATCTAATATCTCTCTCCCTTGATGGTGTAGAAAACCCAGGCAAAAATGGAACACAAAGAGAACTCACAAGAAAAAAGGTAGAAAAATATGACAATGATGGAGGATCAAAGTCAGACCAAAAGTATAGATCCAGAGCTATCTTTAGGCAACAAAAGGTAGTGAATGAATGGAGAAACCCTTCTATTTATAACAAAATATTGATTTAGTCTAGATATTGGTGCATAATTAAAATATTATTCACCAAATCTAGATCCAACTTTTATGGAATATTTTATTATTTTTTGTTGGAGGGAAAAGGAATTTCAATTTGGTCAAATCCCTTTATTTGTAAATAATAAATAAATAAATGACTTATTTATTATTTTAAGAATGTGGTTGAGTAATAATTAAATAAGTAGTGATTTATTCAATTATTTATAAATGATTTAGTCAAATTTAACAAGGAATGTTATTTAAATAATGTTTAAATAATTATTCCTAGAAATAATAAGATAAATAGTGATTTATCTAATTAATTTTCCTGTTTTGGGTTAAATATGACCAGGAATATTAATTAAAATGTTGTTTAATTAATTATCCCTTGAGGAAAATCAAAGAAATAGGGATTTATTCAATATTTCCTCATGGGGTTTCATGTTTAGACCATAAACAACTTAATAAATTATGGATTACTAAGTTATTTTTCATAGTGAAAGCAATTTTACCCTAGTAAAATTAGTCTTACATGGTGTACTTTGTTCCATCTAATAGTAATAGGTTAGATGACCAAAATTTGGTGTAACAGATTCCCCCCCAGCGTGCGAGTGTTAGTAGCTAATCGTATGACTGAAGTACGTTGTAAGAACTCAATCACTAGACACCAAAGGGGGAGTCAGAGAGAGAGAAATATCAAGTAGACTAAAGCGCAAGAGGACAAGACCCTGAGGAGGCAAGACTCAGGTGCGACAAGTCTCTTTTATGAGTTAGTACCTGTACTACATGAGGCGAGGGAGGCATACCTATGCCCACTGAGATAACAAATTACAAAGAATAATGTGTCCAGTAAACAAGGGATTGAACTATATAGTACATGCTGGCATAAACATGGGCCAGATAAAGACATGATAATGGATCCCACATACATACTGTGCCTAGGAAAATAACCATGACTTATACAATAATATTTGAGTACATGAGATATAATTACAACCAAAGAGGCCCTATAAAACAGGAAAGGGCTCTGAAAATTTGAATGATACATGCAAACTAAAAGGAGATGCAAGCATCTGAGGCCAGAACCATCAAATATATGGAGCTACATCCAAGGTTGTAATAGAGAGGTCATCCGGGCATGTGGGGGGCTACCTAAAGTGCCACCCCCTCATGAGGTCTGAAGCATCTCACACACACACGGGAATCACTCGTACAATATGCTGCATCACTGAACCATCAAGTATATTGATCATGATCATACCGTAAGGAGCTGGAGCTGAGAAAGAATCAAGTCAAAGGAAAATAAAGAGTCCCTTTTCCTAATCTGAGGCACCAAACAAGAGTGGAAGCTGGAACCAAGGTACACTGCCCTCTAGACCTATCTTCTGGAATGAATAAGCTGATGTCAATAGAATGAGGTCCACCATAGGTGAGGCAATAAGGGATACTCAACTAAGGCACGAGAGATAATAGTAGAGCTACTGATAGACTGACACCAAGGATAAAGATGGAATGGGGGAACTGAGTAGCGGCCTAACGACTTCCCTTGTTAGAGCATAAAGGGCATGCATCACCTTGCAGCAACTAACACAATACTAGAGGGGATAGGGGACAATATGACTGAAGGCCAAAATGTGTGACACGAGAGAGGAACAAAGAAATAAAGGATGGAGGACTATAGCGGGATACAAAGGTACTTTGGATAGACTCCATGGATGCGATGGTGACTAAGCTTGGATGCTATAAACAAGGGTAACTCAATGATGCTACCACACAGAACAGGCCCGGTGAGGACCATAAAACATGAGTACAAGATGGTTACTCATGATTAAAATCGACACAGGCATGGAAAAGTATGAAGGCAAAGTGGTGCCCTAAGTAAAAGTGTTGCAAGTGAATAAATTCGATTTTAAGGAGTGGTGAAGTGACCCTTCTTGGAAAAAATGTGTCTGGGTGAAGTATCAAATCACAATAAACTAAAGGATACCCATTTGAGAGCTCGGTGAGAGCTTTCCAACGATGTTGGAGGTTTTTCAAACTAAGTTATGGTTTGGTCGTAGCTGGCGAAAAAAAAATCTGGGGTTTCTCTTTTAATAAGGCATTTTCCCTCCAATATTATTCATTTGCAAGTGTAGCTGTGGTGAATGTAGCGAGGAGAAAAGGCCTTAAATCTTGTGGTGATCGTAGCAGAAAAATCGACCGTTGGAATCGAGATCCGTCAGTTGCAGGTAAGAGGCCTAACCATAATCTTTCAAATCATGGGATTACAGTTTTAGATTAGGCACCGAGAGCTCATGAATATACCAGTTTGCACTTTTTGGGGTCTGTTCTGTGACTTGGGTAGCAAGTACTAGGTAGAAAACTGCGACTTGTCCTAGAAAATGACCTGAAAAGTGTGACCTGTCATAGAAAGGGGGTTTCAATGCTGTTTTTGGCTAAGAGCTGGGATTTTTATGGTTGAGGGGCATAGCTTCCCCCAAGCATGTTATGGTCATGCAAAAATTTATTTAGAAAAGGGAAATCTAAACACATTTTTATGATGTGGTGTGCCATTTGTTTTCGTTATGGTTATGCAGTTCGAGAAAGCGAATGGAGGATTACCAATCTCTTTTGGTACTGCATATATGAAGCAAATGGACTATATTTCTGGGTTCGCATACATGGTGTCACTATCCCAAAGAGTAGATTTGGATATAATGAATTGGTTCTCACCTAGAAAACACATAGGTTGGTCAACAACAATGTCTAGGGGGCTGGGTTGCTGATGTAAGAGGAAGGAATGATGAGGGGGATCATCCCTATAGTGATCTGAAGTGATATGGGTCTCTAGAGGTTCTTCAAAATGGGGAAGAATGATAGTACTAGAGTTGACACAACCAGATGCACTATGAGGGTTGTGGAGAATTGCTTCTCTTGGACTCTCAAATATGGGTGCCCCCTTACCAAAACATTGTGTGGAAATGTAATGACCACAAGGTGTATGTGGTTCGAATGTATGGTTTCGATGTAACAGAGGAGAGATAAAGTCAAGGGTCGTGATTGCTTCCATAATTTCATCATCGTAATAGAAGATGGGGTGACTGGTGGAAGACATACCACCTGATGTGGCGAAGCTACCTAACTCATAATCATGAGAAGAGAGGTTCACATGCACATCATCACGGAGGGTGACCGAAAAAAAAGCAGATGAGGGATCCATCGATGTTGAGCCCAGGGTGATCGCTGGAGGGAGGTCAGGCAAAACAGAAAGGGAAGTCCCAGAGGGGTCTTCCAGCATGGGTCTCGTAGATGATGATAAGTAGAAAATGGTGGTTGAAGGCTCTGTCATCTTGACATAAGGAGGGGGGATTTCAATGGGAGAATTCGTGTCCTCTAGTTCTGCCAAAGAAAAATGCACAAGTAAGGGAGAGGTGGACTCGTTGGGCTTGGCCTCAAATTGGTGAACCACTTCTAAAGAGGAGCGGTACTCTTCGAGGTGGGGATAGAGGCCATGGAAATCACAAAAAGAATAGGGGTGATTTTTGTGAAAAGTCTTGAGTTTTTTGGTTGAACCAGGTAAAGTAACATGGACTTCTAGGATATCAGACTCAGGAAATGCGACATTAACCATGGGCTTGATGCGAGGAAATTCAAGAAAATGATGGGTGGCATGACCGACAACATCACACAAAGCACACAAAGGGATACACTTTGGAGGCTGAGGAGGAGCAGTGGTTGTTTGGGAATCCTTTTCCTTAGGTGCCTTCTTTTGAGCTTTTCCCCCCTCACCCAAAGCTTTCACAACAAGAGTAGGTTCCTGTTGAGGTGGTTGAGGAACAGAAGCAAAGGGAGGGGTCATGGTGACTGATTGGACCGGGGTCAAAGCAAGATAAGGTTTGGGATGAATAGGCAGGATAGTGTTTGGGGGGTAAATGTACCATACTGGGATCCCCAAGGTCATGTTAGGAAGAGATAAGGTAGCCATAATAGGTGATCGGGTGATCATGTCCAAGAGGAAAAAAATGCTCAAAATTGGAACTACTTAGAATTGGTTTCAAACTAAACGAACGGATAGGCCTCATCTCTGTGATTCTAGCGCCGCAAACGGGACTCAAATCCGATGACGTATGAGAAATATATTGAAGTTTTAAAATGACTAATGACCTTCAAAACAGGACTTTTAAACACACACAAAATTGCCATTTTCGGGAAAATATATATATATATATTGTATGGAAAATTTCATTTTTTATTAAAGTTTTATTGGGCCTATTATAGGGTGCCACATGGAATGCCTAGAGGTTGCCACGTGGCCCCAGGCCATTGGTTCAAAAGAAGGTTCAAGTCTTGTTTTAAAAAAAAATGTTCTTGGGCAGACCGACCTAAGCTGAACGCGTTTGGGTTAGTCGAGTACGACCTGACCTGAACGCATATGGGTCGGGTAGCTGTGAATGTAGATGGGTCATCAAATATCGGGCAAGTCATTTGTTTAAATGGGCGGAGGTCAACCCAACCTAAACGAGGATGGGTCAGTCGGGTCATCGTGTTGTTTGTTGAAGCCAACGGAGCAAGGAATAAGCCCTCAGGGCTTAAGTACGAAAGACCCGTGACCTGAGCATGACCGTGGCTTAAAATATTTCAAAACCAGCGGAAAAAAAAAAGAGTTAGACACTCGAGTGCTAGCCCTTTCTTCATATGACCTTTGGGCCATGATCATCGATGCAGAGTTAACGTTAACCTCCAGCACTAAACCCTCCGTCTAATCCACATGTGAACGTGTCACTATAAACTGTCAGAATTTACTGTTACCGCTTAATTTGGAGCACAGTTCCAACACTTTGGAAATTCCACCATTTTTGGTGAGCCCAACTGGAGTTATCCCACAGTTGAAGGAGGCTTTTTAGGGCCACTAGGCAAAAACTTGTTAGAGTCATAACTTCTCCAATATTGGACCAATTTGGATGAAATTTTGGTCAATTTTGGGTATTATGAGCATTCTGGAGTCATTGGGATAGGTTTCATATCTAACATAGGTGTTATATAGCCATTTTTGCTTCAAGGAAGCTTGGAGATCCATTAGGGCCATGAGGGAAATGGAGCTGCATTGGGCTACACTTCACTGTTTGAGGTGAAATAAAAGCCATAATTAGCTTATTTATATCTTATGAATTCATTTTCATAGCTATTTCATCTTTTTTAGGCTTATTTTTTACTGTAAAACCAATTTGAGCAACCTAATAGAGCAAGTACATGCCCATTGGGAGCCTTGGACCCGGTAGATGTAGCCCAGGAGGGGTGAACTGCCTCATCATGTTGCTATGTTTTTATGGTGAAGTTATGTTGTTGTTTATTTCTGATTTAAGATGTTAAATAGTAATTTTAATTAACATTCCCTCGCACATAAACTCAAAACAGTTACCAAAAACACTTTGTTTAATTTACAAGACATGACAAACACTTTTCACCCTTAATTAAATGGAAATGGATACTTTGAACAACAGATACAAATAGTTTCATTTTCATATCAATAGGTACCAAAAACACTCCCAGGGGGAGCTAGAAACAGTATCTGACCGGAGGGGTAATGGCCATGTGGGACAGGTCTGAGATGATTATGGCCAGGAGGAACCATTCTAGGAGGGTATATAGGCTCATGGAAACCAGCTACAGGTGAGGGGCCTTGAGGAGGGGGTCCTGAAGGTTGAGTCGAGGTGCTAGGAGCAGGTTGTGGAGGGCGGAGCTGCTGACTAGTTGAACCAGTTCGTTTGAGGTTGGACCGAGATGATTGCATCATGCAAATGTTCGACAAGCTGCAATTAGAGACAGGAGGATAAATACCAGGTAATGAACCAAGAAAAAAGGAGACTTTGTAGACTCCAGGTGAAACACTGGTCAAAGGTTCGACTATTTTTTTATTGGCCACCGAAGAGATGATGGACTCAGGGGAGGTCAGAGATTTCGGTTTGTAAAACATCAACTAGTCAATGGTGATAATCTTTCCATTGTGAGGAAATCACATCTAACGGTGAACCACATATGGGACAACATACATCGCATAAGTGTAGCTATGACCCAAGAGAATTTTGTAGTCTTAGGGGGAATCAATGACTTCTAAATCAACACAAACAGTCTTGCTCGCAAGAGTAATAGGACAATTCCAGAACAAGCCTATGGGCTGGGAAGAGTGGCCATCCCATGCTCGGAGGCTGATCGTGGAAGGGCCAACTCTGGAGATCCGAGTTGCTTCCAAACCGAAGCAGAAATCACACAGGTGGATGCCCCCTCATCAATGATACAACATGAGACGTTAGCATTCTGGATCTTGACAGGGATTTGGAAGGTGACGGAAGCAGGAAGGGGGGGATTTTCTGACTGGTTAACATCGAAGACGGTCAAATGGTCATCTAAATGACCCACAGTGCCCATGGCATTTAGTAGAGATTTTCGTTGTGAAGGGAATGACTGGAGGAGTTCTAGCATTGAGATGCAGCAGGGGATTGTGCCAAATCATCTACTATACTATAAGAATGGGCAGCTTTACCAGAAGCAGTGTTTCGGCATAATGTTCCCTTGGGGATATTGGTATGAACCTCTACCTTAGGTTGAAGGATCTGTAAAATACCATTGGGTGTTGAAAGAGGCTCTGTGGGACCTGAAGAAGGGGGCTAGGGGGATAACGTTGCGGGGGGCTTGTTGTACTGGTAGGATTGAGTCTAAAGGTTGAGATCAATGATATTGGGTTGGTCAGAGTGCATCATGAAAATATGGTGATTAGAGGTAATGGAGGAGGTTGAGTGGCCACTTGACCTTCAGGGGGTTGGGAAGCCACGAATCCTTGCTGGGGGAAAGGATTTGTAAACACAACCGGTTGGGTAGGTGCAGCATGGGGAGGAACCAAAGGGGAGGCTTGTTGTGCTTGGGATGTTTCTTGAGCTTACCACATCTGTCGCATCCGAGGTAAAAGAGGAAAATCGTGGGTATAGTGACCATAGACACCACAACAAGAACAAGGTTTTTTCATGTGAACAAACCTGCCTTGCTTGGGTTGAGTACCATGTTGCTAGTTAGTAGCGTTAGGTGTATTCCCTTGGGAATTAGGTCATAGATTACCTGGGGTAGATTGGTTTTGGTTTCCTTTCCTCTTCTTTTTGGAAGTAGGAGGATTAGTCTCACCCTGTTGTGCATACACCTGACTCTGGGGGGTGGTGGTTGTTTTTGTGGGGGTTGAGAAGGAAAGGGAGGTTGAGGTGCTAATGTTGGAGGAGCTGGAGCACTATGCTACAGATATGGATAATAAGGAGGTTTAGTAACATTGTGGTAAACAAGCTGGGAAAAATGAGGAGGCATGTCATGTCCTGGATACATGCTACCAAGAGGGGGAAAAGTGTTGGAGCAGTTGGGCCCTCCCTGAGGGAAACCATAACACATGGGAGGATGAGTGTATGAATGAGAAAGGGCTCCAACGATACCATCAGCGGCATGGGGTGCCCCTGATGGGTTGGCACCACTGGGTCTAGGGAGATCAGGTAAGATGGTATGAACATAACCAAACTATGCATAGATTAGGTCATATTTCAATGCAATCTGGAGGGCAGCTTATTCATTCTAAGGGAAATGAGATGCAACATCTTTTCCAATAGTAGGAAAAAGGGATCTGAGAAACCATTCCATGCAGACACGTTCTTTGAAGGTAAGGGATCAACATAGGCTCTTTCTTCTCCGCCATTCCTAGACATGATCAGATAGGTGGGTCTCAGACGATTAATGGAAAGAGGTCAAAAGCTCAGTACCTGTGTCATAACGAAGGGGAAGCTAGAAGTAAGAAAGAAAAGCCCTAGCAAGAGTCACAAAATTGGTATGATAAGAGGAGGCCTGGTCGACGTACCACTTACAAGCTTCTCCAGTAAGCATACACTGGAACAACCGAAGACAGGCAGAGTCATCAGTGATGGAGTTAGATGAACACCACATGTGGAAATATCGAACATGGTTTGTAGGATCTTCTCCAACAAGACCTTTAAACTTGGGGATGTCGGAAGAGAGCTTGGTTGGCATAGCAGGCCAACCAGGATCATGGTGTATGGGGTCATTTATCAACTGGTTAAAATCAGGAATACTAAGGCTTTCCATATAAGGGAGCAAGGGAGAAGCCGGGATAGTTCCTGTTGCGGTCCCACTAGTAGTATTCCCTGCATTAGGGCCGGGGCTACCACCAGCATTAGGTCCTGAACTAGACATAGTGAAGATGACAGGAGAAGAACCGTGGATAGAACCAGAAGGGGAACCTGATGAACCAGAAGCAGAGTCAGAATGAGGACTCGATAGAGGACAAACTCAAACCCTATGTGGAGGAGTAATTTTTCCTACCGGAAAATGAGGATGAAGGCCAAGAAGTCTCTGAGATAAACGCCTTGGGGGCACAATGATGGAAAAAATAGACACAGATCATAGAAGGAAGAGAGACCAACAAGGGCAAGGAGGTGCAGGATCAAAGGATCACAATGTCAAAACAAGGGCAGGGAGGTGTAGGATCAATTGATTACAATGTTTTATTCTTGGCCTGGCGATGTAAACCAGGCGCTCTTCACTTAGGGTGTGTGTGTATGTGATAAGTTTGTTAATTTTAATTTAAACCCAGATGTGTGTAGAGAAAAAATAAAAAAGGTGTTTTATAACTGTAAATAAATCTGAAAATAATAGTTAAGTAAACTGAAATATGACAAAAAATAAACAGCTAAAGATGCATCAATTTAAACCCAAGGAGGAGGGCTTCCCAACTACTAGTCTATGGATGGGAAAAATCTATTCAAAACACATAATATGGCCAATGTATCTAAATTCAAGAGGGAAATGGATCTAAAGGTCAAATCTGTTAGAAATAGGTGCAGAAAATAACAACAAATCATAGGGACAAGTGTTGCAAATGAGGTGGCGAAAGGCTACAACCTAAAGGGAAACATAGGGGACCCTAAAGGAGGACCAAAAAAAATTGAAAAGAGGTGTTTTGGATGGATGAATAACTAATCTGAAATGAATATGAAAGTACAAGATCAGATCTGAAAAATGGTTGATAACACTGAAAACTCAGACGACCTTCTTCAGCTAAACTCCTCCTAAAAAGGTGGAAGTGTACTAAAGCCCTAGGGGGCTTGGTTCCTACTTCGACGAGTAAAACAGAGCAAGCACAGGTCCAAGACGGGTGGAGACGAAGGTCAGACAACCCTGAACAGTAGCCCAGAAAAACCCAAAAAAATCACAGAAAAATTCCCACAAAAAGTACAGGTCGCAGTTTCTGACCTGTTTTCAGCAAAGGTCACATTTTTCTGCACCCTGAAGGTTGAGGTCGCAGGTTTTGGCCCAAAAAGTGCGACCTACACTTCCGGTACTCTCGAGAGTAGGTTTCAGAAAAAAAAAATTCATCTCAGCTGCAGCTAATACCTGTCCTTGCACAATAGGCTCGGAAACACACGAAAGTTATAATTTTTATTGTTTTAGGGTTTTAAAGGTTAAAAACAACATCAAGAAAAGAAAAAAAAGAATCTAAAGAAAAACCCTAGGGGTTGAAGTAGCTGGTCATGAAGGGATCTGAAAAACGACAGCCGTTGTAACTATAAACCCTTGTGGAGTCACCAGTTGTTGGTGTGAATTCTAATCACAAGCGTACGAAAAAACTCACTTTAGCTGTGCATAACAAATAGCCCTAACTTCAAAGATGGCTGCTAATTTCCTTAAATATGTAGTTAGTTGACCAAGATAAATGCTACAAAATCTAGATCTATGCAGTTAAATACATTAAATAACAAATAAAAGCAAGAGTTTCTCCATGCATCCAATAGACAAGACAATAATATTTTTAAATAATTATGTATTTATGATACCTGGGAAGGGAACATAGAAAGATGTTACCAGTCTCCCTCAATGGGATGGGTTCTTGTATGTCCTCAATGCTTCAGATCTAATATCTCTCTCTCTTGATGGTGTAGAAAACCCAAACAAAAATGGAACTCAAAGGGAGCTCACAAGCAAAAAAGTAGAAAAATATGACAATGATGGAGGATCAAAGTCAAACCAAAAGTATAGATCCAGAGTGATCTTTAGGCAACAAAAGGTAGTGAATGAATGGAAAAACCCTTCTATTTATAACAAAATATTGAGTTATTCTAGATATTGGTGCATAATTAAAATATTATTAACCAAATCTAGATCCAACTTTTATGGCATATTTTATTATTTTTTGTTGGAGGGAAAAGGAATTTGAATTTGGTCAAATCCCTTTATTTGTAAATAATAAATAAAAAATTGATTTATTTATTCTTTTAAGAATTTGGTTGAGTAATAATTAAATAAATAGTGATTTATTCAATTATTTATAAATGATTTAGTCGAATTTAATAAGGAATATTATTTAAATAATGTTTAAATAATTATTCCTAGAAAATAATAAGATAAATAGTGATTTATCTAATTAATTTTCCTGTTTTGGGTTAAATATGACCAGGAATATTAATTAAACTGTTGTTTAATTAATTATCCCTTGAGGAAAATCAAACAAATAGGGATTTATTCAATATTTCTTCATGGGGTTTCCTATTTAGACCATAAACAACTTAATAAATTATGGATTACTAAGTTATTTTTCATAGTGAAAGCAATTTTACTAGGGTAAAATTGGTCTTACATGGTGTACTTTGGTCCATGTAATAGTAACATGTTATATGACCAAAAATTGGTGTAACACTCCTCATGCACTTCATAATGGTCAAACCTCTAAACTTGCCTCATTATTTGTATAAAAGCCTTATCAATATGACAGAGATGGTACAGAGTAAAGGGAAGGATCATAAATCTAACTTGTTTCACCATGGCTTGGTCAAAGCCATTGTCTTCCTTCTACTTTTAGAGATCAACATGCCCTGGGAGGCAATCATCCAATCAACATCACTTTTTCCTGCTACTAGTCAACCTAGCAGCCAAAGTACACCATCACCAAAGCCACAAGAGGTTGGATCTTCCAGTAAACAAGTGGAAAAGACACCTAGGGCTGAGGTGACCAAAACATATACCAGAGGAAAAATGGTTGTGTTTGCTCCTGGAAGTGTGGAAAGGGATCAGCCTAATTCATTTGAAAAAGAGACATTGACATATCAGCATGAGGCACCATTGCAAGAAGAATAAAATGTACACTTTGACACTTACATGGTAGACCTAGAAATGCATGAGGAGGAAAAGTCACTTGTGTAGATTATAAAGTAAAGGAAGCAGAAATAAGAGAGCTCAAAGACATACTTTCAAAGGCAAACTTCATGATAGAATTTCTTCAGCAGGAGAACAAGAAACTTCAAGTAAAACAACTTTTCCTTAGTAAAAACAAGGCATATTTGGAGAAGAAATATGACGAAGGTAAGTTCGTAATTTACGTTGAGCAACTTGAGGATAAGGAGGTGCAAATAAAACTAAGGAAGCCAAGAACAAGAGGTATCAAGAGGTAGAAAGAGAAAGAAAGCCAAACATCTCATCACCAAGTCAACATGATTTTGATGAGTTGATTGTAGCAGAGATTGAACAAGACAAGGAATTTTGGCTTGGAAAGGTAAATGATCATTTGGAAAATCTTCTCAAGAGGGCCAGTGGGAACACCAAGCACCAAAGGCACATAGAAATGCACTATTGCATCAGAAACAAGGTTTCTTAGATTAGGGAAAAAACATGAAAAAGAGGCTAAGGAAAATCCTAATAAAGCTAAGGAAGAGAGACAAATTGGACTTTCTTTCTGATGCATCCTTGATTGTCTGACCCATCACCCAAGGAGTCAAAGAAACCAATTTCAAGCAATTTTGAAGAAATTTTGGGTATTTTGGCAATTTTCTGATGTATAGAAGCGCAACGAGCTCTTGATGCACTTCTTCCTAAGGGTACTAAATCATGAGGAAAATCATATATGGTTGGATAGATTATGACCTGTACACATCAAATATATACTTGGGTTTCCATGTCAGTTCATAGGTTGGAAGGAAAAGTCAAAACCATGCTCAAAAATAGGTTTCTTCTTGTGTTTTAGACCCCACGTTGTGCTTTTGGAGAAGTCTTGGGAAAAGTGATTTTTGGAGGCCTATAAAAGGGGTTTTTGCAGGTTTAACACTTTGGGAGGAAAGTAGACACACTAAGCTACCATCCCCAACTTCCAGATCAGCAAATGGACCAAGAAAAACCACTCAAATTTTCCTACAAAGTCCACACTGGGCTTCCTGTTGAAATTCAACAAGAAAATGCACACACACTGCTGTAGGATCCCAGGTCACACATGAGGGAGGGATTCTAGTGACACATTAGTGAGAAGGTGTGCAACCAATTTTTAAATAAATTGGAAAATAAATTGTAATCTTATCTCACAACAACACATAATAGTTAACTAAGTGTGATAGACTTAGTTAGCTCAAGAATTTCGAGTTGAGGGTCAAAGGATAGGCATGTAGAGTGATTCTATTATTTACAGGGTCCAGTTGTAGTTGTAGCACTAGTGTGGTGTGAGTGAGATTAGTTCACTCCCATTAATTGAGTTAAAATCAGTTTAACTAGTTCTAACTGTTTTATGAACTAGTGGAAGATCAAGTGAAATAAAATAGATTTAATTCACAAGTTGTGATCTACCAAGTAACTGATGATTCACTATTAACAAATGCATGCATGTCAATTCTGGTGGAGACACATTTGAGACAAAGTTTCAAGGCAATTAAAATATCATTTTTATTGTTAGAAAACTACCTAGGTGCAATTATAAAGCCACAGGAAGCCCATGATGTATTTCACAATAAACGAAGGTTGAATTTCCTATTTAATAGGGGTTTATTTATCTAGGGATTGTGTGAGCAAGGCAGGCTAAGGGTAGGCAGGAAATTGGCTATGTGTTTGTCCATTACTTTTTCCTAGATTAGTGTTAAGAAATTGGTAGAGTGGATGAGGTTGTGGTGAGCACACATGCATTGTATTGTTTCATGATTCCTTGGTTGATTATACAATAAAGATGGAGGGTTTTTGAGCAATTTATTTCCCTAGGAAAATATTTTGTTGTGCGGTTGATTTACTTCTTTCTCTTACTTGCATGTGATTGAGCATCATGATTTATATTCCACAAATATTGTAGAAGGATTCAGTATCTTGTTTTAGTACATTGCATGATTGGATTGAATCCATTGGTGTAATATCTACATGGTATCAAAGCACCAAGAATCACAATAATGGAGAAGAAATTGAGTTTGTGTTGAACAGTTTTTAATTTTGTAGATACTTTTCTTTGGAGCTAGAGGTGGATCAAGATGTCTTTCAATGGCCTGAGACTCGAATATGAACTCAAGGGAAGTTCAAATTATATTTCATGGAAGGACGGGATGGAGGCAGTGTTGGAGGAAAATGGGTTGAAGGAATTCATAGATAATGATATTCCCATGCTCGCAACAGCAGATGCCCAACTTCTTGATGCATGGTAGAAGAAGGTAGAAATGGTGAGGAGTATCTTGTTAGAGGGATTTCGATATCATATTGCCTCGAGTCTCTATGGAAATGAAACTCCATATGCTATGTGGAAGGCCTTGAAAAATTTGTTTCAAAGCATCAGTTACCACAGAAAATTGGCACTCAAGGACAAGCTTGGGAAAATCAAAATGGAGAAGGGTGACACAATCCAGAAATACTTGACCAAGTTCACTCAACGTCGAGATGATCTTGGAAGTGTTGGGATTACTGTAGCTGATGATAACTTGGTGAGACTAGCACTTATAGGCCTTCCCAAGGGCTAGCATAGTTACTAGGACTCTGTGAATGGGAGGGAGAAGTTACCAGATTGGGAGAAACTATGTTTAGATTTGGTACAAGAATAATTTCAGAGAATACCAGGGATGGATCCTCATCCAATACTAATGATGAGGAAAATTGTAACATGGCTGGTAAGGCAAATAAGGGGAAGGGGAAGAAGTCCTATTCCAAATCTAAGACTAGAAAATAAGGCAAGAAGCGTGACATGTCAAAGGTGAAAATTTTTCACTCTCATGATCATGGACACTATGCCACAAATTGTCCATAAAAGAATAAGAACAACAAGAAGGATACGAGAGCTGCAGCAAGTGAAGCTTTGGCCTCACAGTTTGAGTTGGACTTCTCTCTCACCGCATGCATGGCATCAACTGTGATGAGCTTGGAAGTGTTGGGATTACTGTAGCTGATGATGACTTGGTGAGCCTAACACTTCTAGGCCTTCCCAAGAGTTGGCATATTTACCAAGACTTTGTGAATGGGAGGGATAAGTTTCCATATTTCGAGTGACTATGGTCAAATTTCGTACAAGAAGAGTTTTGGCAGAATACCAGGGATGGATCATGGACACTATGCCACAATTTGTCCACAAAAGAAGAAGAACAACAAGAGCGCTCCAGGAGCTACAACGGGTGAATCTTTGGCCTCACAATTTGAGCTGGAATTCTCTCTCATCACATGCATGGCATCAACTATGATGGGATCTATGTTGTACTTGGATAGTGGAGCATCTTTCCACATGACGGGAAACAAATAACTATTTAGTAGCTTGGAGGAGAAGGATCTTTAGATGCACATCGAGATGGGTGATGACGGGAGGTATAGCGCTACCAAGATTAGTATAGTTACTTTCCAAAGAAATTCAAGGAAACATTTCATATTAAAAGATGTCATGCATGTACCAAGCTTGAAAAATAATTTATTTTTAGTTTCTATGTTGGAGGATCTTGGATATGATGTGGTTTTCAGTGAAGGAAAGGCGTTACATCGTCACAAAGCCACAGGACAGGTAAAGAAGATTGGGGTTTGTGTGAAGAACATCTAAAAACTTGATGTAGATGGTTTTGCAACATTTATTAGTAAAGCAAGGAAGGTGGTGAACTAGGATACATGTGAGTTATGGCACAGGAGATTGAACCATCTACACCACAGTGCTTTGAGGATCATGCAGCAGATTTCTACAGGTCTTCCAAAGGGTGCCCTTGCACAGATAGACACATGCAAGGGATGTACCATGGGGAAGTATACTAAAGCCAATTTTAATGAGAAGGAGAACTGAGCAGTGGAAATCCTTGAGAGGGTTCACTCAGACGTGTGTGGAACATTCTCTACGCCTTCCACAGCAAAGCACGGGTATTATGTGATTTTTGTTGATCATTTTTCTAAAGAGTGTTGGATCTTCTTTCTGTAGAAGAAAGATCAGATGTTCTCCAAGTTTTGTGAGTTCAAAGCACTGGTAGAGAAAGATATAGGGAAGAAGGTGAAGGATCTAAGGAGTGACAATGGTTGTGATTATATATCTAATGAATTCAATAACTTCTATGCCAAAGAAGGAATTTAGAGAGAATTGATTGCACCTCATAACCCACAACAGAATGGGGTTGTAGAAAGAAATAATAGAACAATTGTGGGAGTAGCATGAGCTATGTTACATGATTAGGGCCTACCATTTCATCAGTGGGCAGAGGCATGCAACACAATGGAATTTGTGGAGAACCGTAGTCCTCATCGGATACTTCGCATGAGTACACTAGAGGAGGACTTTTCATGTAAGAAACTAGATGTTTCATATTTTAAAATTTTTGGCTCATCTATCTATTTCCATGTGACCAAAGATGTTAGGAAGAAGCTAGAACCAACAACATAGGTTGGGATATTTGTGGGGTGAACTGATACTCCCCACAACTATCAGGTGTATTTCTGGGCTAACAGGATGACAATCATCAGGAGAGATGTTAAATTTGATGAGGAGAAATCCATGAGATTGTCCCTTGAGAGGGAGCTTGACTTGCATGCAGATGAGGAACTATTAGTTATAAAGGATGAACCTTGGGATGTGGAGCAGCCACAAGCAGAGGATCATGGATTGGAAAAAACCACTCATGCAAAGCCATCCACCAAAAATGGTAGGAAGCGAACTAGATAGGCTAACAGATTGATGCTAGATGGGACAGAGCATGTAAGAGCACCTATGTCACAACACAGGCAGAGAAGGTCCCCAAACAGGTACATTGGATACATGGCTCTTATGAGCAAGTGTATTGTGACAGAACCATCCTCTTTTGAGTAAGCAGTGCATCAAATAACATGGGTTGATTCCATGGTTGAGGAAGTGGTCCCAAGACTAGTGGGGAAGTCAGTGGTTGGATCCAAGTGGGTCTACAAGGTGAAGCAAGCAGCATATGGGAGTGTGGAGAAAAACAAGGCTAAATTTGTGGCCTGAGGATTCTTAGAGGTAGAGGTGATTTACTATGAGGATACTTTTTCATCAGTTGCAAGGTACTCATTGATTAGATCTATCCTTGCACTCTCAGTGCGGATGGGGTGGAAAATACGTCAGATAGATTTAAAGACAACCTTTCTCAATGGAGTTATTGAGGAAGAAGTGTACAATGAGTAGTTAGAAGGTTTGGATGAATTTGACAGGGTGTCTCATGTGCGCAGACTCAAGAGAGCATCGTATGGGCTGAAGCAAGCACCACATGCTTGGTACACCAGGATTGACAGCTATTTCACTGGGTTGGGCTTCACAAAGAGTGAAGTGGATGCAAACCTAAATCATATTGTAGCTGATGGTAAGCTTCTTATTATTTTACTTTATGTAGATGACCTTATGCTGATAGGTGTAGAGTAGCTCATAAATTCTTTCAAAGAGTATCTTGCAAGAGAGTTTGAGATGAAGTACATGGGGCTCTTGCATTATTTCCTTGGCATTGGAATATGGCAAAGAGATGGGGAGCTATTTGTATCTCAAAGCAAGTATGCCAAGGATATTCTGAGGAAGTTCCACATGGAGGGCAACAAACCCATGGAGACTCCTCTTGTAGGAAATTGGAGGAAGGAAGATGCTACTTCAGGTGAGGTAGTGAATGCTACTATTTACAGGCAGCTTGTAGGTTCACTTATATATTTGTTGAACACACGACCATACATATGTTGTGCAGTTAACTAGCTTATTCAAGCTATAATTAAGCCTACCAAGCTCTTTTGGAAGGCAGGGAAGCATGTTTTGAGATATCTTAGGGGCACTACAGAGTATGGATTATGGTACAAACAGATAGAGGGATTGAAGCTTCAAGGCTTCACCGATGTAGATTGGGAAGGTAGTCCATCAGACAAGAAGAACACATCAGAGAGCAACTTCAGCATAGGATCAACAGTAGTTTCTTGGTACAACATGAAGCAAGCATCATTTGCACTCAGTTCAGCCGAGGTAGAGTACATGGCATCTATTCATGCTACATGTGAGGCCATCTGTATGGGGAAGATACTTATTGGTTTGTTTGGTCATCAGATGGATCCAATGGTGATACATTGTGATAACCAGAGTTGCATAAAACTCTCGGTTAATTCAGTATTCCATGATAGGTCCAAGCATATTGACATCTGGTACCACCATCTTAGATATTGTGTTCAGAGGCGCATTATTTTGTTACAGTACATTCCCATGGAGGATCAGGATGAAGATATCTTGATGAAGGCACTTGCGAAGAGGAAATTTGAATACCACAGAGGCAGGATCGGGGTAGCAAATAATCCCTTTCTTGTTGAGAGGGGGTGTTGAAATTCAACAAGAAAATTAACACACACTGGTGTGGGATCCCAAGTCACACATGAGTGAGGGATTCTAGTGACACATCAGTGAGAAGGTGTGCAACCAAATTTTAAATAAATTGGAAAATAAATTGTAATCTTATCTCATAACAACATATAATAGTTAACTAAGTGTGATAAACTTAATTAAATCAAGAATTTCGAGTTGAGGGTCAAAGGATATGCATGTAGAGTGATTCTATTATTTACAGGGTCCAGTTGCAGTTGTAGCACTAGTGTGGTGTGAATGGGATTATTTAACTCACATCAATTGAGTTAAAATCAGTTTAACTAGTTCTAACTGTTTGATGAGCTAGTGGAAGATGAAGTGAATTAAAATAGATTTAATTCACAAGTAGTGATCCACCATCTAATTTATGATTCACTATTAATAGTTGCATGCATATCAATTCTGGTGGAGACCCAGTTGATACAAAGGTTCAAGGAAAGTAAACTATCAATTGTATTAGAAAATTTTCTAGGTGCAGTTATAAAGCCATAGGAAGCCCATGATGGATTGCTCAGTCAAGGAAGGATGTATTTCCTATTTAATAGGAGTTTATTTCTCTAGGGATTGTGTGAGAAAGGTAGGCTTAGGGTAGGCAGGAAATTGGCTATGTGTTTCTCCAATTTTTCCTAGATCATTGTGAAGCAATTGGTAGAATGTATGAGGTTGTGGTGAGCACACATGCATTGTATTGTTTCATGATTCCTTGGTTGATTATACAATAAATGTGGAGGGGTTTTAAGCAGTTTCTTTCCCTGGGAAAATCTTGTGTTGTGCGATTGATTTACTTCTTTCTCTTACTTGCATGTGATTGAGCGATCGTGATTTATATTCAACAAATATTGTATAAGGATTCAGTATCTTGTTTTAGTACATTGCATGATTAGATTGAATCCATTGATGTAATTTCTACACTTTTGAGGAAATTCGCTGCGCTTCTGTCAGTAATGTCATTTTTTGGTTTTCATCAGTCAAAATTGACTTTTCATGATGTAATTAGTCAATTTGGGTTTCTACATGATGTAACTAAGTGTAATTGAGTTTGTGAATGGGAATTTGATGTAATTGGGATGGTCATTAATGTTAGTAAATTCAGTCAAAGGCTAAATGGGGAGTTTTATTGGGAAAAATACTGAGAGGGTGGGGGTGGGTGAATCAGTATTTATAACTCACAATAATATTTAATTTTTATTTACTTATTTCTATACGCAACTTTTATTAACCCAACTAGCATATACACGCGTCTAGCTTTAATGAAACTTGCGTATGTCCAGAGATATTATTATGAAGATAAATATTTACTTAGATCAGTGCATCATTCATTCATCAGAAATTTAGTAAGTATTAAGCATGTGCAGTAATAACAGAATAAATCATCACACATAAGCAACACACATGAACACCAGGATTTAAGGTGGAAACCCAAGTCGGGAGAAAACTATTGTTGTTGTCATCTCTATTTTCAATATTTATTATAAAGAAAATTGCTTACAATCCTGTACTGGCACAGTCTCATACTAGCATGCAGGCACCTACCTACATAAGGTTGCAACATTTTCTTGTTCTCCAGTTGCTACTGGAACGGAGCTCCAACCCCCTGATGTCATTTACCAGCTACCAATGGAAGGGAGCTACAACCCCCTGCTCTCATTTACCAGACACTCCTGGAAGGGAGCTACTATCCCCTAATCTTGTTTACCAGCAACCACTGGAAGGGAGCTACAACCTCCTCACTGAATTCTACAACCCCAGCACTACCGCGGACCACATTTCATCAATTTTCACACTGGATCCAACAACTTCAACACAACACAACTTGTAAGCCTCTTTTCATTAGATTTTCATATTGGACCCACTCCACTCATTTAAGCCCAAAGAACATACATCAAATCGAAACTCATAACTGTATAAAATCATTCACTGAATCATAAATTAACCAATCACTCAAATATTGAACCAACCATTGAAGAAAACAGTCACTTAACCAATTACCAATTCAATTCATAGTGATATCTCTATAACCAGAATATCATAACTGAACCCATATTACTGCATCAACACATTGAATCATCTGCAACCCTGATCATTCATAAAACAAAATATATATGCTACTTCACTTATTGCAACCTGCATATATACGCACTTTCCTGCACAGCAATCTGCATATAGATATTTGTATACTGAATTTTAATAATCTGATCAGACTCAGAACAAATCTGAGGCATTCAGTCATACTTTTCAGATTTACAAAACCCTTATTCAGTTATCATCATCCATCATATTTAATCACTTAGTCATTGATTGTATTTGTACATAATCAACTAGCAGCATATACAGTATTCAAACAACCCAAATCTATATAAAGACTTCATTGACAGACAATAGAAATATAGCAGTAATAAAGAGATAACCTCTTCATGAATCTTCAAAAAACCCTGACTTCCATACGCAATTTTGCTGAAACAAACCCGCATGTATACGCGCTTTTACCGTTTCGAACCAGCGTACAGATCTATAAATATTCAGGATTGCAGAAAGTTCCAGATCAACAAAATTACTCATATCATACCCTGCACTTCAGAAAACATGTGCTAGATCACAAATCTAAACATCTCACAAACAGATCAAGCAAATACATAGTCATTTCAGGTCTAGAGATCCTGATCCATCATTGTATTCATAGGTGCATCATAGTTTCAGATCTATCAATAAAATGTAACCCATACCATGCAGATATACTTTAGAGTGACGTATTCAATCAAAACCCATACACTTTCACACCCTTGCACTATGATCTTATTCTCCTTATATATATTGAGCCTTTCTCAATACCATGAGCCAAAACTACACAAGTGCCGATGGTATTCTTGGACAGAACCAAATAGACTACACAACGCTCAATATTGTGGGCTAAAACCATGGTATCATAAAATGAGTGCGTAACTACATACACAACTTGGCTTCTTTGTATCTGCATGTATACACAACTTCTCTTCATCAAAACTGCGTATACACTAATTCTATATGTATACACGGGTTGCCTCCATCAAACCTGCGGGCACACTCGGGTTGCCTTCATCAAAACTACGCATACATTGTGAAACATTACCTTTATCATTTCTTTGTCACTGAGTGGAATTCCTTTTCTGTCACATAGGAACTCACCTGTAGATACATCATTTTTACATCTTTAACAAATAGGTTGCTATAAAAAGACAACTCATCAAGTAGGTTGCCATCAAGGACAACATATCAACATCATAATGCCAACAAGTTTTTTTCTAACCTCCCTAGTCTTAGGTTTGGTTAGAGAAATTAGTGTAAACCAGTTCCTATCATGAAAGATTCAACCCTTGAGAGAGGGGAATGTGGTTTTGGTCTATATGTAGCTTGTTTTTAGTTAGATTCAAGGTTGGACATCATAGAGTAGAATTCTTGGAGCTTGTATACATTATATTTTTACATGAAATTAACAGGCCAGTTGCAACTATTATATAGGGATTCTTGTGGTATGATTTTGTGATAGTGTTTTTCTTCTCTAAATAACTTTAATGAATGTTTAGTTATCCTTCTTTCCATATCCTTGCTTTCAATGATCTTCCTATGAGTTTTTAAACATAATTCTTAAGATTATGCTCTGTTTTGATAGGAATTTGATGTTTATGTTATCCATATTCTGATAAATGAACCCATGCTTGTCATGCTCATTTTGAAATTTTTCATTTCCACCCTACACTACATTAACAACCTCAAAGTGTCACTGAACATACCTTCCTTGCCCCTTTGTGTCCCTGCAACTGAAATATTTTGAGACCTGACCTAGTTTCCTTAACCTTTTCTCCTGATCCAGCTAAACCCTAAATTTCAAAACCTCAGAGCTCAATACCTAGCCTAATATCTTTTTACCCTCTCTAGTCACCTTTTTGTCTATGAGATCATAGAGAGAGAGCCCTCTCTAATTTGGTAGGGCTAGCTACCAAATTTTAAGTGTTTCAAGGTTACCTCCTTCGATCTCCTTTCTCAGACTTAGGACACTATGGAGGATAACTACCAGCCTCATGAAAATCATTCTACACAAATATTGCACAAACTCATATGTAGCTGCCTCCAACTACTTTGTAACCCACAACTTTGTCTCTCTCTGGATCTATAGTTGACTCACTGCCTCATCTTACCAATGTCCTAGAATCTAGCTGTTGAATCACTAGTTCCTTCATCTAGATGAAATTGATCTGCTGATATGCCTACGCATTCCTTGCGTGGACCCTCTGGTAATTTCACATTCCCTCTCACTGCCTATTCTAGAATTGTTGTTGACCTCCTCTTCCACCTGCTACTCACCTTATGGTTCAATATTCTATGTTGGATCTTTGCTACTGAGAAAATCGAACTTCTTGGGAAACTGAGTATTTGCATTGGCGTTTTCTCAATCTACCCATCGACCTCCTCTAATAATCTCCACTTGGAACTCCAATGGTCAAGATTAGAACATAATCAATGGAAAATATCATACATGTATTAATCTGTGTGATTTTGTAGATAAATCTCACCTTCTTCAATTAATTATTGTTAATTAATATTTTCCCCTAAGTTAGATTTAAGAAAAAAAAAATTATTGATTAATTAACTTAATTAAGGAATCGGGTGAAAATGTGAAGCTGGGTTACACTTTTTGCCCTTTTTTGAGAAAAAATTTTCATTTTTTTCGGTTCTTCAACTTTCTGCAAACTATAACAATTTTTCTGTGTAGAATTTCATTTTGTGATAAAAATAAAATTGTGAGAAATTTTGTTAGCTTTCTATTACTTATTTTTTGAAATTTTTTTATGTAGATTTGATATGTCAACTTAGCGTTTCTTTGAGTGTGTGTTTCTTAACAATCAAAGGATTCATAAGAAGTCATGTTATGACGCAATGTTGTATTCATTGAAAATTTGTGTTTTTGAAAAAACAAAATGTGTTACAACAATATAGACAGAGTCTACTTTGTTTTCGTCATATTTACAAAGCCAATGGATGCATATCATAATTACTAGAATTTTTTGAACTGGTCCAATACGAAAAACTGCTTATTTTGGATATGTTTCGCGTCGCAAGAAATTTCTTAACATATAAGCTATAAACTAAAATCTAAAAGCTACCCATTAGAGATGACGGACCAATGTAATGCCCTATAATTTTTTCATTTTCTTTTACAATGTATTTTGGGAGATACAAAATTTTGATTTCACTGAATCACAATGACCCTAAAAAATTGTTTGCACCCATTTTATTAGAAAAATAATTAAAATTAATAAACGTTTATGAAATTCCATAAAAGTTGTATTTCCTAAAAGTAGATTCAATTCTGAAAATGCTTGTCTTGGTTACGACAGTTAATTAACAACCTTTCATGGAGTTTAATTAGTCCAAAGTTGCAGAACCGTATTCAGAGCCTGGTTTTTGCGTAATTGGTGACGCGTTAGTTCGGTCGAAATTTTAATCTAAGTTCGGCCGAACTATGTTTTCCGCCGAAGACTCGTTAAATCTAATGTCTTAATAGTTTGGCCGAACTTTTAAGCAAAAGTTCGGCCGAACTATTGAATAACTCTCCATCGGCCGGAAAGTTTTGCGGAGCCCCTACTAAAACACATTTCGCGGCAATATAAATTGCCGCGAAATGATTCACAATTTTCGCACATTTCGCAGTTTCATCTCATTTTACAAAGATCTTGGTTTGGGTTCAAAAACTTATCTTCAAAGTTTGGGTTTAAGAGCATTTCTTGGAAGCAAATTTTTTTGGAAGACATTTCTTGGAGGCAGCTTGATTTTGGCAAAAATTGTTTTGAACTTAAAAAAATTTCTTGGACGTACATTCAAAAGACATTTCTTGGAGGTATGTACGTGTTTTGAGTTGAAGTAAATCTTTTGAGCTTCGTTTCATTTTTATAAGACATTTTTCTCTCGAATTTTTTAAAGTGTTTTGGATTGGAGTATGTATTTTTTGCAAAAAATTTACACTAAATTTTTTTAAATTAAATCTTTTGTAATATTTTTTGTAATTGAGTTATTGTCCAATTTTTTGAAGGAAATTTTTTGAACTTCATACCCTATTATCATGGGAAATCGAAGAACTTGTGCGAGAAAATATGATCGAAAAAGAGACCCTGAGGAACGTAGAGAAGAGACAAGACAATCTCGCAAAAGAAAGTTAGAAGCCCTCTCAAATATTGAAGAGGAAAATCAACCTCAAGCAGAAATTGAAGCAGGTATGTAAATGTAAATATTATGATTTATTGATATATTTAAAATTTTCCTTATGTAAAATGTGAAGCTTAATTTTTATTTGATGAACTAATTTGAAAAATATTTTGTTTAATGTAAACAAACAGAAATATTCCTCAAAATATTGAAGAAGAAAATCAACCTCAAGAAGAAATTGAAGCAGGTATGTAAATGTAAATATTATGATCTATTGATATATTTAAAATTTTCCTAATGTAAAATGTGAAGCTTAATTTTTATTTGATGAACTAGTTTGAAAAATATTTTGTTTAATGTAAACAGACAGAGATATTCCTCAAAATGTTGAAGAAGAAAATCAACCTCAAGCAGAAATTGATGCAGGTATGTAAATGTAAATATTATGATCTATTGATATATTTAAAATTTTCCTAATGTAAAATGTGAAGCTTAATTTTTTATTTGATAAACTAGTTTGAAAAATATTTTGTTTAATGTAAACAGACATAGATATTCCTCAAAATATTGAAGAAGAAAATCAACCTCAAGCAGAAATTGAAGCAGGTATGTAAATGTAAATATTACGATCTATTGATATATTTAAAATTTTCTTAATGTAAAATGTGAAGCTTAATTTTTATTTGATGAACTAATTTGAAAAATATTTGAAATTTTAGATATATTTATTAATTTAGTTATTTATTGAATATGTACTATTTTTTCGAATATGTACAAATGAAATCACTATCGATAATGAGATGTTAGAAAATGTTGACACTCACACATATGGAGATAAAAAACCTAACCATGTTATACGATATCGTGTTAACTGCATTTTTGAAAAGTATTTCTTAAATGAGCGGGTGACAGTTCAGGCTCAAATGTTGAAAAGTCTCCTATCATTAAGGAAATTAAAAGAAGCTACGACACTATTGGGTATTCGAAAATCAACCAAAGATAAAAAAATGAAGGAAGAGGTGATAAAAAATATGAGTAGTGCTATAAAGTCAATTAAGAGATCTAGAGAGAAAGATGTTTCAATTGTACGTAGAGGAATACAGATGGCAATGGTTTCCTCAAGTACTCAAGAGAATCATTTGGTAACATCTATGGCACGAGCACTGGGAATCTCGCGAATTTTTTTTCACAAACATCGGAAATTTCGGTTGCAAATAGATGTAAATGATGAACTCACTTGTTGGAGAGCTATTTGTAGGCAACCATACAAAGATAGACTTGGAGAAAATGTTAAAAAAATAATATATGAATATTGGAAGAACAATTTGCGTGTTTCACCAACTGCAAGACATGTAATGCGAAGAAGAATAGCACGAAATCAGTACGAAGAACATGAAAAACATCTCTTGGAAACCACTCAGATAGAGTTATTCAACAAGTTCAAAGAAGAGAATCATCAAATTCATGTTTCACTTAGTGCTTTTGTTCAACAAAAACCATGGTATGTAAAACCTATCACCGTACGCGACACTTGTTGTTGTCGTTATCATGTGGAATTTGAGTTATATTATGACATATTCCTTGATTTCGGTAGAACATTATGGAAGGATTCACCTCCTCCTTCCACTATTTGTGATTTTATATCTCAAATTCTATGTGAAAGAGAAAGCGATGAACTATTTTACAAAAAGAAATGTGTTGGTGGTAAAAAATGCGATGATTGTGGACATTTGACTAAATTTCAAAACAAATATCCTATTGATATAAATGATCAATCATTTTCCAACATGAAAGTGAAATGGAAGAGAAATGAATATATCGATACATCGATTCAAGGTACAAATAGTGTTAAAAGAATTGAATTACTAGAAGACAAAAATTTTCTGATAGACTTTTTGAGAAAGTTTGAGGCATAAATTTACAAGTATACCAAGCATTCCCATAGAGCTCGATGGCAAGATTTGCAATTCAAAAAATATCATGAAGTTTTTCCACCATGGACCATTTTGTCAGTGATTTATTTTGCAGAAAACTACACATTTGTTCCACAAAAATAAATTCAGAGTGAATACTATCATTCTGACCAAGTCTCCATGCTCGTCCATATTCTATATAGACATGCTGAACAAAATGTCGATCATATAGAAAGCACGAGTGAAAATCGACATATCATTAAATAATATCACTTTTATATCAGTGAAGATCGTACACATGATACATGTTTTGTACAACATTGTTTTGGAAAAATTTATGATTCATTGAAAAATCGTGGAATAACATTCAATGAACATTGGATATGGTCAGATGGATGTGCATGTCAATTCAAATCTGCATGATCATTCTTTTGGTTGTGTTGTCTTCATAAGAAAACCCGCATTAAACATTGTTGGAATTTCTTTGAGATTGGCCATGGAAAAGGAGAACATGACGGTGCAGGAGCATGCATAAAACGAGTACTTCGAAGATATCAAATGAACCACTCTGCAAGCCGACTTGTGAACGCTGAAGAAGTTGTTCAATAGTGCATCGCTGCTCTAAGCCATGAGAGAAACCCATCAAGAGAAGTGCGAAGGTACATTCAATTTAATTTATATTAGAAATCTAATTTTAAACATTGTACATTTATCATGCAATGATTATCTTTGATTGTATTTTGATATCATATTTACAAATTCTTCTTCTAATTTTCCATATAAAGGTTTTTCTGGCATATTGGAATCGAAGACGTAGATATATCAATTGGAAATGACATTGAAACCATAAAAGGGACTTGAAAATTGCATTCAATTCAAACAAAGTCGTCCAGAAATGTGTTTGCATTGGATAAAAGAAAATATTCTTGTTTTTGTGATGTTTGCATAGAAAACACAAAATCCAATGACGTTTGTGAAAACAAAATGTATGTGAACGATTGGAAACATACAGAGCTAAATACAAAGGGCAAAATGTCTGTTGCAATGTTTGAAGAAATGCAATCAGAGGAAACTACAATATCATCCGATGGTGATCGAGTTTCTGATCTTGTTAGAGAAGGTAGCATTTGAATTACTTTCTAATGATTTAAAGATCTAGAAATAAATTTAAATATGCATAATTTTGTTAAATTCATTTTATTGTGCAGGAGATGTTTTTGTTGTAATTGCACCTATTGACAACGATGAAAATGTGAAGTATTATTTGATGCGTTGCACTGAACGAAAAATGAAATTATTACAAAACTATAATGATCATGGATTTCAATATGACAGAGGGTCTATTATACTGAAAGGTTATTTTTTCAGAAAAACTCATCAAAGTGGAGACTTTGTTTACTTTGAAGACTATGAACCTGATTCCATAAGTTATCAATATAGTCACTTGGTGTGTGCAGCACGCATAAAGTTGATAGAAGTTCAATCAAAGAAAAAATCCAAAATTAAAAAATGGAAAATGTCAAAATCCGATCATGAACGGATTATTGAGGATGAAATTCCATTAGAATTTTTTTGAGTGAATTGTCCAAAAATTTATTATCTTTGGATTAAATATGTTTTAAAACTTCCAGTACTCAACTAAAAATTGAGCTGCTTATGTTATTTTTGCAAGTGTTTTCACATGTACAAATTGTTTGGGTACAAGCACGTGCTCTAGTATCAACTGAAAGTAGTTTTTCTATACATGTGCATTGATGAAAAATGTTATATATATATATATATATATATATATATATTTTCTAGAATGAAATTAATTGTTCTAGTTTTACTATGTGCATTGATGAAAAATTATTTACGTACTCAATATATATGTTCTAGAATGCAATTAACTGGAACTAGTTTTTCTATGTGCATTAATGAAAAACTAGCTGGATTTTCTAGTAAAAAGTATGGACACAATGTAAATAAATCATCTACAGTATAGTTTTGTACGAAAATTCCTTTCATACAAGAGACTCGAAGCACTTCTCCGACTTTTGGTGGGATTTGACCCACATCTCTAATCCTGATTGAAAATCTCGTACAAAATCTGCTTGTCCAATGGTCGGATATGTTCAATGTGCATTGATGAAAAATGTTACTTGTCTTGGATAGATATGTTCTAGAATGCACAATTAATTGTTCCAAGTAGTTTTTCTATGTGCATTGATGAAACACTAGTTGGATTTTTTGGTAAAAAGTTTCAACAATGTAAATAAATCGACAAGGCTACCTATTTGAGTGCATTAACGACATTGACCCAAATTCAACAAACATATATATGTACTAGAGACTTATATTTCCAATCAAAATTAAAGGGATAATTTGTACATATATCTACTTCTTTAAACTCTATTTTCAATTAGAGCTCAATTGATAGATGGTTAGTTGCATTGAAAAGCTATGTTCTTCCTATTGGAAACTTTTTCATTCAAACAAAACTACATGGAGAGATCAAAAGCAATCTTAAAATTCCAAATGTACTTCAACCATCCAAAAGGGATTTGTGCAACATTACTTGACATACCATGCCAATTATAGTGAACAACTATCCAATAGAAACACTTAACATTATATACCACATGTGCCAAATGTAGATTGAAACCATCCAAAACTTTAAAATTTTAAAAACTTCTGATAATACATCGTGCAACATTAAAACATTAAACATCACATGCGAAATTTAGATTGAAACCGTTCAAAACTTGAGTTTAAAAAACTTTAAATTATATATAGATCGTTACTTCACATGCCATGCCAATTATAGTTCAACTAGATCCAATAGAAACATTTAACATTATATACCACATGTGCAAATGTAGATTGAAACCATCCAAAAATTTAAGTTGTAGATTGAAACCATCCAAAACTTTAAGTTTTAAAAACCTTTTGATTATATATTGTGCAACATTAAAACATTAAAAATTTAAAGTTCATTAAATATCACATGCAAAATGTAGATTGAAACCATCCAAAACTTGAGTTTTAAAAACTTCACATGCCATGCCAATTATAATTCAACTATCCAACAAAAACATTTAACATTAAATATCACATGCCAAATGTAAATTGAAACCATCCAAAACTTTTAACTTTTAATTTTACAAAAAAATATAGATCACAACATTACTTCACATGCCAAATGTACTCCAAGCATCCAACACTTAAATTTTAAAAACAAAACAAATTATAACACTTAAATTTTAAAAACAAAACAAATTATAACACGTCATTACATAACATGCCAAATGTAGTTCAAATGAAAACATTAATTTATAGATGACAACATTATTTCACATTCACATGCCAAAAGTACTAAAACCATCCAAAAATTAAATAAAACAAATTATATAATAACAATGTAATAAAATATGTCCAAAAATTGTAAATCTCACAAGTATCAAACTATATCAAGTTTAACAAATTTTAAAACCATCTAAATTTTGAAATCAAATCTACTATAAATCATGTCCATCAAATGGAGGATCTAGCGTCTTCCCTACTAGGGTCTCAGTCCGCGCCCTATCCTGTGAATGGGAAACCTACATACACAATGCACATGTACTTGAACATTAAAATTTGAAGTTTTAAAAATGAATGAGAATATATATATCTAGAACTTCATGTAAAAAACAAAATATAACAAAAAAATCATGCAATACCTCATAAGGTTCCCTCTCCATTTGATGAACAAGTTCTCCCATAGGAACATCTGCAGCAGTAAACTGTACAATATACATGTACAGTTAAATATATATATATATATATATATTAAAAAATTTCAAATGAAAATGCACGTGTACATATATAAACTTATTTTCAATAATATTAAAAAAAGGAACTAAAGACAACTTGTTCAAATGTTGTGGATGTTCCTATCTCCGTCGCTAGAGTCCGCGGATTAAAGAAATCTTCTATAGGAACCTAAATTCAAAAAAATTTAAATAACTCAAAATATAGATCTCTCTCTCTCTCTCTCTCTCTCTCTCTCTCTCTCTCTATATATATATATATATATATATATAGATATATAGATATCAATTTTTAAAGGAAATTTTTGAGGTAGAATATATATATATACACATATATATATATATATATATATAACTTTTAAACATAAATTTTAAACTTGTGAAAAATTGTCCATACTTGTGGCTCATCTCCCAAGGAAGTAGAAGGTACATCTCCCAAGGAAGAAGAAGGTACTGCCATCCCAAAAACATCAGATGGAATCGGTACTTGTTAAAACATTTTATCAAATTATATATATACATACATGTACATGTGTGGCAACAATTATTTATTTTAGAGTCACTTAAAAAACACTAACATACATGTGCCAACATATCATGATGGTCAGACCCATCTGCATCGTTTGAACCGGAGGTCCCGAATGTAATATTAACATTTTCATCATGCATCATGCCTGAGAACTGCAAATGGTGTTTTAACATATAATCATACATTAAATTAGATTAATGTACACATACAAATAAATGTATACATGTACATACACATGTATTTATTACAAATTGTACACATGTATATGTAAAAATAATTTCAAACCCTAAGGTCACTAACACATACCGTTCCGGTGCCCTCTTCCTCATGAAAAATTAGCTCTTGCAAACCATTGCGACAATTTATTGCATATGTTCGAAGATCTTCAACATTCATGTTGTAAATCTCCTCATCTGTACAATAAACAAAATTGGCACGTGCATTTTCACGTGCTCTTTGTCGATTTAAACAAAGATCGACTCCACTCAATCCGCTATGAACATTTTCGATCATAACATCCCTTGCTTCTCGACTTATTTGAGAAGTCGCATCCATCTCTGATTGCAGAGTTTCGACTCGAAACGGTCGACTCACCAATGGCGGCTCAGGGCGAGGCAACTCCACATCTCGCTTAGCGCCCTTACGGTCATATAATCGACCTTTCCCCAGGCCAAAAAATTCTGAAGGAAGGTCATTGTAGTTGGGTTTCATACCCAAAAAAAATTCTACATAAAACATTTGTGCAAAATAAACAGGAACCTCATCGTTCCATGGAAGCCTTCCAAAGGCCGCAAGATGCCGATCATACAAATAACGAGCTATGTCTGGGTGCTTGAAATATTGCACCTTCAACATTTTTCTTTTTGGCCCTTCCTTATAATTAAACATTGACTTGGCCACTTCTCTTGTAACTTTTTGTTTAATGTCCTCCCATTTATCGGGACCCATCATTGTTTATTTTCTCTTTCTCATCAATTCTACAAATGAATCAGTCATTGGCCCAGGATTTCTATACACATTTACCATTTCACCCAATGAATGTGTAACTATTTCAAGGCTTTGTCAACTCTCAGCAGGTAGAGACAAAGTCACGAGATCTCTTTGCAATTTTGCATGAAGGCTTTCACACCTTTGTAGGGTGCATTCCGCCATGTTGGTTTCCCATGGTATATCAGTAATCTCGGCCGGATAAGTTGTGCTAGGTTGACAGCCTTCTTCTTGAATGTAGCAAGCTGCCTTGCATCTATTTTGAACACTAGCTCGAACATTTTTGACCTCTACATCAATATATATATAATTTCGTATATTAGAAAAAACACGTGTAAAAAAAATTGTACAAATTTACTGAAAAAATATTGAAATTGATGGCAACCTTGATGTTGTTGGTTAACATCTTCTCCAACATGACCCTGCTAAGAACCAGACCCAGAATGACGCTGTTGAGAACCAGACCCACAATGACCCTGTTGAGAACTAGCAGTCATTGATTGGCCTTCGAGGGAATAAATATCACCCCCTTCCCGCAACCTGCGACCACTCATACCTCGACCGGTTGAACCTTGGTCATGCTCCATGGATGGAGTAGAAACCCTTTTCCTCTTACCTCCTAAAAATTAAAATATGAAACTTATTAACAAGTAATTTAACTCACAAAGTTAATAAAAAATCAATTACATATGTACACACATGTATGGATATTTAAGATTATATTTAAATATCGTGAACATCCCCCGATCCCTGAACCTCCATATGGGATTCGGCTGATCTTCATCGTTCATCCTCCATGATATATATCTATTGGTCGACATTTACACAAAATAGATTTCAAAACATCAATTTGTAATTTAGTGTACAAAAATTATGTAGAAAACAACTTTCAAAGAAATAATTGATCATGTGTGAAACTAAATTTAATCGAAAAATAAATTATAAAAATGATAAGTTCACCAAATTGCGCTTTACATGGTGGGAGCACACTTGGTATAAAATTTACCACTTATACACTTTAGTTTGTGGGAGAAATGACACATGTACATATTTTACCTTAAAGTTGTTGTGTTTTATGGATATTAAAATGAAGAACTTCTATTTAGATCCATTCCAGAGATTGACTGTAGGGGCATTTACTAGATATGTCACCTTTCATAAAAGATGAGATCCAGAGGCTACCTGGCCCTTTACAGACTCTGCCTATAGAACTTTTAGAAGTAAACAGTAGAGGCATTAGCAATATCAAAGAACGTTTTCATGCTCGGACATGGGAATGTGTCTCTTTCCCTACGCAGAAAAATAGTTCAAGGTAGTTAATCTTCATAGACATGTCATCAAGCAGGTCAATGTGATCATCCCCAACTTACTTTTCATGAAATTAGGCTTGGAATCCTCTACAACCCGGTGGATGGAGTTGAATGGGAACTAGGTCAAGGCCTTTACAAAATACATGCTAGTGAATAACACTTACTAGGTTATGCCAACAAATAAAGTGGCAGAAACGTTTTCTCCTCGAGGTTGTCCAATTGGGTGTGTAATACCAACTTCACCCATTTCCTAACAGGTTTCTCTCTTAGGTTACAAATGACTTCCACCTTATTAGCTATATATTTTTCAATTTCCCGTGGATTCCTTAAATTTTTTCTCCTACCATCTCCCTCTCTCACTCCCCAAATTATTGTCATCAAACATGCCCCATTGAGGATCTAGAGCAATGTTTGCACCATACTTAGAACTGTCATTGCTGCTAATTGAAATTGGAGTCATGTATACTAGATTGCTTGCTTAAGTGGCTCTTACTTGGACAATATCCTGAGATGAGTTTGACATGATGGTCATATTAAGTTGGAAGCTACTTGGTGTAATTTTCCTTGAATCTTCAAAAAAACAGAGCAAAAATGTCATTTTCGATCATTTTTTATTAGCTTCTGCATACAGCAGATGTTATCACATTTGCAACACAATCATGTTCCATGACCATGAATTATGAATGATGAAATTTAATTCAATGTCTCTTAGAGTTGCAAGGTGGAATTGATAGAACTATTTGATTTCTTTACCATAGATGGATATCTCCTTTCATCTAAACCTTTCTCTACCATATTATTTCCAAGTGAAATGGGAATTTTCACATTTTGAATGCCAGCTAAACCTATCACAAGTAAGGTTGTCATACCAAAGTATTTCTCTTGCTCAACTCAGTGACCATGACTCTCTTCTCACACTGCTTACCATATAAGATCTTCAATTGTACATGTCACGCAAAGTTAGGGGTTCTAGGTCTACACCTATTAGGTAAAGTTACATATTTTATGTCATTGTGGTCCTTAAATTTGGAGGTGTTCCACCTGAAAAAGTAGGCATTAAATATGGATGAAAAGGATTTGTTTTAACTTTGATAGAATTTCCTCATGGAATTACTAAATTTCTCGACGAAATCATGCTAGCTTTGCTTAGAGAAGAGGGTTTTGGAGTAGAAATTGAATTCTTTCGACTTATTTTTGGCATTGAAGTTTGAAATAGTAGTTTTGATGACTCCATTGATGACCTTGTTGAGGAATTTGATGCACACAATATTGACTTTGAAGATGGTTTAGAAGATGTTGAAGAAGTTGTAGATTTTGGTGTTGTCACTGAATGTTTCTTTGTTGTTGGACTTGTTCAAGACATGTAATTTAACTTTATGAGCAGATTGAAGACCTTGAAGAGGTTTTAGATTTTGTTGTTCTCACTAAAGGTTTTTGTCTAGTTTTGTTTCTTAAACCATCATTTCCATAGGACATTTTTGGTGAATAGATTCTTGACCTTGATGAGAGGATATGATACCTTGAAGAGGCAACATCTTTTGGTGACTTCAGTAATTGTTTCTCTATTATTATGTTTGTTAAACATCTCTCTTAGGGCGAGGCAACTCCACATATATTGTATAGTTTATGGGACAGAAATCAATATGTAGAAATATTCACTTGGTTTTTATAATTGGATAGAAGAATGACTTAAAATGGCCTTGTATGTCTTCTCATTTTAGAGCTCAAATTTTTAGGAAGGATTTAAGTATCCACCTTTCAAGAATCACTAGAAGAGGTTGATAAAGAATATAGGAAGACAAAAAAACTAACCAGTGGTGTACTAAATGTATTTCTTGGGAGGTAGATTGGCATATGGAATTTTGGTAGCTAGAAATTTTCCAAATAAGTGAATGTATTTGAAAACCAAACCTCTAGTTTATTTTGGTTTAGACAAGGTCTAGAATTTGAAAAGTGAATTCCCTCTTTCTTCCTCTTACATACATTCCAATGATCGAAATCTGGATTGAGGGAAAAAAATTTCCTAAACAAAAATTTTGCATTTTATTTGTTGTACAAATGAGTTTTTAAAAGCTAATTAACTCATAAATTTCTCACAAAATACACTTAAAGCTTGACACATAAACCCCTTCCCAATTGGCTAACTTTAGAAGATCCTAAACACATTTTTATTTAACTAATGAGGGAGATAGCCTAATAAAACTAGTTTGTCCATATTCAAATCAAGTTGGTATCAAAGTACAATTTAGCTCATTTTAGTCAAGGTTAGTTAGAAGAATTACCTATTGGTTTCTGTCTTCAATTTCCTCTCAAAATGAATGTGTACGTGCTTTTGAGAGACACACTAGAGGAATACGGTCCAAATTTTTGATGAAAATGTGCTATGAAAGTAAAGGGTTAAAGGCAAACATGTACAAGGAATAGTTGAGTACAAGGCATAGTTGAGCCAAATGTTGTTGAGGAAGGGCCTAATTATTTGGGTCTTGGTTATGGAAAACATGATGGAGAATGCTCCAAAGCCAAGGAGGCACATGAAGCTATTCCAAGAAGGAATTTTATTTCATGTTCATTACCTCAATCTTGTGAAGTTTGTGTTCATGATGAATGGAAAAGTTTAACACCCACTTTGCAAGAAGATGTTAATAAACATGTAGCTAATGAGAATGTAAAAGAAGAGGATGTTGAAAGCTCTATCTAGTCATTGAATTCATTTCTAGTATTCAGAGGAGAGCCACTACCTCATCAAATTCACCTCCTCAAGAAGGCGACAATGGTGAATGTTCAAGGTATAAATTTGCCTTTAATCAAATTTCTTTTGATTATGATAAACATGGTAAATATTCACATACGATATAGAAAAGAACTTGCACATGTTCCTTTTGTGGTTTGAATAATCATAATGTTTATAGATGTTGGAAGAAGATATCCATGCACATTGAAACTTTCTAAATAAATGAGGAAAAAAGTCAAAGGCCCATTGGACAAGGAAAATGATGTTGAAAATAAGATGCAATTGTTTATTACTCATTGCCATAAGAAAGGTCACCTTGTAGACAAGTGTTGGACTTTGTATCCAACAAGTCATCCACAATATTTGAAGAAGATGGAAAGAGATAACGACAAGAATGGAAAAGAGCATTCCATAATCGATGAGGGTCAAGATGATTCACATGATGATGAAGTGCAGCTAAAAGAAGCGCCATTGAAATGCTTTGCGAACAGATGGTTAGATTTCTTATCCAATTAAGGCCTTGCATGTATTTTGATGTTTCATGAATTTCTTCGCAAATTCAAAGTATGGTGCATATTGCATGAAGCAAGATGTTGAAAGTAGAGTTATGTTGACACACTTAAATGCAAAAAATATGGAAATTTGTACGGCATGTTTTGTTGACTTGTGTTTGGTTGATGGTTTTGTACACAAATATGTAAGAGTATATGGATATATTCACATGATGTGAATTTTTTTTCTTTGAAGGAGACAAGTGATATGTCAGTGAGCTATGTTTCTTGCATGATGTTTTTTTCAGTTTGATGGTTTTGTTTGTGACAAGACATCACAATATTTTGGGAAGGTCCACTACTGAGCGAGAGCCTCATGATTACAACCTAACCATGAGAATAAAATGGGAGTGCATCCATATTTTGAAAACAAATAGGATTCTAAGCTACCTAGGACTCAAACCATTATTTTTAAATTTGAAATATCATGATGTGTTTTTTCAATGCCTGAATCCACAACCCTAACATAAATTGTTTTATTAATTTTTTGCAGGATTTAGTTGGTTATATTAAAAGTCATTTGAATTTAAAATTCTTGGCTTAGTGGCATGAAACAAACATATTGTACATATTAAATGAGGAATTTCACTCTGCCAATCATTTCTAAATCACCCATATCACCAAGAAAACATTTTTTAAAAGAACATACTTTGGTATGGGAAAGACCAAGTAGGTTTCAAACATTATAAGAAGGTTTTTGATATGTTTGAGAGAATGTGGAAAATAGAATCCATAAACAAATTATTTTTCTAGAGCATCATTACTTTATAGGGTTGCTCATCTCCCATAAGGATTTCCTAGGAAAATAATTGTGTTGATTCTCTATAGATGTGTATGTGTGTGTTTCATTATGTTCTCTATTTCTTACGTTGTGTTTCATTATGTTTTATATTTATTACATTTCTGACCTCCTATTTTTATTTCCAATCAAGGTTTATAAAGTAACATGAGAAGCAACATGAGACTTGGAACAATCATTTTCATTATCTATATGGAAGGCAAGAAGAATTATATCCCCTTAAGCTTAAACTTATGTAGTTTGTCAATTTTTATCATATATTTTTTGGTAAGGGTAAATGTTTTTTTATCTATAATACAAGTCAGGAGTTCCCCAATTTTACCATATGTAAAACATGATTCTAGGATTACTACAATTTGTACTTGGTTTTTTATTGTGATGATGCCCTGTCTCAATCACTTGGCCATCTCTCTATGGGTAGTTAAATATTTATAGTTCAATACTTAAGTAATATTTATCTATTTTTATTATGTGAAATGTAAAAAATGGTATACTATTTTTCATAAAATTTGGTTGAGTTTATCATATATTTCGATGAAAGTTGATTATATGACACATTTTCTTTAAAAGGATCTAACAATTTTGTTAAGGTATGAATTTTCAATTTTGTGTTGCTCTCTATCAACCTTCACTTCCTCATTTCTAGTAAAAATCTACTTTCTCATTCGTATGCCCACTTTCTATTCAAATGCATGAGTTTTGAACTCTCAGTAACTATGTTTTTCCACACAGGAAAATTATATGTCACATTTTATACTAAAGTTCTAAATATTATTTTGAAGTTTGGATTACTGTTATTCTTTTATATAATTTAACATTAGATATAAGTTTAAATTGAAAGCTACTTAGATTAAATATAGCTTAGATATGGCATTTGCAAATTATTATCTATTTATTGAACTAGAAAGGACATAATTATTACACATGTTTAATTTACATTCAAATGCTTCTTTGATTTCTCTCTTATAGCTTAATGTAATGCTAGATATATAATTTAAGTTGAAGGCCCATGAGATAAATATGGCTTCTATGTGACATTTGTATTGAATCATCTATTTGTTGTGTTATATGAACATAATTGGTACGCATATCTAATTTGCATTACTAATATGTCATGCTTCTTTAATTTATCTTTTATAGATGACCGGAGCATCCCTTTTTAATCTATCCCTTTTGACTTCGGATATGTGGGCAATATTCATCCGCATATTTTTCTATCAGAAAGCAGTGAGTAAAATTGTATTCCATTTGTGTCAATGTTAAGGTTAAGCACATGGATTAAAGTTTTGTATATTAGATGAGGAGGCTATGTATTACATATGGTCTCGAATGAGCTTTTGGACTCTTTAGATATATATCTAAAGAGTCCAAATGCTCATTCAAGACCATATGTAATACATAGCCTCCTCATCTAACTTAGCCAAGGATTTGCAATACTATATTTGAGTTTGCTAGCTCCATTTGAAGATATTATAATGTTAGATTATTATTTATATAGATTTTGATTATGGTAGTAAAATGTTACAAAAAACCAGAAACTGTACAAATAATATTATTCTAGATATATGTAAAAAGGACATGGTAGAGAAGATCAAACAATATTAAACTTTTCATAAATAGTTTAGATAAAAATACATTTTCTAATTTTGATTGTAAATTCCAAGGCTTAAAGCAATAATTTTTCTAAAAATATTTTTTTAATTAATAAATAAAAAAGAAGCATTTTCAATCAAAATCACATCCAACATATAATAAAAATAATAAAAACAATTTAAAACTTCATACACTATAACAACAATAATTTTTCTAGAAACATGTAAATCATAAAAACTGCAACTAAGTTGCAGATTTGGAAAAATATTACAGCCTTGCAACAAGACTTCTATAATTTGATTAAGGAGAGGAAGATGTCCAAGTTGTCATGGAGACAATTCAAATCCCTCCATGGTGTCAAGAAAATGGTATAGAAGAGGGTAATGAGCATGCTGAAGCTGAGAGTTATGTGGGGAAGCTAGAGGCAAGCATCATAGATAGAAAAAAAAGAATAGAAAAGAAGATGATCCAATCCTGCAAAGTAAGCTACCTACTTGCACACTCTTTTTGCAATTTTTGCAAAAGAGTCGAATGGCTCAACAAGTGCTCCAAATAACATGGGAGAATATGGGATATCCACTATAAAAGTCTTTTCATTCATGAATGTGCAAAAGTGGAGCAATGATAAATGGTTGGTCCGTCAAAAATCTGTAAATAAGGGATGAATTGTACATTCAATCAATGTACATACAACATACAAATTATATATGTTCATATCATGTTTCCACCCAAATCATATATTCATCGATATGGATGGTATCTTACATCACTTCGCTATATTTGTAACAATGTCTAGTTATAGTGGAATTTTAAGTAAAACATGGTAAAATTATGTTATGGTTCAACACTGGAACCTTATGGATGAGTGAAGCATAAGATAATGTTGATAAGTATACAAATAATCATGTGGTTATTTTATTTTAATTATTAATAGTTTAATTTGAAATAAAAGAATCTTGGAATCCACGAGTGAAAAACCATGAGGAAAGGCTCTTTACCGGATAGTTATAAAGAAACAGTTTTTCTCCCATCGAGGAGAGGATAAAGGGGAATATTGGGGAGGGAAAAAGCATCAAAAGAGAGGGGATAGAAAAAATGAAAAGAAGGACGTTGTTGTAGGTTATCCAAGTTGGAAATAAAACCAGTGGAGAAACCTAAGGAAAAATTATGTTTCTAGGTCGAACCTTTGTAGAGGTTCCAGTACCTGAGAGTAAAATCCAGTTTGGGGCTGTTAAAGTCTAATTGTACTGGTAATTGTGCTAGGGGGGAGAAATAGGATGTAATTTCCTCTTCTCACGGTTGGGATTCTTGTTTTTCATGTGGATTCAATGAGACAACATGTCAGATAAGTTTCTAAATACATTTCCTAGATATTACCAATATGAGAGTGACAAATATTTTCTTTAAATTTCATGAACCCTAATTATAATGTGTCTTTACGAAATAACAATGAAATAAAGTATCTATGATTGTATTTTTTATTTAAATTTTTGAATGCAGGTACAATTAGAATAATGGTTTTATATCGAAGGGAGAGAGAATGAGAGGCCTCTTAAAATTTCCAAGAACTGTAAAATAATAAGAAAAGAAACTAATTTTTTATATTCCAAAACGAACTATGTGTTATAACTAATTTGAATAAATAAATGTAAACAAGGGACTGTTCTTTTACAATTTTGGAAACATAAGAAAAAAAAAATAGAACTTTCCAAGCACTGTAAAATAATAAGAAAAGAAACTACTTGTTTATATTTCAAAATGAACTATGTGTTATAACTAATTTGAATAAATAAATGTAAACAAAGGGTTGTTCTTTTACAATTTTGGAAACAGAAAAATAAAAATAAAAAATAAAAAAACAGAACTTTCCAAGCACTGTAAAATACTAAAAAAAGAAACTAATTTTTTATATTCCAAAACGAACTATGTGTTATAACTAATTTGAATAAATAAATGTAAACAAAGGACTGTTCTTTTACAATTTTGGAAACATGGGGAAAAAAAAAATAGGTTCAATTTAAAGACATTTCTAAGTATTGAGACATACCGTTTCTGTCCCTTTTAATGGAAAGAAATTAATGTTCTTAGTTCTAGAACCATTTTTTATGCATACATTCATAACCAAACATTATTGAAATTTATTCTAATAAAACTAGGAATATAGCAATATGTTATATATGTAAGAAAAATGATTTCACAAGAAGTGAAACTCAGAACCGGTCTCAATACCAGGAAGGTTCAGATAACATAACCATATTTTCATGCATATAAAGGAAAGAAAACTGGTCACCCAAAAAAAATCCCAGCCGACAATTATAAGCAAACAGAACCATGCAAATATAATGGGTTGGTCTGGGTTAGTCTGAGGCAGACCAAGAAAACTGGTCACCCAAAAAAAATCCCTGTCGACAATTATAAGCAAACAGAGAACCATGCAAATATAATGGGTTGGTCCGGGTTAGTCTGAGGCAGACCAAGAAAACTGGTCACCCAAAAAAAATCCCTGTCGACAATTATAAGCAAACAGAGAACCATGCAAATATAATGGGTTGGTCCGGGTTAGTATGAGGAAGACCAAGAAAACTGGTCACCCAAAAAAAATCCCAGTCGAAAATTATAAGCAAATAGAACCATGCAAATATAATGGGTTGGTCTGGGTTAGTCTGAGGTATACCATGAAAACTGGTCACCCAAAAAAAATCTCTGTCGAAAATTATAAGCAAACAGAGAACCATGCAAATATAATGGGTCAGTCTGGGTTAGTCCGAGGCAGACCAAGAAAACTGGTCACCCAAAAAAAAATCCCTGTTGACAATTATAAGCAAACAGAGAACCATGCAAATATAATGGGTCGGTTCGGTTTAGTCTGAGGCAGACCAAGAAAACTAGTCACCCAAAAAAATTCCCAGTCGACAATTATAAGCAAACAGAGAACCATGCAAATATAATGGGTCGGTCTGGGTTAGTCTGAGGCAGACCAAGAAAACTGGTCATGCAAAAAAAATCCTAGTCGACAATTATAAGAAAACATAGAACCATGTAAATATAATGGGTCGGTTCAGGTTAGTCTATAATAGCAAACAGAGAACCATGCAATTATAAGTAAACAGAGAAAGCAGAAAGTTAACTGAGACTATAATAGGATTTTATTCATAGTCAAACAATACACATAAATTATATACCCAGTGAGTAGAACATACGCAAACACAACAGGAGCGACAGGGATAGAAAACACACGAAAAATGAAACTGGTAAACCACCAAACTTCGTGGGTGATTTATTTATAGAAAATAGTTCAACCGAACTCTTTTAAAAGTAAAAGTTCGGCCGAACTTACAGTTCGGCCGAACTTTTGTTGCCGGTTTTCCAATCTCCAGCAAAAATTCTGTTTGCTCGTGCCGTCAGTGTGTCGTCAGTCTAAACGGAATCAAGATTTCGGCCGAACTATTGCCGAAAAAAATTTCCTACCCCTGATTCTCACAAAAGTGTAACCCAGCTTCACGTTTTCGCCCTTAAGTTGAGAGGGGCTTCAACAAGTGAACATGGGAGGGATTTTAGAAGCTTAAGAAATATTAATTAAGACTTTTCAATGACCCATGCCCCAACCCCATGGGGTTTTAGCCCACTAACTAGGGGTACAAACTTCAAACATGAATATCTCTCAAACTGTGAAGAATTACATGATGTGCCATATATCAATGGAAACATCTCGACAATTGGAAACCATCAAAATAATTATTGACCCAGAATGTATTAATTGGGTAGGTAAAAATTCCCATGCAATATTGGGTTAGCCCCTAGTGCTGCTTGGGTTGACATCAATGACAACTGCTGATCAACAATCTCCCCCTTTGGCATTGATGGCAACACAAGTACTCCCCCTACGATCATGACACCTCTTCCGACAACATTCTCTCCCCCTTTGACATCAATGGCAAAGGGTAACTCCCCCTAAAACACAACCATCCTGCGGACCTGTACACACTTCTACTCCCCCTGACACACAACCGTCCTGCAGACCTGTAATCTACTTCCACTCCCCCTTTATATTATGAAAAAAGGAAACTCTAATGAGAACTTGGGAGAATCCCAAGCTTCTGGCGAAGATATTCCAATGTTGGTAAATATTTAATATGTGATTCTTTTGGTGCTGCTTGGAATCTTGCTACTTGTCCAACTGCTTGCATAACATTTGGTCGGGAGGTAGTTACATATAGAAGACTACTAATCATAGATCTGTACAACCTTTAAACCACATCCTTAGATGAGTAGTCTATGCTCAGTTTGCAACCTATTACCATTGGAGTAAGGATGGGTTTGCAATCTTCCATTTTAAATTTCTTGAGCATTTCCTTGATGTACTTGGCTTGACATATAAATATTCCTTTCTCTTGCTGAGATATTTGAAGCCCTAAGAAGTATGTAAGCTCACCAAGTAAAGACATCTCAAAATCACTTTGCACCTTTGTAGCAAACTTCTTACTTAGTCAATCATCATTTCTACCAACTATTGTATCATCATCTTTAGCTATTAGACATGCTTTGGTTGCTTCATCCAGAACATATATGTCGTTTGGAGCTTGAATTGTTGTAGCCACAATTTCACCATACACACCTTTCCTGATTTCACATTTCGTGGAGTTGAATAGTATTGTGTGTCCTTGATCACACATTTGTCCAACACTGAGCAGATTGTGATTCATGTTTTCAACCAATAGAACATTATTGGCTAGAGAATATTTGCTTCCGAGAGTGACAGTACTTGATCCTATAACATTTGAAGATCCATCATTTCCAAAGGACATGGTTCCATCCTTCTTCTCTTTCAGAGATACAAATTTATTTCTATCTCCAGTCATATGCGTTGAGCAACCGCTATCAACATACCACACATCTTTGTTCTTTTGAGCCTTGAAAGCGAGAGCACAATTATCATTCTTATTCTTCTTCCATGTTCATTCGTTCTGTGGCTTCGAAGATTCTTCTGGAGGATTTTCAAGTCTACAGTCTTTGGCTATGTGTCCAAAGTTTCGACATTTGTAACATTCAATATTATTTCTTAAATGTTCAAATCTATTGATGTTTTTTTGAGTCCTAAGAGGTTCATATTTGAAAAATCTCCTAGAATTGTATTCGTTCCTAGGGTACGTGCGACATTCTATAGCTTTATGACCAAATTTTCCACATGAATAATAATAGCCATAAAAAATATGTTGGTACCTGGATGGAAATTTTCGTCGAGGAATTGTCTTCCAAGGATGTTCTTACAAATCTTGTCCAATGAAGTCTACATGCATGTCAGATCTCATAGGTTCATTGTATTTTGTTGTAGAAGGTCCTGCTTCTTCTTCTTTGTAACCGATGCCAGTTTTTTCGTTGTAAGATCCTTGATTTTTGATGAGTTCTTCCAATGCCCTTGAGTTGTTGGCATAGTTTTGGATAGTTTTTCCTTTCTTCACTTCCTCGCGTAGCAAGACTACTTCGGCTTCTAATTCTTCCCTTTCTTGGTTGCTTTCTTCCAAATTCTTTTGAAGTGACTCTTCAATGCATTTTTTTTCTTCAACTTCAATTTGGAGACCTTGAACTTGTTCTTCAAGAGTATTGGAACGGATCTTCTCCGCCTTGAGATCTTTTATAACCTTGATTGCTTCCTCGTAAAATTCTTCTATGGTTGATCCTTCTTCTTCGTTATTTGATAGCTCTTTTTTATTGTGCTTTGGTTTATTGTTCTTGGCCATAAACAATACTCTCTCATTGGCTTCTGCTTCACTGTCATTGTCTTCATCCTATGATGAGCTATCTTCTTTAGAGAGAAAGTTCCTTTTGGATCCTTGCTTGTTGAATTTCTTAAAGCCTTTCTTTCCTTTTGAGTTGCCATTACTTTTGTTTGTACATTTTGCTGCAAAATGCCCAACCTCATTATAGCTGAAACATATCAATGGAAGGTTACCTTTGAATTGTCCCTTATCAATTTTTATTTTTCTCGTGAAGTAAGCATATTCTTCATCTGAAAGACCTTCTCCATCATCTCCCTTTTCTTCACACTTGCAGGTGCATGTATTTTCAATTGAAGGTTGTTTATCCTTATTGGTTTTCTTAGATGCAACGAACACAGTTTCTAGATGTGAAGTACCCTCTTCTTCATCAAGTCTCATTTCATATGGTATGATAACTCCATGTAATTCCTCTTTGCTGAGTTTGTCCATATTTGCACTATATTCTAAGACCGATACCTTTGGGTTGAATCTCCCTAGTAATGTTCTAAGAATCTTCTGTATAATACTCTTCTCATCAACTGGCCCTCCCAATCCTTCTGGAGTATTGGATATTTCATCAATGTATTGGAAGTATGCAACAATGTTGCAATCTTCTTTCATTCTGAGTTGCTCAAATTTTGCTCTATAGATTTGAAGCTTCGCTTCTTTGACATTTGAGTCACCTGCATATATATTCTCAAGATTTTCCCATACATTTTTGCAGTTTTACAACCCAACACCTTATGATAAGCAGATTCAATAAGTCCACTGATAATAATATTCTTTTCTTTTTCATCATTTACCAAATTCTTCTTACCTTGTTCATCCGTAGTTGATGTAAATCCATTTTGAACAGTGTCCCATACTTCGTAACCTTGAACCAAGAGATAGACCTCCATTATTCCTTTCCAAAGTGCATAATTATTTTCATTGAACAGAGGTACACCATTCTTGGTATGCTCCATGACCTCCTTTCAACTATTAAACTACTATTGGAGGAACCAAGCTCTAATACCAATTGTTGGAAATACCGAGAGGGGGGGTGAATCAATATTCCTTTCAATTAGAGCATTAGTTAATCTTCAATTGTTATCAGTGTTTGTACAATGATAGAAGAAAAAAAGAGGAACACAAATGCACATAGTTTTTAAGGTGGAAACCCACTTTGGGATAAAAACCACCTAATTCTTTTCTAATAATTCTTTAATATCCAACTCCAATTGAAAATAAAGCTCCAACTTCCTAGAATCTAGAAAAGAATTCTACTCCAGCTCCCACTTGATGGATGCTCCAACGTCCGAGATTCTTCAGTAGTCAACTGAATGGATGCCCCAACACCCAATGAGCTACAACTCACCCTAGCACCACCCTACCACCCTATAGAAGAATAAAAGAAGAATGGACTCCCGTACCAGGGAAAATGGTCCACTTTACAATGATATAGAATGATGTAGAAGAAGAAGATATACTAGACCATAACCCTAGCTTTGACACAACCACCTAATGATGATCCTAGACCTCCCAACATTGCCTCTTCAACCCTTGGTAGATAGATACTAGTACAATTTGTACAATAATGTATTTACAATGACTAAGTATAATGATACCTTTACAATGATTGTATGCAGTGCTGCCCACTTGAAGACTACATATGATGAAATTCTTGATGCTGTTATGCACCTTGGTTTCTTCTCTTGTCATGCTACCCTCTGTTGCATCTTTCTTTGCTTTTCTGCCATATAAATTCTGGTCCTTTGCAACCCTTGACAACACATGATCTAGCTTTTTCTTGCCTTCTAGGAGCTCGATATTGAATCTGGCGTATCTCTGTTATTTTAGATCCTTAATATATGATTTTTGGTCCTGTAGTATTCCTCTGATTCATATTTCCAATGCCACAAGTCTGACCCAATTTGGATTCTTCAAGAGAGAGTTATACCCAATCTCTCACAATGCCCTAATTATGGACCATTTCAGTAGAGCGCACTTGTACGGAGTGCCACATTTCACTTTTTCTTTATTTGGCTCTCAAATTGATAGAAAAAAAATTGCATACTATGCACTATCTGCCACTTTTTACAGAATTCCAATCCGATACTCAGAGGTCATTTCTTTGAGATGAATTTCAGGAGCCTACAAAAACCCTAACTTCCAGAGAACATATCTCCAAAAATATTGTGCACCTTGATCTAAAATTTTTACAGCAGCTTCCTCATGATTTAGGCTTCACCTCATAAAAATTTTAGCTTCTAAACCTTTGTAGAAAATAATTTATAGTGAGAATTCCACGATGATCTGTTTCAGATGGCCGAATCCCTTGCCTAAGGAGGAAATGAAGATCACAATTTATATAAATGCTTAACTTGAGAGGGGCTTCAACAAGTGAACGTGGGAGGGATTTTAGGAGCTTAAAAAATATTAATTATGACTTTTAAATGACCCATGCCCGAAACCCATGGGATTTTAGCCCACTAACTGGGGGTACAAACTTCAAACACGAATATCTCTCAAACCGTGAAGAATTACATGACGTTCCATATATCAACAGAAACATCTCGACAAGTAGAAACCATCAAAATAATTATTGACCCAGAATATATTAATTTGGTAGGTCAAAATTCCCATGCAATATTGGTTTAGCACCTGTTGCTGCTTGGGTTGACATCAATTACAACCGATGATGAACAGTACAATCATGCTTAAACTATATGATTGAAATTTTTTTCCTAAAGAGTAGTGGAATTTTGATTTGGAACACTTTCATAAATATTCATTTTTTGTGGGGATTTCTTTTCCTTTTTACACCCTCTTTTTCGTTTTTTATTTTTTATTTCTTTTTTCTATTCTTGGGAAATGATTTGAATATTGAAATATATACACAATATGAAAATCCATCATCAATGCATAGAGTTCCCTATCTAGTATTTGATTTTGGTACCCAAGACCCATGCATGTTGATGCAGAGTGTTGGATTCAATGCAAATAATTACTGCACTAGCCAAGTGATCCTGTCCTCAGCTATAGATCTAAATGTGTCACATGATCACCACCAAAAAATGCACACAAATTCCCTTCCGATGAGGAATGCCAACTCATACAAATCAACATGAAATATATATCACAAACAAAATGGAAAGGGACCCTCAGTTATACTAATCATGACATTAAATGAATACACAGATTATTATACCATCACACACGTATTTTTTCCTCTGGGAGAGTTTGACCTTGTCCAAGAAATATGACCTTGAAACCAAAATGGCTCTCAATCTGTCACAAATTAAAATAGCAAAATGACTCTCTAACTCTCCAATCTCTAGCTAGCTTGACCCTGAAAAATGGACCAATATATAGTATATAACTACTCATAGGGATTCCAAGGAGGTTGAATTTATATGTTTTGGGTGAAGAGAAGTTAGGATTATTTGATAATAATATACCCAAGCCAACTCAAAGAGATAAGAGAATGTGGCTTCGAATTGATATCTTAGGGAAATTAAGCCTTTAGAACATGAGGGAGGTTTGCATGGACTTAACTAAGAAATATAAACTCCAATCACTATGAATAAGGGTTATCCATGGGACTATAAGGCTATAATTTCTTTGTAAAATACTAGGTACGACTATAGACAAAATTAGTTCAAAATAAAGGTCCCCTAATGCATGAGGTGGGAAGAGTAATTAATGGTCGAAATGCAATGCAATAAATATCATAGGTCAAAATGGGAGGAAGGAGATAAAGCCAGGAAGCACGATGAGAAGAATCCAAATTTTGAAGTCTCATATCTCCTAATAATATCCACGAGGAAGGCATACTCATACTTAGTCATAAAGAGATACTAAAAATGAAATGATAGGACATGGAGAGAAAAATACACAACGGATACATGCAACTCATCAAACATATCATAGCCACCATAAAATATATTGTGGATCTATGGATTAGGAATATGGACACATAACAGATAGGAAGTTTCCTAAAGTACTCCTCCAAGAACATAATGAATACATAACTCCAATGCAAACTAGGAAGGGTGACATATAATAAGAGCAAAATTAACTAGTCATTTTCATTGACCAACGAGGATGAAAACAAAGAAAAAGTTATCTCTATGTTTTTCAAGATTAAATGAGCATAAAAAGGATACTCAGGAAGATCATCCTAGAGGAATGAATTGTATAAAGGTAGAAGCTAGTTCTGGTCTGATGGAACCACTCAAAGTATAATAAGGAAAAGACATTGGAAAATGAGACCACTCATCAGAGTGGTTCCTCCAGAAAAGGTAAAACACCAAGTGAAAGTGATTGATAGGACAAGCAAAGGATGGAGATGTAATGATAAAACCAAGTATCATCATGCATAAATAGGCTAATCTAATGTGGAAATGAAAAGGAATAAAGTGTTAAATCCTCCCCGGGTGAGACATGAAATATGATAATGAAGAGGCCATGAGGGTTAGATTCTAGGTCATGGCGGGTCAAAAGGAGATATTAAAAAATAGAGTAAAATTTGAGTTCATGGATACCACTACAATGAAGAGTTTCTAAACTAGGCAATCCATGTATAGGAAGGATCTACCACCAAGTTATCACATGCATAAAATGCAGAGGCTAGTGTCGCAACGTGATGTGGTCGAACCCATGTCACAATGAAAGGGATAGTGATAGACAATAAAGCGACAAAGATGGTAATATGTGACCTACCCCTACATGCCAAATTCAAGAGAAACACGCCTATTGTTCTATGTATTCTGAAATTTAAACACCACCCTATCTTGTAAAAATCATCTAGAAAGAATAAATCCATGTATTTTATATGTTAGGTTATGTTATATTGTAAGATATTTATATTTGTAGTGTAAGGTAAAAAATAAAATGAAAATGAAAATGATCATATGATCAGTTTTGGTTTTCACAGATATAGAAGAGGAGGTTGTTATGGCCTATGATATTGTGACCATTAAATATATGGAGCCGCACAAGTATGTACCTAATTTTTACGTCAAACATTAAAATCTCTACCAAATTCGATGTGCAAAGCTATGTCATTCAGGGCGTCTCAAACGTGATATCGATACTTGTACTATTACTGCCATTTCCAATGGCAGTTCTAGTTCAAGTGAGTGAGGTTTCAACCTTGTATATAAATTATCTACAAACAAATTATTAAAACATAAAAAAAAAACATTGTTGAGATGATAAAATAAATATACAGATATATTTTCCCCTGGATGTCAAAACAAGGACTACTAGATTGATTTACCATTATATTCATTTCAATGTTACAATACATATATATATATATATATACATGTCGAAGCATTCATAAACCCCAATCCATTAACCCTAGATTAGAACATAATTGTAGTTCCCTTGATCGTATATATAAAATACCATGGGAAAAAACCCATCATGCCAAAAATCCCGTGCAAAACCCATGCAAAAAAGCATAGATAGGTTCAGCCACCTATTACAATCTCCTAAAAAAAATTCGTGAGGTGTTGTCCTAGACCATGTGCAGGGGGGCTACCACCATGTGCTATGCCTGACGTGACTAGTCATGGAAAGAATATAAGACGTACTCAACATTATCCCACTTTTTGTTTTTTTTTTCCACACAGGGCTTCACAGGAAATATTAGTTGTTGGTATAACCCTACAATGCCCATTGTCTCTCTACACCAAGAAAAATTCTCAGTGCTCACATACTTTGTGAATGCATCTGCAACACTTTTCAAAGTCTCCACCTTTACCAGCAACAACCTTTTTTCCTCAACTGTATCCCTCACAAAGTGATATCGAACATCAATGTGCTTTGTATTTGAATGATAAATAGGGTTCTTTGCCAAGAAAATTGCACTTTGGCTATCAAAATCTATCCTTATAACTCGTTGTACCAACCCCATACTTGAACACAATCTCTATAGCCAAACTTCTTCCTTGCTTTCATGCATGAATACTATGTGGTCAACCACTGTAATTGAAAGAGCCACTATAGAGTGTATTTGACTCATCCAAATGATTGCTCCTCCAAATAAGTTAAACACATACCAACTTGTACACCTTCTTTGATCTAGATCTCCAGTCGATTCTGCATCAAAAATTCCATAAATGTCTGAAAATTTATCAAATCCTGGTCTTCCTTGGTAGCATAAAACATAATCACTAGTGCCACAAAAATACGTGAAAACCCGCTTCACTCCTAACCAATGCTCCTTCAATGGTTTTGACATAAATTTGCTCAATACTCGCACTGCATGAGCACTATATGGTCTATTACGGATCCCAACTGATTTAGGAATGAAATAAAATACAGAAATATACATAAACTTATATATGCAACAGAGTAAGATTTCATTTCATGAATATCACATAACTGAAATATGCTTACAGGAAAAATGGAAATAAACTAGTTAAGGCTTTAGTAGCTTATCTATGAGAAGATATGTGGCAGCTCCAGGCCTCTAAATTGTGTTATAGCAAGTCTTGAAGGCCTATTTATTATTTAGAAACAATTGAAAACCATAAACATCCAAAAAACTATCCCTAGGAGATGAAACACCAAACTATGGGCCCCGTTAGGGTAAATTGGTACATCAACTTCCCCGTGTCGTAACTTTGACATATGATCTCCCTTTGACGCACATGATATCTCGTTAGAAAGATATATCAAAGGATTAAAAATATTGGTTGTTAATTTTGTGTCTTTAGCTCTTTTCTCCTATAGGTGGCTTCCTCAAAAAATGTCGTTTAGTGCCTCAAAATAGCAACGAAAGTTCAAGACCCAAAAAAATGCTAAAAATAGTAAATTGTGCTACAATTAAGGGAACTGGATAATTGAAAAAAAAAATGGTGGGGGTCCAAGTGGAATAGGGAAGTGGCCACAAATATCCACCTGGATCATTCTGCCCCCTTAGGAAGCAATGGCCCCCATTTCGTTGAGTTCCTCCATGAGATGAGGAAACTTCTACTGAACTTGGTCCCTCGTGAGCCACTACCCCTGGTGAAGGAGTTGGCCTCCTTTGAAAACTCAATATAGCTCGATCCTTTATCTCTATTTTGTGTAATGTAACTTATACCAGTCAATGGGTAAAATTCTATGTTTATGTCCAGTTTGTTATGCCATGTCGGATGTGTCCAGTAGAGGTGGAAAGTATGGCCGAAGACGTTCCACATTGAACACTCATTTCAGACCAATGAATGATGGAATACTAAGCTCGAAGGAATTTTCCCCTACAACCTTGATGATGGTGTATGGCTTGTATCAGAGTGGGCGATGCTTGCAGTGGGGTCTAGGAAGGTGCTCCTTCTACAAATGAAGCTATAGTTTCTTTCCCACCTGGAAGTTGTGTGGCACCCGATGTTGATCATGTCACTACTTGAAATTAGAATTCCCTTAGTCCAATATGTCATGATTTTGTTGGTAGATGTGATAAATACACTCAATGAAGTTTTTCACCTTGTCAGCTTCAGATTGGACATGAGCTGAATTGGCCTAAGTAGCAGCAACTGGCATGCCCACGTCAATCGGACATAGTGGTTAGAATACCAAATCTATCTGAGAGGGGCTGTAGCTAGTTGAGCTGTGGAGGGCCCAGTTATAGCTGTGTTTTACATAGGGGAGGCTCTCATCTCATGTGATTGGATGCTTTGAGTTGTACATGTGCAAAATGTGTATGATCATCTTGTTGACAACCTATGTTTGGCCATCAGTTTCGAGATGGAAAGATGTGGAATTGGCGAGCTTGATGAGTTGTGGTACTTGGTGATACTCTAAATTCAAGTCGACCTTGTTAAAATATTCCCACCCGCCCCTTGAGTTGTTCTAGAAGGTCATCAATCCATGGGATTGGATACCTATTCTAGACAGTGGTCTTGTTCAGTGCCTGATAGTTAATTCAAAGTCTACAAGTCCCATCCTTCTTGTGCACCAACACAATCAGGCTCCCACAGGGCAATGAAATTGGTTGGATGTGACCTTTCAGCAGCAGCTCCTGAATCTACCTCTTGATTTCATCATTCTCCATATCAAAGCGATGATAGATTGGTCCATTCGGCAGTGACGCACCTTGGGTTAGACCGATGGCGTGCTTGAAATGACAGTGCATAGGCACCACTATGGGTGAGGTGAATTTCTCCCCATACTATTGGGTGCAGGAATCATAGTTAAGTATAATCCTTTCAACACTTAATTGTCAACCTAGGGGTTTCATAAACACAGAGATGAAGCACAAGAAATTCCATAAATGATATGAACTTTTCTTATCTCTATTCCTAGTTCATTAATCAAAACCTTGCAGAATTGAAAAGAAAGATCACGCAGGAATTTACACCAAAGAAATTATAGTGCTGGAATGTGAAAAAAATTACTTTGCAAAGAAACCAAATAAATAAAATTCCACATTGCTGCAAACAATATTGATTAATGGGGTAAAATTCTATGTTTATCTCCAATTTGTGTAATGTTCCTTTTTCAAAAACATTGTCAATCGACAAACAAATCTATTCCAGAGATAGAATGTAGGGGAATTTATTGGATTTGTCACCTTTAAACAAAGGATGAGCTCTAAATGCTACCTGGCCCACTAGTAGACTCTGTCTATAGAGTGATTGTCAAAGGACAATATCCCCAATAGAGAAATACAACAAGATTGGGAGTCTCTTAAAATTACACCAACATTGTAGCTACAACAATAATCAAATACATCAAATGGAATAGCAGTGACTCATGAACACATAAAATTTCAGAGAATCCAATATGGCCATCACATTAATACATAGAAAAAAATAAGAATACAAATCCTTGAGGGAATGATCACTCAAGCAAGGCTCTAGAAACCTCAAGAAACTTGTACATGTAAATATGAAATACATAGCTGCATAGAAAAATCCCTAGGCCATGATTGTGCAGTTATAGAGAGGAAATGCTACATAAATGATGAAAATGAAATGATATAGCAAAGTAGGCTCAAATAATAAGGGGGAGAAAGATCTCAACCCTGAAAATACATAACATAAATCCTTTAAGAGGATTGGCTGAAATCTATACAAAAACACTATAATATAGAAATGCCGGAGTTGCAGTAGCTGCTGCAACTCAAGAGATGGAAATGGATGGATAAGGCTGAAATAGCTGCTGTAGATGAAGAGCCCTTCTCTAATTAAAATCTGAAGTGAAAGGCTAATCCTTTCACCCAAGACTTCCCCTCCAAAATCTGCTAATCCCTCATAGCAATTATTCACCCAGAAAAACACTGTCTAAGAGAGAGACTGCATTGATAATGGTGGAATGTGATTGGCCTGATGCCAAAGATGATGGGATCTTCTCATAAACCCCCTTTTCTGATCTTCCAATGGATGTAACCTCTCTCCACTGAAAAACTAGCTCTGGATGGTGTGTGGAAAACTCCCCAGCAACACCCAGCAACACTACACAATCTCTGCTGCAGAAACTGCATTGATGTAGATGACTGAAGTTTTGGCCTGAATACCTGAATATGGGGAATGGAATGCAATCCTTCATGAGCTACACATGAAGGAGAGGAAATCCTCAACAGGAATCCCTCGTGCCCGAAGGCATTGCAGCTCTGCTGAACAACAAGAGGCAGCAACAAGTCTCCAGGACTTGGATGAAAAAATGATCAAAGATAATTTCAATGGCTTCCTTACTCCTCTTTTAAACAATTAACCTTCCCTCCATGGGCCCTACTTCTAATTAGGGTTTCCACCCGCTATAATCTTCCCTCCTACGTTGTCCCACATAGTGCTTTCCAACTCATGCCAACGCAGTTTGACTTGGTCAACCTTGTCCAAGCCTTTATGCAAAAACCTCCTTTCACACATGGAGGTGTGAAATCCAGCTCCAAATATAATTATCTTTCATACTTAGAGGATTTTTATTCTCTATTCATGTAGGGAATGGGTCTCCTACCCATTTTATTCACCTTCTTCATAAAATTAACAAAATTTAATGTTCCTCAAAATTTTGGAACGTTACAGTCCTCCCCTCTCAAAATATTGCTTGTCCTCAAGAAATTGCAAGGATGAACTGAGTTTCTTTCTGCCCTTCCTCCTGTAGCATCCTCATGTGATGATATCCTCAAGAAAAGGATGCCATATTAGCAATCAAGTCTTCAAACTGTCCCTCCAACATATGCAATTTAGCCTTTGGGTGAACATTCCCAAACAACTATCATGTAGAAGTAACTATCCCTGAAGGAACAAAGAGTTGTTTAAGGGCCTAATTGAGGCATGAGATCTGATATATAATGGGACTTATCATCTCCCATTTGAATATCTCATCCCCAAGCCATCAATCATAAAAATAAGTTGCCTCCCAACAAGACAACTCATGGAAAATCTTTCTCCACCTTGAGCTCTGGAAATGAAGGTGGGCTGAAAATCTGATCATGGCAAGAATTATAACTTGCCCCATGATGTCCTCTCCCCCACTTATGATGATTTTGGATTTTATGTTGATCCTGGGCTGCAAATGTATTTCCCTCAAATGGAAAAATAAAGAGTAATTCCCCAAGAATCCCCCCTCCATCAATGGAAAATTAGCTGGCCCAAGACATGTATTCTATGATGAATAGGACAAGATAAACATAGAATTCCCCCATGACATGTTTTCTATATGTTATACCATGTGCAGCAAGTGAAAACAATGCCTCATAGGGTTATAATGCAACCTCATCCACTGCAGCTGCAGAAAACAACATGGCAAGTGTTGCACAACAAATATCACATCTACTACTAAATAGTAAATAGATGAGTGAATCAGAAACATAAGGCCAAAAACCTGCCCAGATACATACAATGGATGGATAAAATTACCAAGCCCATGTCTCTCCCCACAAATGAGCAAGTGTGTGGTTGTAGCCATGCCTCCTCTCATGTTTCTCTTAGAACATGTACTGTAGAAAATATGGGAGTCTTCCCTCATCAAGGACACATTCATCCCATGTGTCTCTCCTTTAATCATGTCCTTCACTAAGATAACAAAAATATCAACCAAGGAGACCATACTCAGAAATAAAATGAGGCAAGTATTGAAGGTTTCATGTTGTGCAAAGATGTATCAATAGTCTCCCAAGTAGTCACAGCGCAGTTTCCCAAACTGCTGCTTTGAGAAATGAAATGGCAAGTTGTTTTTCATCTCATGAATAACAATGCATGTTCTTACATATGATAATACATTGTAAGTGGCTGAACATAAATTCTGAACATACATGGAAGGTAACACTTTCCCAAGGCCATATAAAATATGGTTGTCTCCATCACATAGTTTGGCCCAATTTTTCTCATGGAGCAACATGAAAAATATACCCCTTTGAAAAGCCCTGCACTGCATCATAATGATAAGAGTATGTAAATCAGAAAAAGTACACACAATACTCTTACCATAGGCTAGAAGTGAGATGATATATGGATCTATGCATGTGATCCTCCTCCCAAATGACAGCACTGTGAGCTCATGCAAAAAGGCTCTAGCCCATGCCAATCTTTGTTCCTTGACATGCTCCTTGTCATAACAACTCTGGTGATGCTGCTGCAAATATGAAGCTTCTCCCAAGAGGGAAATGCCCCCTAATCAATCCCTGATAAGGAGTGATCCCCTTTCACTATGAGACTGCCCTCCTCTACTCCTGCAACACCATCAATCATGTGAGAGCAAATTTGCTTGTGCTCTCTCACATCAATGCCAAGCAACTCAAGTGCTTGCTGCCCCATTATGCTCACATCATATGACTCATATGATGAAGGTATCATGACTGATATATATGTCATATCAGAAATATTTATCCCTTCTCCTTGCTTCCCAATGATGTAAACACCCTGCCACTTCTCCTCTTCTTTGGTACTCCTCCCATGAGGGATACCATTCTCCCAAACCAATTCTTGCTTTTTGCATTTCATGAGAGTTTCAAATGCAGCTCCTTGGAGACCTCTTAGGAAAGGCCTCTCTCCCACGATTATGTTGGATCTATGAGGATCCAAATGTGATGGAGGTGATGTCTCCTCTCCACCCATTTTCAACGGTGCTATTGATTCCTCCAATGATGTAGCAGCTACCTCTTCCTCCGGTTCACAATTTGCTTCATGATTCTCCATGGAGGTGTCATGGTTTACTTCATTATCCAAAAGTTTACACTCCCACCTTGAAGGTTGAATGCAAATCATCAAAGATGTATGAGGATGGGGGTTCTTCTCCTCCTTGAACCATTTGCACAGCGCAATGCAAACATGAGGCCCTAAAGTGGCCATGTGATTTGATCCTTGGACCTCTTCATATGAAATTCCACCATCCTTAACATTATTTGCTGAAATAGAAAGTGGAACTTTACTCATACTTTGTTGGATTTTCGGAGCTTCTTGTGTGGCATCAATGGCTTTTCCTCCAATGGCTTATTCATCCATAGATGTTGAAGGCTTCTCCTTCAAAGTTGTAACAGCGTTGGTGAAATCCTCCTCCCATGGTGGTGTGAGCTTCTCTTCAAAGGTTTGGATCAAAATTTGAGAAAAGACTTCAAAATAACTCACCCTCGAATGGACCAAGTGTTTGAACCACCAAACAGAGGTTTCCTCCTCTATGTGCAGTGCTGCCATCTCCACTGCTTCTTTCTCTACCACTAGATGCAACAATAATAATTCCTCCAGCTTCTTCTCCCAAGCTCTAGCTGAAGTAACCCCATCAAATGTATACAATAGAAGCCTATTGCCTTTGATTTCTACTTTTCCACAGGGTATTCTCTCCTCTATCTACTAAAAAAACTGTGAGAACGTTGTAGCTCCCCTGAGTGTTGCAGAATGGGGTTTATAGTCACCCAGTTACTTGCTTAAGATCTGAAAATCCAAGCATCTCCCATGCTGGTCTTCAAGAGAATAGGAAGTGCATGGACCTTCCTCTTCTCCCCTTTTCTTCTCCTCCTCCTCAGGGAGGCTCTTATTTATTTCAAAAATAGATGAGGCTAGGCTCATGTTCTTCATTATCCTCCTCTAAAATAGAACTCATAAGTTGTGCCAGTTCGATGCTCTGATACCACTGTAATGTTCCTTTTTCAAAAACATTGTCAATCGACAAGTAAATCTATTCCAAAGATAGACTGCAATGGCATTTACTGGATTTTTCACCTTTAAGCAAAGGATGAGCTCCAGAGGCTACTTGGCCCACTAGTAGACTTTTTCTATAGAGTGATTTTCAAAGGACAATATCCCCAATAGGGAGATACAACAAGATTGGGAGTCTCTTAAAATTGCCCCAACATTGTAGCTACATCAATAATCAAATACATCAAATCGAATAGTAGTGACTCATGAACACATAAAATGCCAGAGAATCCAATATGGCCATCACATTAATACATAGCAGCAAATAAGAATACAAATCCTTGAGGGAATGATCACTCAAGCAAGGCACTAGAAACCTCAAGAAACCTGTACATGTAAATATGAAATACATAGCTGCATAGAAAAATTCCTAAGCCATGACTGTGCAGTTATAGAGAGGAACTGCTGCATAAATGATGAAAATGAAATGATATAGTAATGTAGGCTCAAATAAAAAGTGGGAGCAAGATCTCAACCCCTGAAAATACATAACATCAATCCTTTAAGAGGATTGGCTGAAATCTATACAAAAACACTATAATACATAAATGTCGGAGTTGCAGTAGCTACTAACCCTTAAGAGCTAGAAATGGATGCAGAAGGCTGAAATAGATGTTGTAGATGAAGAGCCCTTATCCAATGAAAATATTAAGTGAAAGACTGATCCTTTCACCCAAGACTTCCCCTCCAAAATCTGCTAATACCTCACAACAAATATTCACCCAGAAAAACGTTGTCTAAGAGAGGGACTGCACTGCCAATGGTGTAATGTGGTTGGCCTGATGCCAAAGATGATGGGATTTTCTCATAAACCCCATTTTTGGATCTTCCAATGGATGCAACCTCTCTCCACTGAAAAAATAGCTCCGGATGGTGTGTGGAAACCTCCCTAGCAACACCCAGCAACACTGCACAATCTCTGCTACAGAAACTGCGCTGATGTAGATGACTGAAGCTTTGGCCTGAATGCCTGAATATGGGGAATGGAGTGCAATCATTCATGAGCTACTCAAGAAGGAGAGGAAATCCTCACCAGGACTCCCTCGTGCCTGAAGGCACTGCAGCTCTGCTGAACAACAATAGGTAGCAACAAGTCTCCAAGACTTGGATGTAAAAATGATCAAAGATAATCTCAATGGCTACCTTGCTCCTCTTTTAAACAGTGAGCCTTCCCTCCATGGGCCCTACTTCTAATTAGGGTTTCCACCCTCTAGAATCTTCCCTCTTATGTTTTCCCACATAGTGCTTTCCAACTCATGCCAACACAGTTTGACTTGGTCAACCTTGTCCAAGCCTTTATGCAAAAACCTCCTTTCACACATGGAGGTGTGAAATCCAGCTCAAAATATGATCCTCTTTCATAATTAGAGGATTTTTATTCTCTATTCATGAAATGAATGGATCTCCTACCCATTTTATTCACCTTCTTCATAAAATTAACAAAATTTAATGTTCCTCAAAATTTTGGAACATTACAGTTTGAGTGTTGGAAGGTTAGCAACTGCGCCATTGAAAAGATCTGCCTTCTTTAAGGATTTTTCGTCCTGCACCAAGCTGTTATTCCTGTACTCCTACAGTATGCTTGCACTAGTACAGGTACATGACTTGTGTGTGGGAATTATCTTTTACACTTATACTTTATATTTATGTCCTTATGCAAAGGCTCTAAGCTTCATGCTTAAAGCACTCTGTTCCTCTAATAGAACATTGGTTCCTGTACTGGAACAAATATTCCTACACCAAGTTTTCCAATTACTTTTGGGAAAAATGAAAGGGTACGCTAACTATGAAAATAATTTGCAAAGGCGAACAGAATTTTGAAATAACTTGCACATGCAAAATAATTCTTCTTCCACCAAGCTGAATCTCACAATGAAAATAGACTTTAAAATAAAACAAACTTGAAAAGTCAAAGAACACTTTCTTGAATGGAGTCAAAGAAATTATCTAAGTATGACAATGGGCTTTATCCCTGTAATAGTTACTTCATAAACCATATATTCCTTTAATCTTGTTAACTCAGAAAGGTTCACTTTAACTATTCAGATTAAGTTTTAATCCTTTCCTTTAAAAAATATAAAGTGCAGGCACAGATCGATGTGTTTTAACAACATTCTTTCATCAAATAACAAATCATCTTTAATTCCTAATATTTTAACTCTTAATATTAAAAATACTTTATCTCATAACGAACATTGACTTGTAGAAATATATTGAATTTCTTATGAAAGAAACGAATAAAATAAGTTTGTTGTAATGAATTGACAAAACCAAGTTGCAGTAATTATAAATGCACTAGTGCAGGAATAACGCGCTTGCACAATCCAGGTAGAAGTAAACTAATATTTAGAAAAGAAAACGACTGAAGGTAAATCAAACTTAATTAACGTTCACACCACGGATCCATCACATATTGACTGTTAATGAAATAAAACTAGAATTCTTGTGAAAGAATAAAACATAAAATTAATGCACATTTTGCATTTGAATGAAATCAACACACACCTTTAATGAAACGAAAGAGAGAGCATGAATGAGCTAGGTTGGCTAGGCCCTAACCACTAGCTCGTTTCCCATTTTAGGAAACTTTAAGCTTCCACACTCAATGAAAAATCAATAATAGATTAAAACGCAGAATGAAAACAACATGGCGGAATTCCTTTTATTAACTCCAAATTAGCAAATGTACATCATAAGTTTGAATCCAACCCATAATGAGGGAGACAACATCAAAATTACAATTTCACCACAATTATAGTAGAATTTCTATAGCTTCTAATTCCTATATGAAATCTACATTTTATAAAACCCTTTTGGCCTATGGCCATAACAAAATTACATACAATCGTTCTAATTCAAACCTTTCGGCTGAAACAAAATAACAAATAGCTTTAAAAAATAAGCTTGCGGCTATAACGAAATGCTAATATAATTGTTGGCCAATGATATAATCTTTGACCATATCCCTATCAGTCCTCCACTCTGAGTTCCACTCGAGATGACCGCAACTTAACAAGATGAGTTGAAACCTCAAGAACAGAGGTTGTTCTATCAGCCATTTAAAGTTGCTCCAATTCATGACTACTTTTAGAATTTAGGAATTTGATGATGTTGTTGGCAGTTTGGGGATAATCGCCAAGTTCCTCATTTGTTTTCTCAATGGTAACTTTCACCAACTCAAATAGATCACTTTGTTCAAAAATTATCTCAATTTGACGCCCATATATCATTTACAAATTCAATTATATCCAACCATATAATTTGTTTCACTCTTCCTACCATGCTGCCAATTGAGGACTCCTGAAGAGACTTTTGCAAAATTTAATTTAGCTTTTTGCTAATCTACAACTCTATGGCATGTTTAGAATCTTTCCTTTTGAATTTCTCTTGTAGGTCACTGAGTTGATCCCACAACTATTTAATATATGTTGACTGTAAGGGCGTATTCTCCATCACATTGGCTAGCTACTCAGTGATTTCCCCTGGTGCGGCTATAGATGTTGTGGATATTGGAATCACCGTGAGAGGAATTTATTGTAGGGGGATCGTGGCCTTATATGATTCCTTTGTTTCTCCCTTCACTGCATTCCTTATTTCTTTCTGTCTTTCTTTGATCATTTATCCATATCATTCTCCATTTTCTTGATATGCTCTGTTTGTTCAATAATCAATTGCATCATTTCTGCTTTATGTGTTTCAGTTGCTTCTATCTCCTTGGCCATAGGATCTCCTTTTACTGGCATATTAAGCTGCCTCCTCAAAGAAGCTATGTCTACATTCTTCTTCTTCACAAGGGCTTAATCTGCTGCTATGTTTAATGGATTGTACCCAAGCTACATCACTAAATATTCCACATATTTTATCCTTGAATCTTTGGCCGTGGTGAAGATCTTTTCAACCTTCAACTCCGATCGTTTGTTGGAAAATGTCACCTGTAGTTTTGAGAGGCTCATGTTTGTGCTAGTTAGCATGGAGGAGATCATTTTCCCAGTCTCCTTGTGCATCTCCATCTGGTCTATTGGATGGATCTTCTTTGCATAAAACTCAAAAGAGCTCTTCCTATAGTCTGCTACACCTTTGGGTTGAGGAATTTGTGCCTCCAAGAATGCCATCCTCATTCTTCCCTTCTCAGAGCCAAAGGATGATAGGAATCTACTCTAGGAGCTGCCTGTTGGTTTCAAAAACTGATTGTAGGTTTTGTTCTTGAGAACCTCATTCCTTCTTTTGATCTCCCTAAATGTGTCATAGATATCTTCCTCCTTTTGTTCTGCAGTGGAAGTATATGTTGGAGTCTGCACATTCTGCTGTTGGAATGGCACAGTGGCAGAGAATGTGGAGAATATCGTTTGGCCACCTCTTGGAGATGAACTTGGTGAATCCCCAATTCTGATTAGAGTTTGCTGGTTCTTCTCATTGCCCTGGTCAAGGCCCATGCTGATTCTGACCCTCTTCCTATGTTTCATTTTGAATTATTTAGTGGAGGAATCGATTTCCATGTCTATTTGATCATCGCTAGTCCTCTTGCTCCCTATTTCCTTTTTAGGCTCCTTTACCTTGTCATCTTGAACTCCTGTAGATTTCCTCTCTTGTGGATTTTGTTTTTGGATTCCTGAAGTAGAGATGACCTGCTCTTCAACCTCTTGGAGTGTGTCTACCACCCATTCTTCTTGGTTCATGTACTTCTCTATCTCTAGTATATGGGTATGAATGTAGGGCGTGGACTTGTTTTCCACCCTATTCTTGGAGATGATCACCATTGGATCATAGGACCAAGTGAAACAATGTGTGAAACTCGTCTCCTTTAACATTTTATCTGCCTCCTCCCCTGTTGCCATGTTGTTGCAGATGAAGGGACAAATTTGGGACTTGATATGGAATTGTGACTTATTCTTGGCCGAGACAAAATGCACCTCATCTGCATCTATCATTTGTCCGATATACTCAAGAGAAAATATCCTCATGGAGAGGTATTTGGGAAGTTTATAGGGGGCCAATTCACTACCATAAACCCTGATGTCTGTGTAGTGTTGATAGAGATACCAGTATGATGTTTTGATCTTCTCTATCAATTGCATCACCTTCTTGAATTCCTCACTAATCCTGGACTATGTGGTGCTACTGAGTGCACTTATTTCTGGATGAAAAAATAGGTCTATAAATATTTTGTAGGAATATTATTTCTGCTCCTTTATCAATAAAGTTGTTCAGAAAATTACAGATTTGGATTGAGAGTCATCATCTTGCTTTATCATGTCAAATTGGAACGTGCTCGATTGAAAATGCACAAAAATATACACCAACACAGAGGTGTATTTGAATACCCCTTTTGTCTGGAATTTCAATCATGAATTGAATCAGCAAGGAACTGAGCATATTTTAATATAATAGTAGGCTTAACATGTACAGAAAGGATAGATAAGAAACTAATTATGGCTTCATCTACTCACTGATCATTATGATATCCTTATAAATAATATAGAGCAGTGGATATGCTTTGGTCCTATTTGGGAAGGTGGATGATGGGTATGGGGGATTGGTGGTAGGAATTGGCGCATTTGTGGCCATGAAAAACTCCAAGGTCTTTACCCTACTGGAAAAATCTACTCCCTGGTATAATCCTATAAGGGCCTCGTATGAAAAAGGGAAGTGTTCTCAACAATGGGGGCTTGCAACATCTCTTCAATGGATGGGGCATTTATGTAAAACAAAATCTCTCCTGTAGAGTTCACTATGGCTCTTTGTTTAATATCATAGCAAGATTGACATTTTCTGATTAGCTTAGGGCAGCTTTGGGTTGTAGGAAATATGTAATGTGGAAGCTTGGTCTCCCACAGGTTGATATCATCTGCTTCGTCAAGGAGCTTATCCTCGAGCCATCAGTAGACAGCAAAAAAGTCAAGATCTGACTCTATCTCGTGGATCTTGTAGTCACTTTTGGGTAGGGGAATATGGTCTAAATCTACCTGGGGGTAGACCATGGGATTGAAAGGTTGCTGATCTACCTTGGGGGCATGATTTTATTTCTTCACTTTCTATCTCACCTGTAATGGAGAATGGGCTTTAATAAAAGGCAGAAAAGAAGGGGGAAATGATATGAATTGGTATTGGGGAAGGGGTAAGACCGAAGGGGATCGAGATCAGAATTGAATCAATCGAAATGAGAACTAGAATAAGGCTTACAGAGCACTGATAGTTTCTCTTTTAATGCACAATTTACCCTTCGACAATGGTGGTTTGTCTGTAATTTATCTGTATGTGTTTGTAAGTCTGATACTTATAGTAATCCAATAGTATCATAAATGAAAAATTTGATGCCGTGGTGAATTTGGGCTTTAACATCTGGTTGGAGGTTGACTGTTGAGTTGGTGCGGCTCCGTTGGATAATGGCCTGACCATTCATGGTGAAATGGTGTTGCTGGAGGGATGGGATGTGATAGGGTGAAGTGAATAGGTGACGGAGGGCATGGCGCAGTACCATTGGCAATGTTCATAGGGCTGTAGTGGTTTGATTTGCAGCGGAAACTACTTTTTGGAGGGGGTCGTAGGTGGCAAGCAGTAATAGAGTGGGGGGTGTGAAATTGTGTGAGTGAACCATGTAGAGAAGTGGACAGTAATGAATACTTCCCATTTTGGACCTCCCCCTGCTTTGTTAACCTACGACAACCGAGGGGGAGCCAAAATGGAATGAGGGCCGTGGGATTTGAGGTGAGGGTTAGAGATGGCGGGTAAGGTGAGGGATGTTTAGTGCCTGACGTGATGGGGTAATGGGATGGTGGGCCTGGGTCCGTGAATGAGTGTTGGGATGGGGGAGGGCTTAGGATAAAGTGCATAATGTGGGTTTGGGGGTTTGGGCATATAATGAATTTTGCATCGGTACTTAGAATCATATTTGGGATAAGGTATGCCCAGGTGACATTAAACCCATATTTAGAAACATTTCCCCTTTGCCATCTTTTGTGCAATGAGAAATTTCTGTCTTGGATTTCCTCTTATATCAAAGAGAAATAATGAAACTGGGATGTTGTATCTTGATGGAATAATCTCCACATTGGCTTTCCATTCTTCCTCTTCAACCTTTCTACCTACCCAAAGCTATTCATCTAACATTTTCTCCTCTTTTCAGGGTACATTTGGACTAGCAAACCCTTACATTTTTTCTTTTGAATTTCTATCCTAACCCCTATCCTTATTTCAACCATTGGCTTAGATTAAACTATTGAGCCAATTTCATTTTCTAGCTATCTACTGATAAGCCAAGATTAAATAGTTTGGAAAATATTTATTCTCTAACCTATCAACAGAAATTGAAAAATTGTCCAATCATGGTTAAGTTGTATGACTGGATAGAACTATCTAATTAGTAGTGGCATTTGAACTTGCCGCACTTCAGTTTTATTTATTTTTGGGGTTTTTCTTTCCTTTTTTGTTTTTCTCTTTTCATTTTTATCTTTTTCTTTCTCTATTTTTTATACCCTTTTTTCTTCTTTTTCATTTTTCTTTTATCTGAAATCATTTGAATTTGAAAAGCCTTTTAATAATGAGACCTTGCAAGAAATCTGAAGTATCCAGTCACCTTGAGATCCTATAATTTATAGGGTACTAACACCCTGCATATCAGTGTGATTCCAAGAAAATTATTTTGAATATTTCCTTAATAATTCAACCAGTTGCTTTTTTTGTTTTGGTTGCAAATCATTTCAAATGTTAAGCTATTTTTCACGACTAAGTTCAATTGTTTTTTTTATGAATGTGTAATTGAATTAGTAGGAAAAATAACATCAAATAATGGTTGCAAGGAATGGATTGTACAATTTTATTAAAAATGTTGTTCTAATATTTTACTTGCAACATGGTATTACATAGTTCTTAATTGTAGATAAATGTATTTTAGATAAATCACGTCATTAGGGTTTGGTCAACAGTCTTAGATCTAACAGTTCTAAATTTCTCTAAAATATCTGGTTCTAAAATGAATAAATATATTAAATCCTCATTATCCTCTTCTATGAAATCAAAAGCTTGATTAATACTTAGAATAGATTTAATTTCTTCTTTTTCTTGTTCTATTTCATCAAGCAATGATAGAAAATAAGGATATTATGTAGGAGGATAAAGTGTTATGTGATTTCTTTCATTCCCATGTGAGATAATGATACTTCCTGATCTACAACCAATACAGGCATCAACTGTGTCTAACCAAGCTCTACCAAGAATTAATGGGCACCACCCTAGATTTGTCTTTGGCTGTAGAACTTAAATTTCTACTGGATATTCCCAAGAGTCTAAAGAAACTATGATATATTCAAGTACACCTTCCAACACTACTTTAGATCTATCATCTATTTCTAAAATTGTAGTGTTTGGTTGAATGTTTGAAAAAATCATCACAAATTGACATTTCAAAAATTCAATTTTTTGCCATTAACTGTTTTATCATATCACATGTGATGTGTGATGGGTAGTGGGGAAAGGGTGACGTGGCAGAGAAATGTGGGTCCCTTTCATATCGCATCGAGAGACTTGTGAATTAGAAAATTAATTTGCAAGTAATATTTGTGGTATGCCGATGCGTATTGCTATTTGAGACTTGGCAGGACTTGTATAGGACTTAGGATAAAATTTAGACATAAGGTATGCCTAAAATGTGTTAGGTCCCTATATTACTAGTATAGTCCCTTATTTTTGTTAGTGTAACCCCCTTATTGTTATTATTGTACCCTTGTAACCCCCATATTGTTATTATTGTGTTCTTAAATTATTATTGTTAGCTCGGCTAGGATTACATTGTGGCCCCACTAGGATTACATTATGGCCCCATGGACTCCTATATATAGAAGGGAGGTTTTGTAAATTGTATCATCCAAGAATTGTTCATTTATGTAATGTATTGGAGGTTTCCCCCTCGAAGTGGCTTATTTCTAAGGCATTTATATCTCTTTCCTTCTATTTTTGGAGCTAGTTACACAACATTTGGTATCAGAGCTTTGGATTCTAGGGTTTCGCTGCTCTAAATAGGTCATCGTGGAATTTTCGCTATAACTTTTTTTTCTATGAAGGTTCAGAATCTGAAATTTTTAGGGTGTGAAGCATAAATCATGAGGAAACTTTTTAGAAAATTTCAGAGCTTGGTTCACAACATTTTTGGAGATATGATCTATGGAAGGTAGTGCTTTTTCAGGCTCCCGAATTTCATCTCAAAGAGGTAATCATGGGAAAATATTCATAACTCTCTCTCTGAGCATCATATTGGAGTGACTTAAAAAGTGATCATGAGTACGCAGACTGCAGTTTCTTGGATATCAATTTTAGAGCCGAAGGATGAAATAGTGACACATCGCAAGTCATACAAGTTCACTCTACTGAACCAGTCCATAATTAGGTCATTGTGGGAGATTGGACATAACTTTGCCTTGGAGAATCCAAATCAGGTCAGACCTATGGCATTCGAAAGAGAATTCAAAGGGCTACATTGATGCATAATTTAAAATATTGAAGAGCTACAATCACATATATAATCCAATTTCAATATCGAACTCCTCAAAAGCAAGAAAAAGGTGTGTATTTTTTTTTTCCGAATTGCATAAGTCTTGTTTGAAGAATCAATTTGAATTGATTCCAAGGGCATACTGTAGAATAGATATCAGTATTGGGTTCTAAAAAATGCCCTGTAAAAATAATTCAACACCCATTAAGCCTTCAGAAGCTTCTACTATGACTCATGAAGATGAATAATTGCAACATGATCTATCAAAATTACAAGAGCAAGTGCACCAAATTTTTCTCTCGCAAAGAGAAAAAAAAAATGAAATGGAATTTTTGAAGAAAGGCATGGAAGCAAAGATGGATGGTTTGAAGAAAGGCATGCAAGCTAATATGGATGGCATGGAAGCTCGCATGGAAGCTAAGATGGATGACATGAAAGAAAACATGGAAAACATGAAGAATGATCTAAAATCAAACATGGAAGGTTTAACAAAGCTGATACAATAAATGTTTCCTAATGGTGAAAAGATAGTAGAAGAAACTCATGATGAGGACAAAATAAATGTTAATCGTGATTTCATAAACTCTAATGTTGGCGGGAAGAACCACCATATTCCAAAAATGGATATGAGGATGTTTGATGGAAAGGATCCTGTAACATGGATACTACAGATGGAGCAATATTTTGATCTCCATAACGTGCAAAACACACAAAAGGTACGCATTGCAACTTTACATTTAGAAAAAAATACATTTGTATGGTATCGATGGCTTTGCTCCCATAAAAAAATTGTCACTTGTTCAATTTTTACGGAGGAAATGATAGCACATTATGAGGATACAAAGAGCAACACCTTCTTTAGCCAATTGATAAATCTCAAACAAAAGGGTTTAATGGGGCAGCACATTAAGGACTTCCAAAAATTGAATATAAGGGTAACTGATATTCCAAAGGAACACAAGATTGATTTCTTCATAGGTACTTTAAAGGATAATATCCAACATGAAGTTCACGTTTTGGAACCTGATTCATTGGAGAAGGCATTCAATTTGGCAAGAAAAATTGAATGTAAAATTATGGCGACAAGGAAGCCCACGACTCACTTCTATAAAGAAGGAAGTGTTGCTACACCTAGATTTCCACAACCTACAAGGTTGATGCCACAACAGTTGGAAGAAAAAGAGCAAAAGGGCTTTGCTATAGTTGTGATAGCAAATACACTAAAGGTCATAAGTGTGTTGAGAAGAAATTATTTTACATAGATTGTGAAGAGGAAAAAGAAAATGAACAAGAAGAGGATATACACTAGGAACCAGCCCTAGAAGAGGAAGAAATGAGTCTGACTATATCATGTAATGCATTGGAAGGAATTACCACTCCTCAAACTCTCAAGATAGAAGGACATATCAAGAAGAAAAAGGTAATAGTGTTGATTGATTCAGGTAGCAACCATAATTTTATTCATTTTAAGGTAGCCAAGGAATTAAATTCTTTCCTATACCCAGAACCAGAATTACAAGTGATGCTTGCAAATGGAAGAACTATAAATTGCTCTGGAAAATGCCATAATATCAAGCTAGCCATGGGGGAATATGTATTGAATAGTCCAATGCTTTCCATTCCTATGGGAGGTGCTGATGTTGTACTAGGAGTACAATGGTTACAATCTTTGGGGACAGTAGCTTTTAATTTTCAAGAATTTTTCTTGAAATTTTTTTTAGAAGGAAAGGAAGTCAAATTATGGGGTATTGTAGGGAAGCCGAGAAAGATAATAAGCTTTTATGTCATGAAAAAGCTTCTAAAGAAAGAACAATGAGGTGTAATTGCGTAATTATGCTTACTAGAAATTCCAACATCAAAATCATCTATTTCTGCAGATCTCCAACTAGTCTTGGACAATCATTCCAAGGTGTTTGAAACTCCCAAAGGACTCCCACCTATTCATGATCATGATCATGCTATTCATTTGATTCTAGGAAGTGTTCCTCCAAACATCAGGCCTTATAGATATCCTTATGTCCAAAAGTGTGAAATTGAATGTATGATTGCAGAAATGTTAGAGGCAAGTATAATTCAACCTAGTCAAAGTTATTTCTCTGCTCCTGTACTATTGGTACACAAGAAGGATGGATCATGGCGCATGTGTCTGGATTATAGGGAGCTCAATAAGCTCACCATTAAGATAAATTTCCCATTCTCGTGATTGATGAATTATTGGATGAATTACATGGAGCAATTTATTTTACCAAGTTGGATCTTTGTTCAGGATATCATCAAATTAGAATTAAGACTGAAGATATTCCAAAAGCAGCATTTCGAACTCATGAGGGTCATTATGGATTTTTGGTCATGCCTTTTGGCCTTACCAATGCACCTTCTACATTTCAAGGGTTGATTAATTCCATTTTCAAACCCTTCCTTAGAAAGTTAGTGCTAGTATTTTTTGATGATATACTAATCTACAGCAGGTCTTGGAAGGATCATGTTGAACATGTTGACAAGGTGCTCAAAATATTGCAGGAGAAACAATTATATGAAAAAACATCCAAATGTTTCTTTGGAGTACAACAGGTGGAATATCTGGGTCATATTGTATCTCACGAGGGTGTTAAGGTAGACCCTAAAAAAATTAAAGCCATTAAGGAATGGAAAGTCCCCACAACCATAAAGCAGTTGCGAGGATTTCTTGGGTTAACAGGGTATTATTGCAAGTTTGTTAAGAATTATGGGAGAATAGTAGCACCTCTCACAACATTATTGAAGAAAGATGTATTTTCATGGACTCCTGAAGTAACTAAGGCCTTTCAACATCTTAAAGAGGAAATGTGCCTAGCACTGGTCTTATCTATGCCAAACTTCACAAAAACCTTTATTGTGGAATGTGATGCCTCGAGAAATGGAATGGGTGTTGTTTTAATGCAGGAAGGAAGACCTATTGCTTTTGAAAGTCATCCAATCAAAGGAAAGTATTTACAGAAACCTATTTATGAGAAGGAAATGTTAGCAATACTGCATGCACTAAAGAAATGGCGAACTTACCGAATGGGAAGACACTTCAAGGTAAAAACTGATCATGATAGTCTTAAACACTTTTTGGAACAAAGACTATCTTCAGAAGAGCAGCAAAAATGGGTCACAAAGATCTTGGGTTATGAATTTGAAAGAATCTACAAAAAAGGAAAGCTTAATGTTGTTGTAGATGCACTCTCAAGAAAGAATGAAGAGGTGGAAGCATTGCTTTGTACCATTTCTATTATCCAACCAAATTGGATAACCGAAGCAAGAGATGAATGGAAGAAGGAAAAAGATGTATGGACACTCATTCAAAAGTTGCAACAAGATCCTAGTACATATGATACATTTAGTTGAAAAAATGATTCCTTATGGTACAAAGATCACTTATATATTTTTAAGAATTCCCAACTAAAACAAAGTATTCTTTTGGAATTGCACACTTCTCCTTTAGGAGGACACTCAGGATTTTTAAAAACATACCACAGGGTGAAGAAAGAATTTTTTTGGGATGACCTTAAATCTAATATTCAAAAGTTTGTGGAAGAATGTTTGGTTTTCCAGCAGAATAAAGTTGAGACAATTAAGACCCCAAGACTTCTACAACCTTTATCCATTCCAATTCAACATTGGGAGGATATTTCAATGGATTTTATCACAGGTTTACCTAAGTCCAAAGGAAAGAGTGTCATCATGGTGGTAGTTGATAGACTTACCAAGTATGCACACTTTTGTGCATTATCTCATCCATTTAAAGCAAGTACAGTTGCTACTACATTTGTGGACAGAATTCAAAAGCTACATGGAAGCCCGAGGGTTATTGTGAGCGACAGAGATCCCATTTTTACGGGAAATTTTTGGACAGAGTTATTTTCTTGTTTGGGTACTAAATTAGCTCATAGCTCATCTTATCATCCTCAATCTGATGGTCAAACTGAGATGGTAAATAAATGTTTGGAAGGATATCTTCGTTGTTTTGTATCTGATAAACAAACACAATGGGTCAAGTGGTTACCTCTCGCTGAATGGTGGTATAGCACTTCCTTCCATACTGCAGCAAAAATGACCCCATTTATGGCACTTTATGGATATCATCCACCATCCATCACATCATATTTAAGGAAAAATTCGAAGGTTCAAGCAGTGGAAGATCACATCGAGCATCAGCAAGAAGTTCTCCAACTCTTAAAGGATAACCTGAATTTGGCACAAAATCGAATGAAACAACAGGCAAATCAACATCGCAGTGAGAGAAGTTTTGATGTAGGAGATTGGGTATTTTTACGGCTACAACCATACAAGCAAATGTCCCTCAAGCAAGCTAAGAAGGATAATAAATTATCGCCAAAGTACTATGGTCCTTACAAGGTGTTGCGAAAGATTGGTACTATGGCATACAAATTGGAGCTTCCTGCTTCTTCGCGAGTACATCCAGTTTTCCATGTTTCATGCTTAAAGAAGGTTATAGGTGAAAATCTTCCGGTTCAAACAATATTTCCAGAACTTGATGAGGAAGGAAAAATCATATTGGAACCTAAAGCAGTCATGGAAACAAGAACTCGACAGCTACGGAATCGATCAATTTCAGAGTATCTCATCAAGTGGAAGAACTTACCCACTGAAGATTCTACATGGGAGGATGAGAATTTTATACGGAAGCACCCAGAGCTACTCAAGCGTTGAGGACAACACTTTTTTGAAGGAGAGGGGCATGTTAGGTCCCTATATTACTAGTATAGTCCCTTATTGTTGTTAGTGTAACCCCCTTATTGTTATTATTGTACCCTTGTAACCCCCATATTGTTATTATTGTGCCCTTAAATTATTATCGTTAGGTCGGCTAGGATTACATTGTGGCCCCACTAGGATTAAATTATGGCCCCATGGACTTCTATATATAGAAGGGAGGTTTTGTAAATTGTATCAACCAAGAATTGTTCATTTATGTAATGTATTGGAGTTTTCCCCCTCGAAGTGGCTTATGTCTAAGGCGTTGATATCTCTTTTCTTCTATTTTTGGAGCTGGTTACACAAAAAAATGATTTTGAAATCCATTTTTTCTTAAAACATAACTCTCTTTCCACCTTTTGAGTGTAAGCACCCTATATTTTAACCTTCTTCCATCATAGGAAAAATGAGATTTTGATGTTTTACTTGGTGGAATAAATTTCACCTTTTGCTTTCATTATTTCTCCTTGACCTTTCTACCTCCTACCTAAACTACTCATCTAACATTTTTTCTTCTTTTGTAGGGTGCATTTAGACTTACAGACCCTGAAACATTTTTCTTTTGAAATTATAAACTAACCATAACCCTTATTTCTCCTATTGGTTCAAATTAAGTTGTTGAAACAATTTCATTTTCTACCTATCTACTGATAACAAAAGATTAAACAGTTTGGAAAATCTTCATTTTCTAGCCTACCAGCAAAAATTCAAAATTATACAATCATGCTTAAACTGTATGATTCAAAAAACTTTTCTAAAGAGTAGTGGCATTTTTATTTGCAACACTTTTAGAACTATTCATTTTTTGTGGGGATTTCTTTTCCTTTTTACACCCTCTTTTTTTATTTATTTATTTATTTTTTCCATTCTCAGGAAGTTCTTTGAATAATGAAATATATATACAATATGAAAATCTACAAGGAAGAAATATTCATTCACCTTGTGATACATCTGGCGCATCATGAAAATCCTCCATATTTCTTTGTTTATCCTTTAGAATGCAGGGCAGCTTAGATGGATTTTCTTTAATCTCTACTTCTGATGGATTCTCCTCATCAAGCATGATCCATAGTTTCTCAGTTTCCCTAGGAATTTCCTATGGTTCTTCATGAATATTTTCTTCCAGAGGAGTAGACCTATCTCTAATTGATGCCAAAATGTATTCTTTCTCTGAAGCAGAGACCCCAACTTCTGGTAAGATTTCAGATAGATCTTGAAGTAGCATCAAACTACTTAGCATTTTCTCGCTCACTGGAAATTTTTTTTAGTACCTAGATTGAGAGCAGGGGGTTATTTTAGTACCTGAAAAATAGAAACATACTAACTAAAAATATCAATTGTAGTTAAAGGAACAAACCAAGATTGTAAACTAAGAAAATCACACTCACTACTACATTTGGCGGAAATTCTGACACTTGGTTCTGATGCTTTTGACCAAATGTCGGAAATTTCCCCAAATTTTTTCCATCCCGCCCGAAACCGTCACTATACCGATGTTTATAGAAAAATGTCGCAATAACGACACTTAGAAAAAGTGTCGCAATTGCGACGTTTGGAGGAAGATGTTGCAATTGCGACACTATGGCCCAAAGCATCGCTTTTGCGACGACTGCCTCCAAACGTCGCAAGTGTGACACAATGTCTAAGTGTCACAATTGCGACGTTTGGAGGCACCCATCGCAATAGAGATGCTTTGTTTGCCGTCGGTATAACAAAACTTATATGCGCGCTACATAAAAATATGAAACTTATATGTGCGCTACATAAAAATGATTCTATTGTTTCATATCCGTCGTAATAACTACATTAACATCTGATATCACGCGCGCATTCACCCTCCGCTCTTGCAAAAAAAAATTCACCCTTAGCATTCGCCCTCAGCTCTTGCAGAATAGAATTTTCCCTTAGCATTCGCCCTCAACGTTCGCCCTCAGCTCTTGCAAAATGGTAAGTTCTTATTGCAGGCCCTTCCTCCTATAGTAGGGTTGACTCTATTTGGGTTTTTTTGGTCAATTCCATTGGATTGTGTTAGGCTGTAGGGTTATTTCTAGATTTCAAGAATCAAGATTCAATACCCCCTATTATCTTCATCACCCAATACAATATTTAAATTTTTCCAAAGAAACGCTTATTAATTTGGCAGCCATTATTTCTCCCTGCTTCAAAAACCCTACATTTAAATGAAAACAAGCATTGCATTTCAACTACAAAATATATTAGTGTTCAAATGTACATTTGTGCTACATTAACGTCTGATATCACGTGCGCATTCGCCCTCCGCTCTTGCAGAAAAGCATCTGCCCTTAGCATTCACCCTCAGCTCTTGCAGAACAGCATTCGCCCTCAACATTCACCCTGAGCTCTTGCAAAACAACATTCACCCTTAGCATTCGCCCTAACCTCTTGCAGAATAGCATTCACCCTCAGCTCTTGTAGAAAAACATTCACCCCCATATCTGCCCTCATCTTCTGTAGAACAAAGATTCACCCTCAACTTTAACAACATTTGTCTTCTAAATTTCTGCAAAATGGTAAAGTTCTACCGCAGCCTTCCTCCTATAGTAGGGGTTGACTCTATTTGGGTTTTTTGGTCAATCTATTGGATTGTGTTAGGCCGTAGGCTCCCTTCTAGATGGCAAGAATCACGATTGAATACCCTCTATTATCTTCATCATCAAAGGCAAGATTTAAATTTTTCCTCTAAAGAAACGCTTATTAATTTGGTGTACCATTATTTTCCCCTGCTTTAAAAACCTTACATTTAAATGAAAACAAGTACTTACTTCAACTACAAAAATCTATTAGTGTTCAAATGTACATGTGTGCATCACTGTGGTAGGGTATTACTTTTCCACTTTCACATGACTCCAAGAAATGTGTGATAGTTTGAGGACATTTTTTGTGATTTAGATTATCTTGAAAAAGGAAAGGTAAATTATTTCCCATGGAAAAGAAGGTTTTTCCTTTTAATAGGTTGTTTGGACTTACGTGGAAAAATTTATATGCCTTTCATATTGTGTAGTTTTAAATTTGAATTAATGTATTATTCTATGAAAATATAATTACCTATGTGATGTCCTTCATCACTAATTAAAATTAGCAGGGTTTCAATTTCCTAGACCCTAACTCATCCGATGCCAATTCTGTGTTCTCATTGTGATACTCTTTCCTACTTTCCTTCTAGATTCTATTACATTTAAAATTCATCAATGATATATACATATTATTTTGTATCCAAAAGGCTTTATAGTAGAACATATTGTGAAGTTTTTTTGACACTTGAGGACTTTTTAGAAATCAGCAACTATGGCTATGCTAATTAGTTATATACCAAGCAACTTGTCCTTAATAACCACACTAAGGAGGGTAGTATTCAAACTGCTTTGAACTTTCAAGGACATAGCATATGAAGTTGTGTGATGAGTCCATATCACAAGTCTATTATGGTGAAAAAAGTAAGACACGTAATGATAGTTATTATGTTAAGGCTATTTAGAAAATTTCAAAATTATACATGCTATCAAGATGTCAAAATTCCAGTATTTAGGGTCAATACTCGTAGCTAATAGATAATAATAATATAAAAATCACAACTTTATTCTTGAAATATGATTTTTACACATTGGGTAACCTAGTTCATGAGTTACTATCACCCTGAAGACTCAAAACAAACTTAAAATATAAATTAAAAACCAACATGAGAACTTAATCCAGCATTTTCTGACAAAATCATGCCATAACCTCGGCATTTTGAAACCCAAATTTGAATCCATCATAAGTAATACAATGCAAACTCGCATGGATTTTCAATACAGCCATGCTACACTTATTCTGTTTCAGATATCATTTTAAATGGAACCATTAGTCAAGCTCACAAATTTTTATGCGGGTAAATTTCGCCTCTATTTGAGCTCTTTTTTCTCCACCACCTCCATAAACATGAAAACATATATCATGATCTTGGAATTCCATTACATATGTGTGTTCCAATGTTCCATAATCATACCATCATCATTTCACAATGTATTGAATATCAGTCTATGGAGGGGGAACTTTTTGCCGGCAACATTTGCCCAAAATCAAGGACCATCTCCGTATGAGGTGAATGCGAACTATAGATATTTGAAGAATTATATTAGTGTCGCCATGGAGTCATATACGCTCATCCATCACAAAAATTTTTCTTTGTTCATTCTCACCTTGAAAGCTGCAAAAACTCAAGGCCCTAATTGGAAACGACACTAAATTTGAAAGATATAATAAAAATGCAAGCTAGAAGTGCCCTATTAATACAAAGGGAAACCTTCCTACCTACCCTAACCGAGATAAATTTTGGATTAACAGGAAACATGATATTGCCAATGGATTTGATCCAACAACCCCTTAAATGTATGGGACTAAATCATGCATTTTATTTCCAAGGAAACATGCGTATGAAGAGAAAAAGTGCGAATTAATGGAAAATCCATACATGCCACTTATAAAAACTACACCGAAAGGTCAAAAAATACTTAAGGCCTTAAATTAGTTTGAATCCAAAATGACAAAACAAAATGATTAGTGAAAACACGAGTGGTGTGTGAACAACATAAATAAAAAGTGAAGATACCTTTCCCCAAGATGCCTTTGTCACCGTTGTATGAAAACATGTTTTCCTTTCCCTTTATACATGCAAGTGAATGCATTATATGTATGGTGTTTTCCTAGAATAGGAGAAGCCTACTTAAATATATTTGTGGAGTGAATGTTTCCTTGACCTTAACCTCATAGAAACTTATCACTAAATTTGATGTTGATGGGATTGTAAAGATAACAAACTCCTTCATTCCTCTTGAAGATTGGCACCAATTATCAACAATGAATCAAACTCTGTAATTTGATCTTCCCCCTTTTACATTACCCCGTATTAGTGTCATAAAAAAAAAATATATCAAGATGAAAATCAACACCCTCCTTCTTCCAAAGTTGGGGCACAATGAGAACCTTAGCTCTGCCAGTTACAACTTCCAGAGATTTCCAAAACAATTTTTAGTCAATTGTTGCATCATGAACAACATGATTTTCCCATAATTCAACATGAGACATGTCTTCTTCACTTCCAACAAAGTTCCATTTCTACCCAAAACTCCCATGAAAAAACAGAACCAAATAAATGCCATGTCCTCAATGGACATCATTTGGCTTCGAAAATGGCCATTGCACCGTGTTGTTTCTTATATTACATCACGATAGTTTCTTAGGTCATTTCTTGTTTTCTTGAGATGAAAAACAACCAAAGAAATTGTGAAGATCCTTTCAAGAAATAAATGACCATTTCTTAATCATATCTCAACTATTTTTCCTTTTATTCATGGGTTGCTTACTTAGAAATTTGACACTTTTATAAGGAATATAACATAAAAACACAAAATGGGAAGGAATTGATGAGGTAGATGACCTTTAGTTGTTGTCAATTAGGAATTGATAATACACAATGCAAGTTCTATACTACAAACTAGATTCCTTCCTGGAGTTAGAGTCACGTATATTGAATCAAAGTTGTAGTTTCTAACTTCTTGTATTGGTTCATCAATCTTGAAATTCAGACATTGCATGTTCTCTCTATTGCTTCATGTTTGAATAATTTGCATCATCGCATAATAGGAAATTAGGAATTATGATTATTATTACTTTATGGGATCTATTAAGTTACTTTTAAGTTTGCATGGTTTAGTGTGAAATTATTCTAGTGTGTGCCTTTAGCTCCAAAAAGGAATGATATGACCGAGAACCCTAGTTTTTAAATGGTATTGTTTCTTATACTCCAAAAACCCCTCAACATCACTTCTTTATTAGTTCTTAACAATAGTGTTGTAAAAATTTGAGAATTGATATAGAAAAATTTCGCACTTCTCAAGATAAAGTCCTAAAGATAAAGTGATACCATGTGTAATTCAATAGCCCCATTGTCACCTCACCAACCTATTTTCACTTCGGCTAGCTCTCCTCCTTACAACTCAAGGGGTTCTCTCAGTAGATGTTAGGTATCTAATGGCCCAACCAAACCAAGTCAAGAGCCCCCTAACTCTCTATGTTTACTACTAATAATCAAAATATTGAACAATAGGGTTAGACATGCATCCTCAAGATAAAATTGCCAAGGTATTTTTGGGTAATTTAAAAGGGAAAGTCCCCAAACACATATAATCAAGGAATTATAAATTGACAAACATTAAATATCAACAAAATTGTTTAAATGATATTGAAAGGAAAAAAGGTGATGGAAGATCGAAAGTGCCTTACTTAAATGCTCTAAGGATTTTTCAATACCTGCTCCAAAGCCACTAAGGCCCTTCAAGATCGTCTCCAACAATGTTGCTCCAAAAAATGTCCTCAAGGTCTTCACAACAAGTTTACTAGAAGTTGCTCCAACAATATATTCAATAAGGTCTTCATTGTCAACTCGTCTCTGTTTGGGTGCCTTAATGTGCAATGACATGTTTCCACCGAATTCAATGCAACGCATATTTGAAACTCCAACTCTATCGTCCTAAGTCTTATTAGAAATTATTTCAGTTTCTCTATTTTGTGTTTTCAAGTTAGATATTGTTTTCAATTTTTCCATTTATAATTTTATTGCAATGTGGTAGATCGGACAAAAGCAAAGCAGCAGAACAACTCCCGAGATCTTACGATCGCGAAAGAGGCTGCCAGGCGAACATGTAAAGTGCCAACATTGCTCTATCTTCGTGTATTTTAGTTATTTACATAATTGAAATAATAATAATTTTGTTCAATATGCGTACACTGCCATGGTACGCCCATGATTCCCTTAAGGAAGAGCTTTCTTCATCCCTATCTCTAGTGTTCTTGTTGCGAAAAAGGCACGGTGATGCAAGGTCGAATTTAATACTTTGATAGACACGCCTCAAACACCCGAAACAAAAGAGAGGATAAAACAACTTATGAGCCAACTAGAAACATAGAATGTAATAAAAGTCAAAAGGATATTTTGTTTTGGTATGAGATGAATTGTGATAGTTTGATTTTTTAATTTTACATTGACTAAACTAACAAAATTCTTTGTATGTAGCATTTTCTGCACTTGCCGAACTCCGTGTTGGTGGTAGGACACAAGGGCAAGATATTTCCCAACAACCCTCTCGTACACCTTCTACTCCTTTAGGTGCCAACCAAGAACACACCGCCCAAGCGTACACCTGCCCAACCGCTCGAACGTGTTGGCAATAATGAGTACGATATGGCCAACTACATTATTGCATTTCTTGAAGCACGTGTCGATCCACAGGGACCATTAATGGCATGTTGTTGGTGAACGATGAAGGTGTCCCTATAAAGCATGTACAACTCCCGTAAATTTTTTAATATTTTAACTATTTCATGTACTTTATCTAAAACATATTTATAATGATTTTTATTTTTAAATTAATGATAATATCTTTTTTTTTTCTATGTAGGAAACAATGAGTTCTATAAATTTCTAGAGAGCCATGCGTTGGTAATTTTTGCCCAACCATACACACAGGGTGGAATTCCAAATTCCACTCAAAAAGAACTTTCTAGATTATCTAGAAGCCCTTTTGGGGTTTGACATTTGACAGAACACTGTAATGAAATGAAGCAACAAATATTTGAAATATACCAGTGACACCTAGTAGGACGCAATTGGAAATTTAACCCTAGATATGAGCGTCCGTCTTAGTTCCGCAGAGTGAGTGGAGAGCACTCATCCATGACTCGAAAAGAGAAAAGGCAAAGAAAGAACGAAAATGCTAACTGGACTGGAAGGTAAATTACAACTTATTCAATAGCTTTAATTTTCTCTATGTCTAAAATAAAGCGTGTTACGTCATATCCGACTTCAATATTTTGATGCTAGGTTGCCTCAAAACCTCAAAGGAAACCAAAGCTAGGATTGAAAAGGGCTATCACAAGTTACTGCTGCTACTTGAAATTAGTCAAGAAGAATTGTAATTAAGTAGCTAAAAATCTTATAATTAATTGTATCGCCTTCCAACGTTTGTAATCCTATCAAATATGATTAAAAATACACAATAGTATGTAATGTAGGGTAATGAATTTAATAGAAAATAAATAATAGTAGGAAGATAAAAATATCGTTTCCATTTCGGCTATCAAGCCGTAGTTGAACGTCGTAGAAGCCCGCGGTGTCCCAAGATCTAGAATGCCCTCGATAAGGTAAAACATTAACCTTTCAATATGTTTGTTTTCATCCATAAATTTAATTTCTAAATAACTTTGTTTAAATCAGGGGAGCAGCACTACCGATGAGGAAAATAACCCAGTTTTTGTGAGCGAGATGTAGATGATCCTCACGTGCAACCTCGATCATTGTAGTGGGGACTGTGCCGACAATTCTACTATCGTTGACGGCCATGATCTCGTAATTAATTTCCACTTATAATTTTTTCTAATTATACCTTGATGGTTGTCCTTATAACGTTTTTTTTTTTAAATGACAGAGAATGTTTCCTGAGAGGATCTTACCATCAGAGGAAGATGTAGGTACCCCACCGCCGACAATCGGTGCACCGTGTAAATAATCTCATTACAAATTTTTTTTATTAATATTACCGAATGAGTTCAATGATATTTAAAACCGATAATTAAAATTTAGTATTATGTATTTTTGTAGGCTTTTATGTCTGCCACTAGATGAGACTGCATATCGTGATCTACGCAACTAGGTAAGTGACGGCATAACCGTAACTGTGTAAATAATCTCATTGCAATTTTTTTATTAATATTCCGAACTAGTTCAATGATATTTAAAACCGACAATTAAAATTTAATATTATTCAAGTTGCAGGCGATGCCCCGTCAATGGATGAGACCGTACATCGTGACTATGCAACTAGGTTAGCTAGACAATCGTGCACCAGTAGTAATCTCATTGCAATTTTTTTTATTAATATTAACAACTAGTTCAATGATATTTAAAACCGACAATTAAAATTTAATATTATCTCGTTTTTTGTAGGCGATGCCCCGTCACCGGATGAGACTCGTACATCGTGACTACGCAACTAGGTCGTGGAGTGCGGGTCGAAAGGCACGAAATGGGTATGAGCACGATGATATTTACGATGTAATTAGGAGCTTTAGAAATAATGTAAGAAGAAAAAAGAAAATTTGATAATGTAAAATATCTATTATTATAAGACAAACGTTACTATACTTGGAACGTTTTTTGCGTTATAAAAAACTCATTTATCATACTATTTTTATGTCAAGAATTAATTGCAATGTTTTCTTGTGTACTTTTTGTTGAATTATTTTTTTATTAGTTATTGAATATTTTTTTTTATGCTCATGAAAGTAAAAAATGAAATATATATAGGGTATTGGGGAATTGAGAGTGATGTGAGGGGGGGGAGAGGGGCCATAAGAGCTTCCACCTTCACTTGGTTGGCTCCCTTGCTGCTGGAGAATAATTTATTGGAGTGATTTAATCTATCGCAAACCTCCTCATCGAGTGTAGCAACAAAAAAGTCACCGTTGACTTGGGCTTGCTACTCTTTTCGGCATCGTGGGAGGCTTGCTCTAAGTTCATGCTAATTCCAATAAATTTTTCTTGAAATGAAGAGAAGCTTATTCTAGTATGTTTTGACATTTTCAACATATGTTCTAACATTATCATAAGAATGCATCTTAGAGTAAAAATACTACATCAATTTTCTTTATTTGTATTTATTGTATAGATAATGATGGATTTTGATTGACTTCAAGTGTGGCCAAATCCTCTTGCATCATGAGCAATAAACTTGTCAACCAGGGTCATGTCCAGGATATTTTATTTTTGTGCACTTGGACTGTGTTCATAATGTCACATTTTGTATGTTCTCATTAGCCTATAATTCAATATTAAGCGTAATTCATGATTATCTGTGCTTTTGTATGTGTTTTTTCATCTATTTAATTTGTGAAGTAACTCTGATGTTTCCGTTGTTCACTATGATTTCTCCCATTACCACTCCTAGATGAATCCAAATTTATTGTTACATAGGTTAATTTATTGTTACTATGATTTCTCCATTTACGATTTCATAGGTTACATCTACGTAATGTTGTCAATCTCAAAAGTTGGTGATGAGCTTTAGTTCTCCCGTATTTGGGGCTTTTCTTCGATATTTTCTCCCTCATGTCATTCCCGAATCACCTCGTTGTTTGAGCATACCAATTGTCTACCACTTGTACCAATCAAGTACATGTCAATCTCTCGAGGAAGCACATTTCACCTATTTTCACGAGAGCTTAGGGTTTCTCTAACATAGCTTCGTAACCGATTCAAAGGCTCGCGAATATTGTCACATAATCCTCATGGTTTGGATTGATGAGCATGTTGTGAATGGTTGGTTGATTCATAAGAACCACCCATATAGTCATCTTGGAGATATTTCATAAGTTTTCTGTTTCCTTTTTCACCATTTCTGGTGCAGGTATGGTGGGGTGATCCATCAATACCGGTGCTCTTGTACTAGGGAATTTGTTTTTGGGGATATAAAGGAGAATTTTATGTAGATATCCCATTGGATGCATTCATAGATGGGCACAAGAATTTAAATTAAAAATATGCAACCTCTAGCATGGGCAAATCAAGGCCGCGAGAGACACTTGTTAAAGATTGTTTTAGGCCGCCCTTAATATAGTCGTGATTTATTTCTATTGTCTTAATGAAAATATAGTCCCATTTCATTAAAATGAGGATTGTGGTTGTATTTCTCTTGGTTTTTTCTCTCATAATGCTCCGTGGTTGCCAAAAGTTGTGATAGTTGTTTAGTTTGGCTGTTACAACTTAAAAGTGGTTTTTAGCAATGGGAGTCATGTTTTTAAGGTTCGTATTGCGAAGATCTTGTAATTCTATATTCAAGATAAGAGAATATGGTCTCTTACTTTCAAGTATGACAACAATTGCCACATCTACCTCATTGCAACAATGGAAAGGGGAAGAAGTTGGGTGCAATGTTTGATAATTATAAGGCAGACACTGTCTTCTCTTTCACTCTTTCACCCATTTCCTTTAATCACTGGCTAAGAGGGACTCGAGATTACACGACAAAGAGAAGGTAGTTAATACAAGAGCTATGGAAAAGGAGTTGTACTTCAACAAGGATGGCTCGTTGACGAAAAATTTGGTAAAAATAGTCAAAGAAAAAAATATGTTTAAAGGAAGGTCACCGCACGTAAAACTTCACTGGCGGATCTTTCCTTGTCCACTTATTCGATTTAATGTGTTATTTTAATTTTTCATGGAGGGTTGTTTTTGCATGTGGTCCGGGCATTCAATTGCAATAATTTACCGAAAGTATTGTCAATTTGTCTTGCAAGCGGTGTGAACAAACTTGTCGATCTTGTTGGAGTCACCCTCAAGGGCAAAATGTTGTCTTGGAGAGCAAGTATGGTTCTCCGAAATAGTTAATGATGGTGTGACAAAAGAGGCTAAGGAGGTAATTTGTAGATGTGTGCGCTCGGTTTTTTTTTTAACGTTGTATTAGTTCCCCCTCATAAATGTCTTACCAGTAGGCATAATTTGAAAACTCAAAGGTGGAAAGGAAACATATTTGTTACCCAAATGCTGGTCTGTTTGGCCTATGGGATAGCCACATTAGAGTAATGCATAAAGCTTTTCAAAACAATAAAAGGAAAGGTTATGGCCTAGGCCAAATTTATCGTTATTGACAAGGTAATGAAATGTATCTCAATGCTATGGTTTTAGCCTTTTTATTGGTTGAATTAGAGGACCCAAGCTAAAAATATTGGGGCCAAGTTGGTAAGGCAAGCTATGGAAAAGACAAATGATTTAGTCAGATGGAACCACAACATCCGTTGTTCTTGCACATGTTGGAATATTGAAAAATTCCAGAACAATGAATGGAGAATAAATCTCCTTCCTCTAACATAGAGAAAATAAAAATTTCTTTGACAAATGAGACAGTTTCAATACTTTGAAAACAAACTTCTATTCCCTTCAATAACTCAAAAAAAAACTATTACACTTCTTCCTCACCGAGAGGGATTACAAAAATTATGATCGCTTACAAACACAAGGCATAAACCAACTCACCGTCCGTTCAAAACAAACATACTTGCCTCTAAAACACTCTTACTTTGTTTTTCACTTTCGCACCGTTGTGCATACACACTTAAAAAGTTACACTCAAATTTTCACTTTTTACACACCGTCGGTAATAAAAAATTTACTTACCGTCTATAAAACTACCAAGCTTTTTTGTCCTTTTATTTTTTATATGTAACATATAAAACATATTATAATAAACCCTCTTAAAAAAAATAAAATTAAAACTAAATTCTATGGCCCACCTTTCATTTCGCATATGATATATATATAACATATGTTTAAAACATATGTATATATTAAACTATCAAAACATTAAAGAACCCTTTTCCGTCGGACTCTCAAAAAGTCCGAATAGATTGAATTTCAAAATCCACCCCCGTTCCAAAATGGGATGTCGATGATTCCATTTCAATTTGTAACGTGAATTCTCAATCCAATGTGCCCTATAAAAAATTTGGGTCCGGTTTTTAGGGTTTTTAGATTCCCTTCAATTTCATGTGATCCAATACTAATGCTCCACGTGTCCCTCCTTGAATTTACAAAACTCATTTCAAAATTTTGTTTGTTTAATTTCTCGTCAGAATTGCGTACGTCGATTGTTGTGTTTAAATGCAATCCCGCATGTGAATATGGTCGCGGGGCCGTCTACAAAAAACTGTGAATTTTAAATGTCAATTAAATTTCTTCGGATGGTATGTATGAATTCTCCAAAAAAAATGTTGTCGCTCCATCCATCCTTCTACCGCAAAGAAGAAGTTAAAATTCAACAAAGACAAACGGTTTAATAAGTGAGGTGTAAAGGTAACTTTTTGTCGATAGCATCAGATTAAGATCTATCTATTCATTTTTGTAGGGTGTTATGGTGTTTGGTTTTTAGTTTTGGGTTGGGTTGATGAGCCTTGAAGATAGTTTTTCAGGTGAAAATTCACATCAAAGTATTGGGTAATTTGGTTCTTTTGTCAAAATTTATGAGCTTAGGAAATACAAAACTCGACAATGGTTATATCTTAAATTTGTGGAAAATACTTTGAAATGAAACCTTTTTGTTTAGGTTATTTTAAATTATGCAAACCCCGTTCAAATTACTAGGGTATCAGATGACAATAAAGGCCCTTGAGCTGAACTCAAACTTTTGTCAAAGGAGGTAAACGCTTGCCTTTTGAGTAGGTCGGTTTTCTCGCTAATGGTTTGGTGTATCTAATTTAATTAGTTTCCGAAGGTATTTGGTTGCAAACTCTTTTCATTTTTCATAATAAATATTGGCCTTGTGGAATACATTTGATTGTGTGGTCTTGTTAGATCTACAACATTTGTGGTTGTTTATTCTTATGGCCGAGGTGCACTTTATTATGGAAATAGTTGATGTAATATTTACTTAATCTTACCTATATAGGTAGTAATAAAGAGAAAGTTTTGGGAAATATTTGGTATCTAAAATGACACTTGATCCTATACAACATCATGCACTTGACCTCAAAATTAATATTCAAAGCAGTTGCATAATTCTCTGCAAAATTTCAAAACATTTATGTTGTTTCAAACCATTATCTTTTCATGTATTGGATGTCGAAATGAAAAGACTTTGGTATGAAACCAATCGGTGAATAATTTTAAAGAAACAACCACTTCCAAGACATGATTTAGAAGTAGAACATACGTACTTATGGCATAGAAAGATATCCTTGATGCATTGTCAATGTTTGAAGAAGATGGAGAAAATAACTCCTTATTCCTAGAATAGTGATCTTCAATACAATTAAATGCCAAAGAAGAGAGATCATCGTGTGACATAAACCTATTAACAAAAGTGAACACGGAATTATTATTAATTATGGCATACTAAGTTGTCAATGATTTTGACTACTTGTCTTTAACATGTAAAAATGTTAAAATCCAAACTTACATCATCATGGTTTGGCATCATGAGTTTGACTAATTGTCCACCATGCTCATAATTTCATTGTCGTCTTCATATCTATAAACAACGTTTCAAATAATAATAATAAAAGTTCTATAAGAAAAATCCAGTCTCCATGCCGGGCTTCTTTTCCTTGTGAGACAAAGCCAAAATTGCATTACACAATCCGACACATAAGAATTCCTATATCCCTATGGTATGTATCCAAATTCTTATAATAGTGTCTTCAAGACTTATGTTGACATCGCCAATGAGATATTTAAGAAATGAAGATGGAGCTCTCTTTCATTGTTGTATATGTACTACTTTTTATTAATATAAAGATTGATGGTTTTGTCTTTCTCTCGAAAATGAAATGTAAAAATAATTTATTGTGGTCAATTGAAAAAGTTTTTTTTTAAAGCTTTTCATTATGGAAGGGAAACAGATATGCCCTCTAATTGAAATTCGCACTCGCCCTTCAAATTTGATCGTAGGACCTTAACAAACAATAAAACTATTCCGCCACGCGTTATATAAAACATATATAACAAAACCTTTGTCAAAACTTCAAACGGTACTTTAGTTGTGGGTATTTCATCACGAATTGATCATTTTACCATGTACCTTCTTCTAGAGGAATATTCTTCCACTTGATTAGGTACTTTCCATAATGGTTATATGTCAAAGAGATACAAAATTTTTATCTATAACTTTTTGTGGTTCAAGAATCAACTTTCATTCTTCATCTAATTTTGGAAGTTCTATTTACATTGGCATATTTTGTCCCAAAACCTTTTTTAGGCAAGATACATGAAAAACCTTATGAATGCAAGAAGGAGGAAAATATAACTTATACCACTTGTGCAATCCTATGAATAATTATTTAGGGCCATAACATTTTTGAGCTAATTTCTTTATTCTTCTATTTCTGAATGAAGATCGCTTTATAATGTTATAATCTAAAAAATACACAATTACCCTCCTCAAATTATCTTTCACCTCAATGTTGTTCCCCTTGTTGTTTTATCATGTTTCATGTCATTCGGGGTTTTTCCATAATAATTTTCAAAGTTTCTTTAGTATTTTCCATATGTGGCTCTTCATTTCTATAATTTTGACTTATCTTTATAAAAGTATGAGATAATAGAGTTGGATATCCATAAAGGGCCTTAAATGGGAAATTTTAGTAGATGTGTGATAGGTAGTATCATATTACCATTCTTCCTTGACCAACCCACTTCATCCCTTAAGATTTCTTTTCTAAAGAGTAACATTGTAGATAACCTTAAAAACATTTGTTAACTATTTTTGTTTGACCATTTTATTGTGTTTGATATGTAGAACTCATGGCAAACATAGTGTTTCTCCACTCATACTAAATAATTATTTCCAAAATTTTCTTGTTACTATTACTTTAGGAAAACCATGTGAAGACTATAAATTTCTTTCACCTGACACTTCGCCACTTGGCTTGCTGTTTATGTACTTTGGACCTCTACAAAAAAAATCTACAAAATTTGTCTATATAAATGACCACAAAATGTAATACTTACCTTATATTTCGGCAAGAATCCCGTAATAAAGTCTATTGATATATCTTCTAGCTTTGAATATGTATGTGGAATGTATATAACCCTAGAGATTTTAACTATCTCTCTTTTATTTATTATGCAAACCTGACCATCTCTTACAAAATTTTGAATATCTTTCTTCATTCCTTCCAAAAATATATTTTTTGATCCTTTGAGATGTTTTAAGGAACCCTGCGTCCTACCATCAGAGAGACATGGGACTCCCTTAATATTGGTTTATTCAAATATGCTTGCGTGCATAAAAATATTCTACATTTGCACCAAATTATATCTCTCTTTCACTCCCAATGCTCCATAGAGTTCATCCCATCCTTCATAAATTTTAGTTTTTGTTTAGTACTATTGTCATTTTTCCATTATGGCAAGCTTCTTCTAGCCACCTAGGAATAGAAAATGTAATTGGATATAAATTTGAGGCCTCTTCTATTTTAGAAAGAGCATCATGTACTAAATTTTCATTACCCTTTTTGTAGATTATCTCAAAATTAAAACTTTGCATTTTTTCTCCTCATTTTTGTTAATCTTCCAATGAAATCCATAGCTTCAAAAAATACTTTATGCTATCATGGTATATCTTGACTTTAAAGTACCTCCCAATGATATACTATCCCCATTTTTTATTTCATGTAATATTGCTTCCATTTATTTTTCATACGTAGATTTCACCAAATATTTTCTTTGAATTCCTTGCTTTTAAAAGCCAATGATATCCCTTATTGTGTTAATGTTACGTAAATTCCTACTGTGAATGTTTTACCAAAAGTAGGTGCAACCGATGTTGGTGTAGAAGACATGGCATCCATTAAAAGAGAGAATGCCAAAGTAGCCTCATCATTCCATATAAATGATATTTTCTTCAAGAGATGTGTGAGTGGACTTGAAATGCATGCATAATTCTTAACAAGTGATCAATAATATCATGTAAGTCTAAAAAATCTTCTAAGAACCTTGATTTTCTTAGGAATAGGTCATTTTGTAATAGCTTGCATCTTTTGAGGCTCCAACTTCACTCCTTCCTTTAAAATAATATGAACCAAATACTCGAATTCTTATTTCTCAAAAGCACATTTGGATATTTTTACATAAAAATGATTGTTCTCAATAATTTATATAACTTTTACACATGTTTAGTGTGGTATTCCCATGATTTATTATAAATATGTGTATTATCAAAGAAAACCAACACAAATTTTATAAGATGGGATCAAACAAAATTGTTCTTAAGTCGAGCCCGCTAGACTTAAAATGGCGATAAACCATAATTCAAACCAAATTTGCGTTCCAAAATAGCCCACTAACGTCTGCCAATTTTGTGATGCGAAAACCAAATGAATTCCGCCCTAATCTTTTTCGGGTCCGAAGTTGGGCTGGCGTACGGAGGGAGAGTTGTGACGTGAATTTCTTATCAAATTTGCCCTAATATTTTTCGGGTCCAGATTTCCACTGCGCGAGCGGCCCAAACAAAGATATGCTACAATCAATTTCTGCCACGTGTCCTCAATCAAAACTTGCCCTGCTCCCGGCTGTGGGTACATTCGATGGTGTTTAAGGCGATGGGACATGGATGTGGCAATTTCATATCAATCGCATTAAGTTTTAACGTTGTTCAATTAAGTTCCAAAGTTTTCACATCAAATCTGCATTAATCAAATTTTAACACTGTTCAAGATCGGACCTCCACTCCTGTTAGCGATTTCGCATGCTCCAATATGATCCGGCCTTCGACTCTCATTAATGATCAGAGATTAATTATGACGGGCATCCTTCGATTGCATTGCAGTCGAGTCGATAAAATGGCGTTTTGCTATGGTTTTTCAGACGAGCCGGTTGCTGGATTACACTACCTGCTCATTGTGACGAGAAGGATAAGTGGCTAGCTGAACTGCTGCTTAGACCTTGCTACATATCTTCATTTCTCTCGGTCTCATATGTGTTTGTCTTCCTCTGTTTCTTGGAATTCTGCTTCTCCATCTCCTCTTGTGCCCACTACTAGTGAGACTGCACCCATGCATCACCTGCACCAAAGGATGCGTTGCCGCAGGGGGAGAACTAGAGGTCAACCCCTGCGTTCTCCCTCCAGCCCCTCAATCGAGTCGTCTTCCGGCCAGTCCAGTGATTATTACACAGGTCTCTATCCAAATACTAGGAGTCGGCAGGGTCGGGTTGTAGGATCTGGCCACCGTATGGATTCCCCTGCTCCTCGTTTCCCCACCGCTAGTTCACCTTCTCCCACGACGCGCACTGTGCAATTTTCCTTTAATTTCTCTCTCAACTGCCCACAAATCATAGCTTCAGTCACTGTGGTTTTCCGCGAGGAGGCCCAAACGGAGGAAGAATGCACCCATCCGGCGGGTCTGAGCTCGAAAAAAGTCGACCAGCATTCGGGCCTTCAGGAGGGGAGCCATGGCATGAATGTGGAGGTAGCACCTAGCGATCCTGGACCTTTCGAAGGATGGTGCCGAATCTTCGAGGAGCCGGAGGAGTAGTTTGGTTAATTTGTTTTTCTTGCTTCGCGGCCCACTTAATTGGGCTGCTTTTAGATTATTTTACTGTGTTGGACCTTTGTAATATTTTTGAATTCTGTAAATTAAACGTTCAAGACTGGTTTCCCCGTATGAGGGTAGTCTTCTTAATTTTTTGATTTTTTGATGACAAATTTGCCATGAGTCTGGGCAATGATTTTGACTTCGGTGTAATTTTATTCCCACTATTAATAGATTTACTTTACTTAGAAAAAAAATTGTTGCCCTGTTTCTATTTTAAACCTGTTTTTTGAAATACTGAGCCATGTTTATATGGTCTACGTATTATACTCTTTCTCTGTATATCTACAGGAACCTTTTTGCTATGAATAGGGTGGATGTTGTAGCAGGCTACTAATGGAAACAAGCGAGCCTGAACCTTACATCTCGGATGCAATAGATGGTTACCAATTTTTGAATCAAGCGAGCCTGGGTTTCTGCAGATGGTTTTTATTTCCGGAAACAAGCGAGCCAGAACATACAATCAACCTTGGGTTTATACATATTTTTGCTATATCATGGATGCTTTTTGTGTGAGGTGTATATCAACAGTACATGTCTATGCACATTTCCTGTATCCGCTTTATGATACTATTTTATGTGTTGACATGTTATCACTCTACCTTCAAAACTAGTGATGCTGGTTTATTGATATGGTCTGATGGTCTTTTTATATTTTGGACATATCACACTCCTCACATGATTAGTGTTTTTCTCTGTTCAAGGATTTTGGGTACTTTAATTTGTATTTGGAACAATGGATGTCGGTACTCTATATGTTGCTTTACTATTCTACATACTGCTATTTCACTTTCTTATAGATGCCTCAGGCATATTTGGATGCTTTCTTAGATTTTTCGATAATCTCCATGTGGACCGTTACTGGGTTTTATATCATATCCCTGTATGTGACATGGGGTATTTTTCTATCACTGTCTGGGGTGGGACTTCCACTTTTCTGGATGGATATTTGGGTTCCAATCTTCAGATGTGAAAATTTAATAACTTCATGGACTGTTTTACTTCATATAATATATTCAAAACAACGTTTTTTCTCTTGTGAAAAAAAAATGATTAATGTTTATCACTCTGCCATCAAAACTAGCGATGCTGGTCTATGTTGCTGGTTTATTGATATGGTCTGATGGTCTTTTTATATTTTGGACATATCACACTCCTCACATGATTAACGTTTTTCTTTGTTCAAGGATTTTGGGTACTTTAATTTGTATTTGGAACAATGGACGTCGGTACTCTATCTGTTGCTTTACTATTCTACATACTACTATTTCACTTTCTTATAGATGCCTCGGGCATATTTGGATGCTTTCTCAGATTTGTCGATAATATCCATGTGGACCGTTACTGGGTTTTATATCAAGTCCCTGTATATGACATGGGGTATTTTTCTATCACTGTCTGGGGTGGGACTTCCACTTTTCTGGATGGATATTTGGGTTCCAATCTTCAGATGTGAAAATGTAATGACTTCATGGACTTTTTTACTTCATATAATATATTCAAAACAACTTTTTTCCTCTTTTAAAGTTTCAATTTTTTTTTTTTTAAATTGAACCCGCCGTCGGTATACCGACGCCTTGTAAGCGTCGGAATTGCAACAGCTTAAAAACGTCGAAAGAGAGACAGTATAAAAACGTCGGACGAGCGATGTTCAAAACGTCAGACCACATTTCGTCGGAATTGCGACAGTTTACAAATGTCAGAAGAGTGATGTTCAAAACGTCAGACCACATTTTGTCGGAATTGCGACAGTTTACAAACGTCGAAAGAGCGACGTCCAAAACTTCGGACCACATTTCGTTGGAATTGCGACAGTTTACAAATGTCAGAAGAGCGACGTCCAAAATTTCGGACTACATTTCGTCGGAAGTGTGACAGTTTACAAACGTCGAAAGAGCGATGTTCAAAATGTCGGACCACATTTCGTCGAAAGTGTGACAGTTTACAAACGTCGGAAGCACGACGGTTTGGGAAACGTCGGAAGAGCGATGCCTGTTTGGAAGCGACGGAAAAGGTGTCGGTAATGCGATACTTTTTAAGTGCATCAAAATTGCGATGGCATGGAAAACCACAGTTTGCCTGTCCTCGAGCTGTTGCTCTTGCGACGACTATGTGTCGGAATAGCGACGAATTGGCCGTCGGAAATTCTGCCAAATTTTCTAGTGACTGCTTGTACTAAAGAAACAAATCAAGAATCACTATTTGCAATAAAGGAAACTTTTATTGCTGTAAAGGAAACAAATCAGGCATCACAATTTGCAGTAAAAGAAGTAACTCATTTGCAATAAAGAAAACTTGGCTTATGAGCTTTCTTGCAATACCGTCCAATATGCTTCATCAAAAAAGAGGAATCTCATTAATCTAAAAATTCAATTGCGAAGGGATTACAGGGAAAATTTTAGGGGCTAATATTCACAAATGAACTAATTTTCCATGTTTAAAAAAAAAAAAGATTCGCCAATTCCCATTTTTCCCTAAAAATAATTCGCCCAAATTTTATAAGAAAAAAATATTTTACCTTAAAAATCTCCAAAATTTTATAGAGACTATATAAAATAATTAGAAATTTGAATATTTCTACTAAAATATCACCAAACATTTTATAGTTTGCATATTATGGATTAGTAAGATTTGCCAAGGTTTCTAATCTTTAAGATAAATTTCCATCCTTAAAATTTTCCTTGGAAGGGGAGGGGAAAATCATGACAAATCTTGAAGCCTTATCCTATAATGCCTCCCTGAAAATGGTGCCAAATTGTTGGGTGGTATAAATGCAAGAATTATACCAAAATTTAAATTTTCAATATGGGTCGGTAGACTTAGAGGCGTAGAGCAATAAATGCTAGAATATCACCTCGGGGATCTGTGAAATAAAATTCAAGTTTTGCAAGAGATTCAAAAGGCATCATTCAGGAAAAAAGAACAAGAATATTCAAATCAAAGTAAACATACTCCGAGAATCTACTTTTGGCTCCTCTTCTGGGTTGAGTTGACTCATGAAACAATTCTTCCTCAATCGTCCAAGGGACAAGGGAATGTAGGTCCCATTCAAAAGAATGCAATTTAGAAATGAAAAAACTCTTAAAGTATTACTACTATGGTGCAAGGATGGAAATCATGAAATTAAATCTTAAGGAAACCCCATTCTAATCAATCTAAGGAAATGATTGAATGCTTCTAGCTTATATAAAATTCATTCTTTATAACAATAATATCTTTAATCAAACCTCAATGATCAAAGTCATGAAACTAGTTTTTAAATGAAACTGTACAACTCACATGATCAAAACATCTGAAAGACTTATAAAATTAAGTTGCAGGCTATTTTAAACGACTCTGTCACACTATGCAGCTAAAAGTGAAATTAAAATAAATCTAAGAGGAATGGGGAAACAGACTGGCTGGTGGGCCCAAACCAGCCAACATGTTTCCCTTGCAACAAATAGATCACAACACTAGGAGATTTAAAAAGAGTTATAAATATAGGAACAAGTGCCACATCCTATCAACTTGGAAGTCTTGCTAAATAAGTTTTAAGAAATGCAGAGTTGAGCTCCTGTGGTCCCCTCTACGGATCATCCCACTTTGCACAATGAAATATATGTTTTTTGTATTAAGACACAATTACAAAATATAAATCCGATCCCCCATACAGTGCACAGTCTCCCTATTTAACAACGTTGTCCACTAATTGGAAGTTTGAACAAGATATTAAATTTTTAGAGTTTAAAAATGATTTCAAACAAAATATGGAATTTTTTCATTAAATGAGACTTCCATCGATCTTCACGCTCCATATAAATATTGTGGTTGATACTAAATTGTGAAATATTCACTGGAATAACACATTGAAAATGTACCTTGTAATTTAACAGAGATAATTTGACTTCATACTTTGACCATTGCTTTTGCCAGTTGTTTTGAAGACCTGGGTGCAATGAAGGGGACACATCAGCATATTAAACACTCACTCTTCAAAACCCATATGACCATTTTATATCATGACAACACAAATTATGACAATCGTGGAAGAGAGAACATGGTTTATACTATGAGTGTAGGAATTGAGCTGATGGAACATGAATTGGACTGATGGAACATGAACTGTATACTTGCTAGAAGGAGAGCATGCTATTAGTAATTTTTTGACACTAAATACCTTAAAATCATTAAATAAAGGAGAATTCATAGATCCATATCTTGTTTCCTCTGAGTGACTATATATATTAGCCTGAAAATGCATAAAACACTCAATTCTTGAGATCACGTTTAGAATTTGGAGATAAAAAACATGTGATCTCACTCATTTTATTCTATTTGGTTTTGTTTGTTTTATTTTATCATGGGAAAATAATATCAATATTACAGCTACTTGAACTTGTACATATATGACCTTGCACAAGGATTGTAATTACAACAAACTCACTTTCACTTTTTGATTTATTTATGAAAAACCTGTTTTTCAACATATGACTCTTAAAAAATTCATGACATTGGGCTTTGTTTACCAAGTAAAGCCATACAACAAAAAATTTCATGTCAGATTGTGTTAATGTTAGTGTTGGATGAACATCAACACTTTTTTTCAATGTGTGTGTGTTTTTTTTAAGTGATCAGTTATATAACAACTCTTTTTCGTCATATTAAAGTAGTTATCTATTGTAGTTACAAGCCACTATTCAACCAGCAATGTGCTTAATGACCATTCAGAGTTTGGAGATAAAAAACAGGTGATCTCACTCATTTTAATTCTATTTGGTTTTGTTTGTTTTATTTTATGATGGGAAAACCATATCATTCTGACAACACAATATTACAGTTACTTCAACTTCAACATATGACTCTTAAAAAATTCATGACATTGTGCTTTGTGTATCAAGTAAAGCCATTCAACAAAAAAATTCATGTCGTTATGCTTTGTTTACCAAGTAAAGCTATATAAAAAAGGGTAGCTCCCTCCCTATATCATGTGAAAAATCAAGATAATTTATCTTTACATCAAGAACAATTATCATTTGTACGTCCTAGCCAAGATATATTTTCCTAAATCATGGAAATCAGGAAGAAGAATGCAAGTCTTAAGACCACTACTTATAAGTTATATTCAATTATTGAAACATGGAACCATCACAAAGGACATATTTATGTCAACATTAGATATTGAAAAAGCAAAGTTCCATTTAGTATTCTTAGAGCCAAAGTTTTTAGATGCTAGAGTTGTTGAAGATTATAAATCTTTGATGTTTTATTTTGATTTATAGAAAGCTCATGCCATTGATCAAATTTATATTCATATAAAAATGGGGAAAATGTTATATAGTACCTTGACTAATTTAACTATTAATGTGCCAAATTTGCAAAAATTAGTATTGAAGTTGACTAATAAACTTAAAAGAGAAAAAATATCTTCTATGGATAAAGATAATAGAGTCAAGTTTCTAGAGGGATTAGTGATCAAGTTAGGAATTGATCTAAATAATGTGAACGCAGTTCAAGAATTTATGAAGAATAGGGATTCATATATTCAAGCGCTCAGACAGAAGCTTAAGTTACCATCTACTCAACACCCTCAAATTCAAGAGTTAGAGAGTTTACAAAGGGAGAAATAAATGCTCCTATTACTTACCAATGAAAAAAATAAAGACATGGAGAAATTAGAGTAGCAAGTTGAATATAGATACATATAATCCGACATAAAGAAAAATTCAGAGAGACATAGGTACTCGTACATCTCCAACAAAAAATGTGGAAGAGGGTTCTTTAGAAAAATTAGAAGAAAAATTTTCATCCCTTTCTTTGAAGGGTCAAGAAATTGACAATTTAAAGAAATATTTAAGTTAGTCTCTAGAAGAATAAAAAAGAAAGGATGTTTTTATAGTTAAGGAACTTCAAAGGAATACTACTCTATAGAAAACAAATTTACTCTACAGAAAACATGAATGTTTTCTGTTACTCCTATTTATGAATAGCCATTATGAGAAATTTCTCCTTAGTCTTGGCCTTGATAACAGTACCAGATGCTAGAGTGTATGTGATGTGAAAATAATCAAAAAAATAAATAGATACCCAAACTATGTAAACAAATCCATCATCAATGAATAAATTTCCCTATCTAGGGTTTGATTTTGGTACCTAAGATCCATGCATGTTGAGACAGAGTGTTGCATTCAGTGCAAATAATTACTGCACTAGCCAAGCGATCTTGTCCTCTACAATAGATCTAAATGTGTCACACAATCACCACCAAAAAATGCACATGAATTCCCTTCCGATGAGGAACGCTAACTCATACAAATCAACATGAAAGATAGATCATAAACAAAATGGAAAGGGACCTTTACTTATACTAATCATGACATTAAATTAATACACAGAGTATTATACCATCACACATGTATCATTTCCTCTGGGAGAGTCTGCCCTTATCCAAGAAATATGACCTTGAAACCAAAATGGCTCTCAATCTGTCACAAATTAAAATGGAAAATGACACTCTAACTGTCCAGAAAGTCTCCAACTAGCTAGACCCTCAAGGATGGACCAATATATAGTATATAACTACTCACACGGATTCCAAGGAGAATGAATGTATATGTTTTGGGTGAAGAGAGGTTAGGAGGATTTTATAATAATATACCCAAGCCAACTTAGAGAGATAAGAGAATGTGGCTTCAAATTGATCTCTTAGGGATATTAAGCCTCTAACACAGGAGGGAAGTTTGCATGGACTGAACTAGGAAATATCAACTCCAATCACTATGAATAAGGTTTATCCATGCGACTATAAGGCTATAATTTATAAAACCTAGACCTGTTCTAGACCTTGCACTGCTGCCCCTATGGCTGTGCCTGCTCTTACAGGGCCTCTCTGATCGGATCCTTGCTGTTGCATGCTTTGTGGGATCCTTCCACTGGCGTTTGAACCTGCCTCAGGCTAGCCATTCTAATCGATCTTCTGCATGCAGCGTTCTCTCTCTCTGTCGCACTCGGCCTTTTTTCTCTATGACTGCATCATTTGTGGTTCTTTTGCCTTGCCTTTGAGGCTGTTCAAGGGCCCTTTTAGGCATGGAGGATCTTGACTCCCTCCATCCTCCTCCACCTCCTCCACCGGCCTCTGTCGCCGAAGCCTTCAACATTCTTCTGGCTTCGCTCCCAAAGAAGAGGAATTCTGAAGCTGCGAAGTCTGTTAAAAAATCGGATGACATTCCTGAGATCTTGTTGCCCGTTGAGGGACCTATTTAGGTGGCCCTCTCTCTAGCCGATCATGCTCTCGTTGGCCAGTTCACTGGCTTCTGGCCCTCGCCCAAATCCACTGAGATCTGGGTTGCTAAGAACTGGGCTCCCCTCATTAAGAACAGTGTGTCCTCCTACTTCCTGGGTCGAGGGTATTTCCTGCTCGAATTCGTCGATAAGGAGGACAAACAGCTCATCTTCAGGAATGGCCCCTATTTCATGGGACCTCAAGGGCTCTACCTCAATAAATGGACCCCAAATTTTGATCCTGCGGTAGATATTCCAACCGCAGTCCTAGTCTGGGTCAGACTCCCAAATCTTCCCATGCATTGTTGGAACTGGGAATCGCTAAAGCATATTGGAAACACCCTGGGAAAATTCATAGATCGCGCAAATAACAAAGATCAGTACGATTGTGCTTGTATCTGTGTTGAAGTCGACTTGGAAGTGGGCCTCCCGAAGGCCATTAAAATCAAGGTTGGGAGCTGGTCTCATATTCAAAAGTTCGATTATGAGCAGCTTCCATTCAAGTGTTGCAAATGTCATGTCTATGGTCACTTCGCTAGAGGGTGCCCAAGTAATTATGAAGCATCCAAAGGAAAAGAGGAGCGTCGGAACCAAGTCAAAAGGACAAATACCAACAAAAAACATGTTGGAGCCCCGACAAGCAAAGGACCCCAACACTCCGCTGGTCAGCAAACCCAGACTTCTAAAGGGCAAGGTAATAAATTTGAACCTCTTAGTCTAAATTCAATAGAGATGCATGAGGTTGAAACACAGAATGACTCCTTGGGAAAAGGAAATGCTCCAGATCCAAAGCAAGGTGTTAATACCCCAAGTGGATCCAAAGGGAAAAATGTAGATACGGAGGACGTGGCACAGGCCTCAGAGGAATCTAAGGAGAAAGGAGAAATAGGGGAATCAAAAGTCTCGATCAGAAGATCAACAAGAGGATGAATGCCTGAGTGGGAAAAAAGAGAATAGGAAACATACAAAGAAAAACTACAAGGCACCCAACCAACTTTTGAGAAACTATTGGAAAAATCAGCCAAGAATACAAGAAACCAGACCGACTCCAAGGGAACCCAACACTCCCAAAAAAGTAAGTAATGAAAATCGTCTCCTGGAACTGTAGAGGTTTGGGCAGTAAAGCGAAAGAAGAAGCTATTGGAAGAAAAATCCGAATAGAAACCCCAGACTTCCTTTTAATCCAAAAGAAAAATATGGAGGATGCATCTTTCCTCCATAAAAGTTAGAGTTTTTGGAATAAAGGCAGTGGGCAGGCTGTCTCTTCTAGAGGAGCATCTGGTAGCCTGGGTACGTTATGGAATGCAAACAAATATCTGCTGCACAAAGCAATCCCAAACACACATTGGCTGTACCTGAAACTTCAGCACATAGAGTCCAAGGATGAAATCAACCTTTCCAATGTCTATGTACCGGCTAATGTAGGAGAGAAGAAGTTCTGTTGGGACTCCATCAGAAATCTAGCTGAGACTGAGAATCTTGAAAACATCATTATAGCCAGAGAGCTTAATCTCACCCTGGCACTATCTGAAAAGCGTGGAGGCAGTATCGTGACAAATCCAACTAGGGAATGGGTGGAGGATCTCATGCAAGAGTGGGATCTTATCGACATCAAGTCCTTAAATGGTAATTTTACTTGGTCCAATAAAATAATTGGCCTTGGTCACATAGCTGCTAGATTATATAGATTTCTAGTTCAAAGCTCCTTCCTTCTTCTTGGGCTAGAATCTAGAATGCACATTCTCTCTTGCAGTGCCTTTGACCATAGGCCTATTATGCTTGAATTTTTTCCGCAAAAGGACCTGGGACCTATCCCATTTAGATTCAGCCCTCTTTGGATCTAGCTTCTAGGTTTTAAGGAAAGGTTCAAGGAAGTCTGCGATCATCCAGTAAATGGCTCGCCTTTCTTTATGTGGGAAGAAAGCTTAGAAGGCTAAAAACTGAGCTAAAATGTTGGGCCAAATCTATCCCAACTCCGGCTTCAAAGTGGAAATCCGCTCAAGACACTTTAGAGGCTCATCATCTTCATATGGAGGATGCAGTCATTACTCATGAAGTTATTAATCTGGAAGCAGACCTCCAACAAAAGTTTCACAGGGCCTGCATGGCGGAGGAAGAACTTTGGAGGCAAAAATCCCGTAGCCTTTAGCTCAAGGCTGGGGATAGAAACACCTATTTTTTCCACAAGCAAGCTAATGCAAGAAGAAATTTCAACACAATCTCCGAAATCAAAGATGGGAATGTTTTTCACAAGGACTTCATGAGCATTAAAAAGGCTACCTACAACCACTTTAAGAATCTGTATGGTGAGGAAGAAGCTGGGATCCACTCTGACACCTTCCTAGAAGTGATACGCAATGAGATAATTTCCAATATGAACAAATCTATGGAAGCGAAAGTATCCAAGGAAGAAATTAAGATAGCTCTTTTTGAGAGGAATCTGGACAAATCCCCCAGACCTGATGGATTTACTACCAACTTTCCTCAAGTTTGCTGGCAAATAGTTGAAAAATATTTATGCAAAATGGTTAGGAAATCTCAATCCTGCCAAAAAATTGGGGGTAGTACCAACTACACTTTCCTAGCCCTCATTCCAAAGGAAAAGGGAGCTAATGTCTTTAATAGATTTAGACCTATCTCGCTATGCAATATTGGATACAAAATCATAACCAAGGTTATTGCAAACAGGTTGAAAGACATTCTTCCCAAAATTATTCCAGAAAAAAAGGAGGATTTGTGCAGGGAAGACAAATAGTAGACAATTTCATTCTTGTGCAAGAGGCGATCCATTCTAGCATTCAGCGCAAAGAGAAAGGAATAGTAATAAATCTTTATCTTGCAAATTCATTTGACCGAGTAAAACACAGCTTCCTCGTTAGAGTCTTACGAAATTTTGGATTCGGGGAGAATTTCATAAATTGGATCAGTGCATGCATCTCTGAGCCTTGGATCGCTCCTTTAGTGAACAGGAGGGCTGCAGGCTTCTTCAAAGCCTCTCGTGGGCTTTGTCAGGGATGTCCTCTTTCCCCTCATCTTTTTTTCCTTCAAGCTTCTGTCCTTAGTTTTTACTTGAATAAGGAAATGATAGAGCAGGAAATTCTTGGACTAAGCATAGCTAGAGGAGTAAGAAATATCAATCACGCTTTGTTTTTTGATGACACCTTATTGATGGGCGCAGCTTCACTGCACTTTGCCTCTAAATTCAAATATGCCCTCAACAAGTTCTGCGATGCTTCTGGCAGCATGCTCAAAAAAGGGAAGTGCCATGTTTACAGCTGGAATATATCTTCCAGTCTGCTCATAGCCATCTCCAGGTGTCTAGGATTTGCAGGCTCAGCTTCGTGGTCATCTTTTAAATACTTGGGACTTCTAGAATTTTTCAAATCTGCCTTTTTCAGAGACTGGGCTCCTCTCATCGATAAGTTCAAAACTCAAATTTAGGCTTGGGGTCTTTCTTGGCTGAACTTGGCAGGCAAAACTGTATTGGTAAAATTGGCACTCAGTAGCCTACCCATTTTCAAATTCTCAGTCTTGTTAGTGCCCTTTGGTGTTCTCAAGAAATTGGATGATCTCATCCAGCGCTTGTTCTGGAAAGGGGGAAAAAGTAATGAAAACCTCATTCCCTTGGTGAGCTGGGAGAAGATCTCCAAACCTATGTTGAAAGGAGGATTAAACATGAAATCGCTTCGTGCACAAAACTCTGCTATGGGTGCCAAATTCGTCTGGGGTATTGTTGACACCAATCCGGGCTAGGCGCAGAAGGCATTGTGGCGAAAATACTTCTCGGGTCCATGAAATTGTTGCCTGGACAATCCCCGATCCGTTGCTTGCACGCATCTGGAAAAACTGTGTTTTAACTCCACTCCGCTCATCCAAAAGCACGTGTTCTGGGTGCCCGAGAATGGAAAATAAATTGATTTATGGCAAGACAAGATTATGATAAATCAACCGCTTGCTGAGGTGGCCTCCCTGTGGCCTCTTCATTCTTGGATGTCAAACGCAGGTGTAAAATCGCTTTGGGACTTATCGCGATGGTTGAAGAACAGATGGATAGGCTGGATCGATATTCAAGTGCCACCGAATTTGAAAAATTTGTGGGAAGTTTTGCTGTCACTGCTACACGGTCGAGTGCCGATTCTCTGCAATCAATCTGACAAGCGAGGTTGGGGTCCTTAAGGCTACTACTCCGTCGCTATGGGATACGTTAAGCAGTTGGAAATACCTCACGTCCCCCCAAACCCTGCTGTCTGTAAAGGCCTTTGGAAATTAAAAAAATTTCCAAAATTCGATTATTTCTGTTGGCTCATGTGCCATAACAGAAATCTCACTGATGACTGGCTTAAAAAAAGAGGATTTCAAGGCCCATCCAGGTGCCGGATGTGTTGGGCGGATGAAGAAAGTATCAGTCATATAATGTTGAGTTGCAATTTTGCTGTTGAGGTTTGGCACGAGATTTTTCCCCCTTGCGGTGACAACTTCCTTTTTCCAAGATCTATCCCTAAGCTCTTTGTTGATTGGCCATTAAAATATCCTGGTGGTTTCCCTAAGAACAGCAGCTTTGAAGCCATTTGGCTTTCGCTTCCAAAATTTACCTGTTGGCAAATTTGGCTTGAAAGGAATAGCAGAACTTTCAGGGATAAGGAGCAGAAAATAAAAACCGTTATAGCTAAAATCAAAGCTCAGCTTAAGGAAAGTTTGGATAGCTACTTAGAAGCTTCTAATCTCAGCCAGAGCGATAAGGATTGGAGTAAGTCGATGGGCTTCACCATCTTGGCAAATCCAAGGCAAAATAAGATTAAAGAAAGTTGGTAGATTAGAATTAATGAGAAAGACTTCTCCGATTGGCTCATTAAGCAATCCTCCTCGCTCTTGTTCTTTGATGGAGCTGCTGAAGGTAACCCCAGGAAAGCAGGGGCGGGTGGTCTGATTAAGAACAATGAAGGCATTCTTGTTCACAGGTTCGCCTGGGGCTTGGATCACTCTACTAGCATTCAAGCTGAGGCGCTTGCTCTCCTTCAAGGCCCCATGCAAGTTAAAAATCTTGGCATCAAAGATCTTGTAGTGGTTGGTGACTCTCAATCAATCATCAAATGCTTGGTGAATGGCGCTAAACCAAAGGATATCAACTTTTCTAAATTGATAAAGAGAATTAATGATATCTCCAAAACCCTCCAAAAGGCCACTTTTTTCATGTGCTTCAAGAAAATAATAAATATGTTCATCTTCAAGCAAACAAAGCAACTCTTCTCCCCAACGACTCTTTGTTAAAAAATGGACATGAGGATTGGGCCCCCATTCCTTAGCTTTTTTGTCAAATTTTTCCTGTTTTAGCTTGATTATTCATGTTTTTCTGCATTTTATTACAGCAATTTGTCTGCATTTACAAAGATGGGAAAATTGTGGAACTCGCAGCAAGGAATATTTGTAAGAAAAAATGGTATAGTCACAGCAACATCCTATATACTATGGCAAATGAGAAATACAATGAAGTAGGGCTTTAGATTGTAACCTGTTTGTAGGAATTTATGCCCAAGTCCTAATATAACAACATAACCGTTCTTGTTAAAAAAAAAAAAAAAAAGGGCTATAATTTCTTTGTAAAGTACTAGGTACGACTATAGACAAAATTAGTTCAAAATAAAGGTCCCATAATGCACGAGGTGGGAAGATTAATTGATGGCTGAAATGCAATGCAATGAATATCATAGGTCAAAATGGGAGGAAGGAAAAAAAACGAAGAAGCATGATGAGAAGAATCTAAATTTTGAAGTCTCATATATCCTAATAATATCCACGAGGAAGGCATACTCATGCTTAGTCATAAAGAGATACTAAAAATGTATTCCAAACATACACTACTGATCCATGACATGAAATGATAGGACATGGAGAGAAAAATACACAACGGATACTTGAAACTAATCAAACAGATCATAGCCACCATAAAATATATTGTGGATCTATGGAGTAGGAATATGGACACATAACAGACAGGACGTGTCCTACAGTACTCCTCCAAGAACATAATGAATACATAACTCCAAGGTGAACTAGGAAGGGTGGCATATAAGAAGAGAAAATTTAACTCATCATTTTCATTGACTAATGAGGATGAAAACAAAGAAAAAGTTAGCTATGTGTTTTTCAATATTAAATGAGCATAAAAAGGATACTCAGGAAGATCATCCTAGAGGAATGAATGGTATAAAGGTAGAAGCTAGTTCTAGTCTGATGGAACCACTCAAAGTATAATGAGGCAAAGACGTTGGAAAATTAGACCACTCATTATAGTGGTTCCTCCAGAAAAGGTAAAACACCAAGTGAAAGTGATTGATAGGAAAAGAAAAGGATGACGATGGAATGATAAAATAAAGTATCATCATGCATAAATAGGCTAATATAATGTGGCAATGACAAGGAATAATGTGCTGAATCCTCCCGGGGCAAGACATGAAATATGATAATGAAGAGGCCATGAGGGTTAGATTCTAGGTCATGGCGGGTCAAAAGGAGATATTCCAAAATAGAGTAAAGCATGACTTCATGGATACCACTACAACGAAGAGTCTCTAAACTAGGTAATCCATGTACAGTAAGGGTCTACCACCAAGTTATGACATGCATAAAAGGTAGAGGCTAATGTCACAACGTGACATGGTTGAACCTATGTTACAACAAAAGGGACAGTGACAGTTAATAGAGAGACAAAGATGGTTATTTGTGACCTACCCATACATGCCAAATTCAAGAGAAACACACCTAATGTTCTATGTATTATGAAATTGAAACACCACCCTATCCTATAAAAATCATCTAGAAAGTATAAATCCATGTATTTTTATATGTTATGTTATGTTATATTGTAAGATATTTATATTTCTAGTGTAAGGTACAAAATAAAATGAAAATGAAAATGATCATATGATCAGTTTTGGTTTTCATAGATACAGAAGAGGACATTGTTATGGCCTATGATACTGCGACCATTAAATATATGGGGCAGAACAAGTATACCTAATTTTTACGTCAAAAAATACGATCTGTAACAATTTCGAAGTGCAAAGCTATGTCATGCAGGGCATCTCAAATGTGATATCCATACTTGTATTATTACTTCCATTGCCAATGGTGGTGCTAGTTCAAGTGAGCGAGGTTTTAACCTTGTACAGAAATTATCTACAAACAAATTCTTAAAACATAAAAATAAACAATGGCGAACTGATAAAATAAATATATAGATATATTTTCCCCTGGATCCCAAAACAAGGACAACTAGATTGATTTATCATTATATTCATTTCAATGTTACAACACACACACACACACACACACACACACACCGATATAGATATATATATAGATACATGTTGAAGCATTCATAAACCCCAATCCATTAATCCTATATTAGAGCATAATTGTAGTTCCCTTGAACGGATATACAAAATACCATGGGAAAAAACCCATAATGCAAAAAATCCTGTTCAAAACCCATGCAAAAAACCATAGGTAGGTCCGCGCACCTATTATAGGATGCCAAAAAATTGCACGAGGTGTTGTCCCAAACCATGTGCAGGGGAGCTTCCACCTTGTGATATGCCTGACGCGACTAGTCATCGAAAGAATATAAAAGATACTCAACATTATCCCACTTTTTGTTTTCTTTTCCACACAGGAGTTCACAAGAAATATTAGTCGTTGGTCTAACCCTACAATGTCGATTGTTTCTCTACACCAAGAAAACTTCTCAGTGCTCACATACTTCATGAATGCCTCTGCAACATTCTTCAAAGTCTCTACCTTTACTAGCAACACCTTTTTTTCCTCAACCGTATCCCTCACAAAGTGATACTAAACATCAATGTGCTTTGTATTTGAATGATAAGTAGGGTTATTTGCCAAGAAAATTGCACTTTGGCTATCACAGCCTCTCCTTATAACTCGTTTTACCAACCCCATACTTGAACACAATCTCTACAACCAATATTCTTCCTTGCTTTCATGCATTAATACTATGTGTCCAACCTCTGTAGTTGAAAGAGCCACTATAGAGTGTATTTTACTCATCCAAATGACTGCTCCTCCAAATAAGTTAAACACATACCAACTTGTACACTTTATTTGATCTAGATCTCCAGCCGAGTCTGGATCAACAATTCCATAAATGTCCAAAACTTTATCTAATCCTGGTATTCCTTGGTAGCATAAAACATAATCACTGGTGCCACAAAAATATGTGAAAACCCACTTCACTCCTATCCAATGCTCCTTCAGTGGTTTTGACATAAACTAGCTCAATACTCACGCTGCATGAGCACTGTATGGTCTATTACCGATCCCAAATTATGGAGGAATGTAATAAAATACATAAATATACATAAATGTATATATGCAACAGAAATAAGACTTCATTTCATGAGTATCACATAACTGAAATATGCTTACAGACAAAATGGAAATAAACTAGATAGGGCGTTCGTAACTTATCTCTGAGAAGAGATGTGGCAGATCCAAGCCTCTGAATTTTGTTACAACGTGTCCTGAAGGCCTATTTATTATTTGGAAATAATGGAAAACTATAAACATCCAAAAAACTACCCCTAGGAGATGAAACGCCAAATTATGGGCCGCGTTGGGGTAAATTGGCACATCAACTTCCTCGGGTCGTAACATTCGCATATGATCTCCCTTTGATGCACATGATACCCTGTTAGAAATATCTATCCAAGGACTAAAAATATTAATAGTTAATTTTTTTTCTTTAACTCATATTCTCGTAGCGGTGGTTTCCTCAAAAAACGTCGTTTAGTGCCTCAAAATAGCTTCGGAAGTTCAAGACCGAAAAAATGCTGAAAATAGTAAATTGTGCTACAGTTAAGGAAACTGGATAACTGAAAGAAAAAATGGTGGGGGTTCAAGTGGAATTGGTGGGTGGTGACAAATATCCACCTGGATCATTCCTCCCCCTTTAGGAAGCAATGGTCCCCATTTTGTTGAGTTCCTCCATGAGATGAGGAAACTTCTGCTGAACTTGGTCCCTCATGAGCCACTACCCCTGGTGAAGGAGGTGGCCTCCTTTGAAAACTCAATATAGCTCGATCCTTTACTAGTAGGTGTTCTTGATATGTGTTTCCATGATCTGATTAATTATGGCTGTTCCATGCAGTTTGTTTGTAACTTTGTTGGTGTAAGTTGTTCTGCCACGTCGGATGTGTCCAATAGAGGTGGAAAGTAGGGCCGAAGGCATTCCACATTGAACACTCGTTGCAGACCAAAGAATGATGGAATACTTAGCTCGAAGGCATTTTCTCCTACAACCTTGCTGATGGTGTATGGCCCATATCAGAGCAGACGATGCTTGCGATGGGGTCTAGCAAGGCACTCCTTCTACAAATGTAGCCACACTTTCTTTCCCACTTGGAAGTTGTGTGGCACCTGATTTTGATCATGTCACTGCCTAAAATTAGAATTATTTCAATCCAATATGTCGTGATTTTGATGGCAGATGTGCTAAATACACTCAATGAAGTTGTTCACCTTATCAGCTTCAGACTAGACATGAGCTGAATTGGCCTAAGTAGCTGCAACTAGCATGGCCACATCAATGGGACATATTGGTTATAATCCCAAGTCTATCTGAGAGTGGTTGTAGCCCGTTGAGCTATGGAGGGCCCAGTTATAGCTATGTTGTACATAGGGGAAGCTCTCATCCCATGTGAGTGAATGATTTGAGTTGTACGTGTGCAGAATGTGTATGATCATTTGTTGACAACCTATGTTTGGCCATTAGTTTGGGGATGGAAAGATGTGGAATTGGTGAGCTTGATGAGTTGTGGTACTTGGTGATACTCAAAATTCAAGTCAACCTTGCTAAAATATTTTCCCCCCTTGAGTTTTTCTAAAAGGTCATCAATCCATGGGATTGGATACCTATTCTAGACAGTGATCTTGTTCAGTGCTCGATAGCTAATTCAGAGTCTCTAAGTCACATCCTTCTTGTGCACCAACACAATCAGGCTCCCACAAGGCGATGAAATCGGTCGGATGTGACCTCTCGCCAGCAGCTTATGTATCTGCCTCTTGATTTCATCATTCTCCGGAACAAAGCGTTGATAGATTGGTCCATTCGGTGGTGACACACCTGGGGTTAGACCGATCACATACTTGAAATGACAGTGCACGAGCACCCTTGTGGGTGAGGTGAATTTCTCCCCGTACTGTTGGGTGCAGGAATCATAGTTAAACAAACTCCTTTCAACACTTAATTTTCAACCCGGGGGTTTCGTAAACTTAAGGACTAAGCAGAGGAAATTCCAGAAATGATATGAAATTTTCCTATCTCTATTCCTACTTCATTAATTAAAATCTTGCAGAATTGAAAAGAAATATCACACAAAAATTTACACCAAAGAAATTATAGTGCTGGAATGGGAAAGAAATTACTTTGTGAAGAAAACAAATAATGAAACTTCCACACTACTGTAAACAATCTTGATTAATGATGTAAAATTCTATGTTTATCTCCAGTTCAGGTGTTGGCAGGTTAACAAGTGGGCCCTTGAAAAGATCAACCTTCTTTAAGGATTTTACTTCCTGCACTAAGCTGTTATTCTTGTACTCCTATAGTATGCTTGCACTAGTACAGGTACATGGCTTGTGTGTGGGAAGTATCTTTCACACTTATACTTGAGACTTATGTCTTTATGCATGAGCTCTAAGATTCATGCTTAGAGAACTCTGTTCCTCTAACAAAATATTGGCTCCTGTACTGGAACAAATATTCCTACACCAAGTTTTCCAATTACTTTTGGGAAAAATGCAAGTGTATGCTAACTATGAAAATAATTTGCAAAGGCGAACAGAATTTTGAAATAAATTGCACACGCAAAAGAATTCTTCAACCAAACTGAATCTCATAATGAAAATAAACTTTAAAATAAAACGAACTTCAAAAGTCAAAGCACACTTTCTTCAATGCAGTGAAAGAAATTATCTAAGTATGACAATGGGTTTTATCCCTATAATAGTTACCCACATAAACCATATCTGCCTTTAATATTTTTAACTCAGAAAGGTTTACTTTAACTATTCAAATTAAGTTTTAATCCTTTCCTTTAAAAAATATTAAGTGTAGGCACAAATCAATGTGTTGTAACAACGTTCTTTCATCAATTAACAAAGCATCTTTAATACATATGATTTGAACTCTTAATATTAAAAACACTTTTATCTCATAACGAACATTGAATTGCAAAATTATATTGAATTTCTTATGGAAGAAAGGAATGAAACAACTTTGTTGTAATGAAATGACAAAACCAAGTTGCAGTAATTATAAATGGATTAGTGCAGGAATAATGTGCTTTCCCGATCTAGGTAGAAGTAAAATAAGATTCAGAAAAGGAAATGACTGAAGGTAAATCAAACTTCATTAACATTCAGACCACATATTCATCACACATTGACTGTCAATGAAATAAACAAAATTCTTGTGAAAGAATAAAACATAAAATTAATCCACTTTTTGCATTCAAATGAAATCAGCACACACCTTTAATGAAATGAAAGAGAGAGCATGAACAAGCTAGGTTGGCTAGGCCCTAACCAACTAGCTTGTTTCCCATTTTAGGAAACTTGAAGCTTCCACACTCAATAACGAATCAGTAATAGATTAAAATGTAGAATGAAAACAACATGGCACAACTCCTTGTATTAAATCCAAATTAGCAAATGTACATCATAAGTTTGAATCCATCCCAGAACGAGGGTGACAACAAGAAAATTACAATTTCACCACAATTATAGTATAATTTCTATCTCTTTCAATTCCTATATGAATCTACCTTTTATACAACCCTTTTGGCCTATGGCCATAATGAAATTGCATACAATCATTCTAATTCAAGCCTTTCGGCTGAAAAAAAATAACAAATAGCATTACAAAATAAGCCTGTGGCTATAAAAAAATGCTAATATAATTGTTGGCCAATGACCTAATCTTCGACCATATCCATAACAGTCCTCCACTCTGAGTTCAACTCGAGATGACTGCAACTTAACAAGATGAGTTGAAACGAGATGACTATGTTAGGTAACGAGTTGTCGTGAATGTTTAGCAGTGGAAGGTTGCCAACGCTACAGGAATCTGCTTGCACTCGACCATGCTGATAAAATGATTAATACATTTTCATATCAAAAAATTTAGGAAATAAATTATCAGTTGCAATAAATATTTAAAGGCATAAAATCTATTAAAATGATTAATTAAGTACTTTATAAACCTTAAATATGAAATATAAAGCTAGTGCATGAATAGATAGGATTCTTGGAATAATGTAGGAGTAAAGAAGTTTATGAGGATAAAACAAAGGTTTATGATTGTGGTTTTGAAGTAGGAAGGGGGTTAAAAATTAAGCATTTTATCCTACCAACATCCTCCCACCCATAATTTGTTGTGTGTCCTCACACAACCTTTACATGCTACAAAAAACCCAAAACAAGGAGCCTCCTTTTAATCCTAAAAATGTATGGTGAACCTTGCTTTCACTGTCTTCGTCTTCTTACCTCAAGCATCCTTAATTTTCTCGGTCACTTTTTTAAGACGTTTATAGAATTTTGAGGCCCGAAACTTCCATATCTTGACTTGTCGTTCTTTTAAATATTCCCAATTTTCCATAAGTTAATTGGAATATTGTAGTTATTAATTTTCATAATTAATTAAGTAAATAAGAGGGTGGAGGGACCCATAAACCCCATAGATGAATAAAATCCACTTTTGATTTGTGAATGTGGATAATTTAGAATTAGATCTACATTATGGAGTAGTGGAACAACTTCTTAAATGAAGGAAGCCTGGAGATCATGGATCATTAATGTAAAATCACGATGATCTTGGAGGAGGTCAACTAAGATCACGTTGTAGTAAAAGTAAGATCATAAAGAATTAATGATGAGATAGTGGAGGAAGTGGTGCATCTAATGCACACATGATGGAGAGAGTGGGAATTAAATGCAGACATGATGGAGATCATGGAGAGACAGGACAGTCTTCATGGACGCTACTGGCCACATGTACAACGTAGTTATGAGGCGGGCCACGGCTATGGAAGGCTCACAATCTATATAATGAAGATGAAGGCACAATAGAAGGTAGGCTTTGTATTATTATTATTTGATATTTTTAGAGATAGATTTGTCATGTGACATTTATATGCACTCTTATGTTGTTTAGCTAAGTCTGTAGTGTTTTTTATCACACAGGTATTTCCAAGCAGAAATCCCACCATTACCCATGGGGGACTTCGAGTGCCTACTATGGGAAGGTTTATATTGAGCTGCAATTCATCATGAGGCATTGGTGCCACATTCAACCACTCTCATGTGCACATTCAGTCACACGAATAATGCATTCCTTCTTGAGGGTTTGAGAGGTGGAGTTTGTTTCTAGTGTTTTAGCTAGCAAACCAGTGGAGGATTCAACTTTTCACCTTGTGCTTCAAGTTTAGCCTATATTCCCAATTTTCCATAAGTTAATTGGAATATTAGAGTTCTTAAATTTCATAATTAATTAAGTAAATAATAGGGTGGAGGGACCCATAGACCCCATAGATGAATAAAATCCACTTTTGATGTGTGAATGTGGATAATTTATATGTAGATATACATTATGGAGTAGTGGAACAACTTCTTAAATGAAGGAAGATTGAAGATCATGGATCATTAATTTAAAATCACGAGGATCTTGGAGGAGGTCAACTAAGATCATGGTGCATTAAAATTAATATCATAAAGAACTAATGATGAGATAGTGGAGGAAGTGGTGCACCTAATGCACACATGATGGAGAGAGTTGGAATGAAATTCAGGCATGATGGAGATCATGGAGAGATAGGCTAGTCTTCATGGATGCTAGTGGCCACATGAACAACGTATTTATGAGGTGGGCCAGGGCTATGGAAGGCTCACAATATATATAATGAAGATGAAGGCACAATAGAAGGCACACTTTGTATTATTATTATTTGATATTTTAGAGATATATTTGTCATGTGACATTTCTATGCACGCTTATGTTGTTTAGATAAGTCTATAATGTTATTTATCACACAGGTGTTTCTAAGTAGAAATCCCACCCTTACCAATGGGGGACTTCGAGTGCCTACTATGGGAAGGTTTCTATTGAGATTCCATTCATCATTAGGAATTGGTGCCGCATTCAACCACTCTCATATGCACATTCAGTCATTGGAATAACTCCTTCCTTCTTGAGGGTTTGACAGGTGGAGTTTATTTCTAGAATTTCAGCTAGGAAACTGGTGGAGGATTCATCATTTCACCTTGTGCTTCAATTTCATCCTTTTAGGAGTAGCAATTCATATCTAGCATTTAGGCCACATTTCATACCTTGACAGAGCAACAATCCCCTCGAGGATTACACAGTCCAATATTGCAGATCTAAAGGAGGAAGTTTCCAGTATTTCAGATGGAAATCCTATGAGGGACCATTTCCTCACCTTTTATTCACTATTTCCATCATTTAGGAGATGAACTGCATTATCTAGTATTAGGGTATTGAGCCTCCATACTTGACAGCACATTTTTGGTCAAGAAATTGTGTAGCAGCAACTGCAACTTGATCAGGAATAAGGAGGAGGTATATCTTGAGCTTATATCTTGAGGATATAATGAAGGGATCAACCCTTCAAGCATAGATCTAATTGTACAGCATATTGCAGCCATCATTCTTCAGATCTACATACCGAGTATTTATATGTGCAAGCCCTCTGGGTTAACTTTGGTATCCATCATAGAGCCCTTCTCTCAATTTTCAACATCATATGAGCTCTAGAACTTCCAGATTTACATTGCCATATTTTACAGAAGTTATTTCCCCGACATCTGTAGCAGCGACAATGCAGTATTCCTTCCAATAGTATGGTTATTACACAATCCCTCTTGTGGGAGGACTTTAGGGTCATTCTAGGCCATCTCTTTGTATTTAGTGTCTCATATTTTGAGCACTATTGTATTGGTTTATCCACCTCCTTGTTAATAAAAAGGCTCAGCTATTTTTTCTATTTGATGGTGTCTTTATATTAAATGTTTACTTTGCTACAGTTTCATCTACTGTCATTTTTATTTACTACATTATCCATTTTGGGATATTATGGTGGTATCAAAGCATGACCTTTGGCTCAGCTTGTGGGCACTTAATCATTAACATCAAAGAAAAAACATATAGTGGAGATCTAAAATGTCGAAGGGTTTCAATTTTGCCACTCTTCTCTTCAGATCCATGCAAGATCTCTCCAAGGAGGTCAAACAAATAAAGAGAGAAAGGAAAATGAAGGATCCAAGAATATTTGATGAGGAAGGTCCAAGCACTTCCTATCAGAAGTAGAAGAAACCGACAATGCATAGATCTCCACAACATTCTACTAGATCCCCTTTCTTTGAGAAGGAAGGTGAATGGTATGAATATGAAGGAGAATTCGGGTATGAGACCCTAAGTAAATATTTTTCTAAGTACAAATCACAACCTAGACCTCTCAAGGAGAATATAACTCTCCAAAAATTCTTGCAACTAAAATAAGAAATGAGATCCTGCAACAACAATAGAAGAAAGTGGCATAGATTCTTCTTGCCTACATTTGATGGATCTCCCACAAGAACATTGAGGGATTGGAGGGAAGAGTTAGATACATTATTTCAACTATATCGTGTAGCATAAAGAGAGGTTGTGGACATTGCAGCGCCGCACCTTGAAGGGGAAGCAAGAGACTGGTGGTTTAGTCATCTATCACATATGAAAGTGTTTTCTTATGCACATTTTTATTTAAAGACTAAAGAAGAATTTTAGTATAAGGGAACCAGAGAAATCTCACATTGAGACACTTCCCATAATTGATGAGATATTACATGAAGAGCCAAAGGAAAATGTCCTAATTATCGCTCGAAGAGGAGCCCCTACCACTGCCATCAGCTGCAACAGTACTTGCATCAGCAGGAAGAGCACTTGCATCTTTGCAATATGGTCTTATGTTCTTGACATTTGGGGCACCATGCATGATTCATGAGATGCATGAGGAGGAGGAGGCAAATACCAGTGCTGGTATAGGAGAAGAGTAGCCATCATCAGATCCTATAGTTGGGAAGACCATTGCACTAGAGGAAGGAACTCTTGTAGATGTGAAAGATGTTCATGAGATTCAACTTATCCAAGGTTTGGATATAATTTCATCTCATGTTATTTTAGTACCTCATATTGAGATTTGTAAGTCCATGCCGTCGGGATAAATTAATAACCAAGGATTAGAGCACCTTACTAATTTAAAGAAGCAAATTATCACTGCATAGAGGACCATTTACTTGATCAAGGATAATATGTATAGCTATCCCAGTTTTTCATGGTTGAGCTATACCCAACACTTTGTGTTGAAGTGTGGAGTTTCAGAAGATGGGTGGAGCACAGTCCTATTTAGGTTAGTGCCAGACTATGAGTTTAGCATTGTCTATGGCCATGAGACAACACATGTATCACCATGCAGATCTACAATGTTGTCACTTAGCAGAAGTGATGAGAAGAGGGCCCCATTATTCTTGGATCATTCTGAAGGTAGCTTCACTCATGAAGCACAGGAGGGATAGATGATAGAGGGTAGACATATTATGCTAGAGATCATTCCCCATTATCAAGATGAAGTTTTCTTGATGAGCATATCACAGGTCAAAGAGGAAGATCTTCCTACAACATGTATGGAGCCTTATGGGTTCTATTGGGCCAATGATGAGAGGATCTCATGGAGAGACCTTAAAGGCGGTGCACTTCGAAATTTCATGGAGTGAAAAGCTATTCAGTTGGAGGATTTTGGTCACGGAAAATTTTAGGGGCTAATATTCGCAGGTGGGCTAATTTTCCATGGTTTTTCCAAAAAAAAGATTCGCCAATTTCCATTTTTTTATAAAAATGATTCTCCCAAATTTTACAATGGAAAATTATTTTACCTTAAAAATCACCAACATCATATATACAATATATATAATATCATTATAAATTTGAATAATTTTACAAATACAACAATAAACATTTTATAGTTTGCATATTAGGGACTAGTGAGATTCGCCAATTTTTTAAACTTCAAAATAATTTTCCATCCTTAAAATTTTCCCTGATTTTGGTATTCTACCTTGGAGGGATACCAAGCTTGATCATGACATGCTTCAGCATCCAAAATGGGATGGATTGATGAGGAGGATGAGCAAGGGGTTTAAAAACTACATGCAAATATATGATACCGAGCAACAAGAAGCATAGCTGCACTGGTTGTTGTTGGGTGAGTATGGTTACTACCCAATATCTCACATTTGCATGGTCCATGCCAAGTACATCACTGATGATATGCATCATCAGGAGGCATGGCTATGCTGGTTGTTGATGAGATAGTTTGGCAATTGCATGATGTATCTTATGTCCATATATATGCTTTTGTTTGGGATGTATCTCATGTCCATGAATGTACTTTTATTTGGGATATATATTATATTCGTGTATGTACTTTAGTTTTGGTGAAGACATCACTCTTACATGATGTGGCATCAAGGAGCTTATTTGTATTGTTATGATGAGACATTCCACTTGTCCATTAGTATGATGTTTCTCCATGACTTGCATCACGATGATGTAAGGTGGCAGCAATAATCCTTGTTGCTTTGGTTGCTATTGGGAGATAATGAGTTATTTCTCCCCATACATTGCATGAAATTGATGGAGGATGGAAACAAGAGGCCTTATTGTGTTGGCTTATGTTGGGAGATTATGGGAATTGTACTTTTTATAATGATGATGTGATGTGACACCAAGAGGCATTAGTCTGGTGGATTCTACTAAGAGATTATGACTCTCTTACTTGTTTTCATGATGATCTATCATGGTAGTAGAAGGCTTTGTTGTGGTGGTTGTTAATGGGAGAATATGATTTTACATTGTACATGTTCATCCATATGTCTCTACTTCTTGTTTTGCACTATGTTGATGTGATGCTTGAATCCCACAAGGCCAATAGGGCTAATGATGTGAGCATTGAAATATGCAATCTACTTTATGTAGCATGGGTTGGAGAGATAGTTACTGAGTTGGGAGTTTCGACTTTGGGAAGGGACCACTTTAGTTTATGTATCTCATGCACTGAGGATGACGATGGACAACATATGGTTGCCACTTGGAGATTCATTAATGAGGAGAATCATCTAACTTTTCAGTTCGAAGCCATTCTAGACATTCTAGAGAAGCAACTTTGGAGTTGCGCATGCATTAAACATTGTGACAGATGGGGAGGCTTTCCATATGGGGATGCCATTTAGGGGGAGGATGTTTTTTGTAGCATCCAATTTTGCAGTTTCTTGAGGACATGAAACATTTTGGTGGGAAGTACTGTAATATTCCCAATTTACAATAAGTTAATTAGAATATTAGAGTTCTTAATTTCAATAATTAATTAAGTAAATAAGAGGGTGGAGGGACCCATAAACTCCATATATAATTAAAATCCACTTTTGATGTGTGAATGTGGATAATTTAGATGCAGATCTACATTATGGAGTAGTGGAGTAGATTCTTAAATGAAGGAAGAGTGGAGATCATGGATCATTAATGTAAAATCATGAGAACCTTGGAGGAGGTCAACAAAGATCACGGTGCATTAAAAGTAAGATCATAAAGCACTCATGATGAGATAGTGGAGGAAGTGGTGTATCTAATGCACACATGATGGGGAGAGCGGGAATTAATGGAAGACATGATGGAGATCATGGAGAGACAAGGCGGTCTTCATGGAGGCAAGTGGCCACATGTACAACATAGTTATAAGGTGGGAAAAGGCTATGGAAGGCTCACAATATATATAATAAAGATGAAGGCACAGTAGTAGGCACACTTTGTATTATTATTATTTGATATGTTTAGATCTAGATTCTTCATGTGACATTTCTATGCATGCTTATGTTGGTTAGCTAATTCTGTAGGGATGTTTAGCACACAATTTTTTCTTAGTGGAAATCCAACCCATACCCACAGGGGATTTCGAGTCCCTACTCTGGGAAGGTTTCTATTGAGCTGCCATTCATCATCAGGAATTGGTGCCACATTCAACCACTCCCATATGCATATTCAGTCACAGGAATAACACATTCATGATTGAGGTTTTGAGAGGTGGAGGTTGTTTCTAGCATTTCGGCTAGGAAACTGGTGGAGGATTCCTCCTTTCACCTTCTGCTTGAAGTTCAGCCTTTCAGGAGTAGCAGATTCGTATATGAAATTCAAGACAACATTTCATGCCTCCATGCAACAACAATCCCCTCAAGGATTGTGTAGTCTAGTCTTGCAGATATAAAGGAGGAAGGAATTTTCCAGTATTCCAGCTAGAAATCTTGTGAGGGACCATCTCCTCACCTTGTACTCACTATTTTCATCATTCAGGAGCTTATTTGAATTATCTAATAGCATAATATTAATAATCCATCCTTGACAGTGTAGTTTTTGTCAAGAAGTTTTGTATCAGCAGCTGCAACCTAATCAAGAGGAAGGAGGAGCTAGATCTCGAGCTTATAGCTTAAGTATCTAATGAAGGGATCATCCCTTCAAGCATATATATTATTGTAAATCATATTGTAGCCATCATTTTTCATATTATGTTTCAGATATTCATACACAAAAGCTATATATGCAAGCCCAAAGAATTTTTTTTCCCGATGATCTGCCCTTAGGGAAAGAAGAAGACTGTGGCCACGACCTCTAGATAGGGCTCCTCCACACAACAAAAACAAATGACAAGGTTGTGGAGGAGTACTGGGACATATTCACCTCACACACAAGGGTGTCTCTACACTATCAGGTCAAGCACCTCATTAATATGACCCTAGGTGCATCACTACCCAATGGACCGATATATCGATACTTTGTTATGGAGAACGATGAAATCAAGGGGTAGGTTCAGGAGCTCCTGTAGAAATATCACATTCGGCCAATTTCATTTCCTTGTGAGAGTCCAATCATGTTGGTTCATAAGAAGGATGAGAATTGGAGACTCTGTATTGACTATCGGGCGCTAAACAAGATCATTGGCCAAAATAGGTACCTTATCCCATAGATTGATGACGTCCTAGACCAACTCAAAGGGGAAAAATATTTCAGCAAGATCGACTCAAAGTCCAGGTATCACTAGGTACCAATCAAAATGTCTTTTGGGCATCAAACCTTCAACGAATATGAGTCTATTCCAAACTTGATATTCATTATCATCAGTTGTAGTCCTCAGATATATCTCTCTAATGATGTATCATGTGTGTTGAACAGAGATAGTATGCCAAAATTACGACCCCGGGAAATTGATATACCAATTTACCCCCATGGGGCCCATATTCTGGAATTTCATCTCCTAGGGTTAGGTTTTTGGATTTTTAGGGTTTTCCATTGTTTCTCGATAATATATAGGCCTTTGAGCCTCATTGTAACACAGAATTAAAAGGCCTATAGCCGCCACATCCCTTCGGAGAGATAAGCTACTAGTGGCCTAGCTAGCTCATTTCCAAAATCGAGAATTTTTTTTTCCTGATGATCCACCCACAGGGCAAGAAGAATACTGTGGCCATGACCTCCAAACAAGGCTCCACCGCACGACAACAAAAAATGGACAAGGTCGTGGAGGAGTATCGGGACATCTTCACCTCATCCATAGGGGTGCCTCTGTAGTATCAGGTCAAGAACCACATCTATCTGACCCTAGGTGCGTCGCTTCCCAACGGACAAATATATCAGCGCTCTATTATGGAGAACAATGAAATCAAGAGGCAGATTGATCGACTTATGGGAGCTCGATCATGTTGGTGTAGAAGAAGGATGGGGCTTGGAGACTCTGTAGACTATCGGGCGCTGAACAAGATCACTGTCTGGAATAGGTACCTAATCCCACAGATTGATGACCTTCTGGACCAACTCAAAGGGGTGAAATATTTCAGCAAGATCGACTTGAAGTCCGGGTATCACCGGGTACTAATCGAACCTCCATTTGGGCATAAAACCTCCGGAAAATATGAGTCCATTCTAGAATTGATATACACTGTCAAAAATTATAGTCCTTGGATAGATATTTCTAATGATGTATCATGTGCATCAAACCAAGATGGTATTCCAAAGTTACGACCCTGGGAAAATGATATACCAATGGGGCACATATTATGGTGTTTCATCTCCTAGGGTTAGGTTTTTGGACGTTTAGGGTTTTCCATTGTTTCTAAATAATATATAGTTCTTTGAGCCTCATTTTAACACAAATTTCAGAGGAATGTAACCACATCTCTTCTTAGAGATAAGCTACTAGTGCCCTAGCTAGTTTATTTCCATTCTGTCTGTAAAAAAATTTCAGCTCTTAGATATTAATTAAATGAAGTGTTATTTCCATTGCACCTTTGTATTTATGGTTATTTGTGTATTTTGTTGCGTTCCTGCATAAATTCGGACCAGTCCCAAAACTATCCCTTCAGCTAGCATCATAAAACATTTTTCATTACGGAGAGATAAACTTGTTTCAATGCATATTTGTAGAACCTTTTCCATGTTTTTCAAAAAATCATCAAAATTATTCTCATACATAGTGAAATCATCCATGTAAACTTATATACATTCATGTATTAAATAAGAAAATATGGCCAAAACTTCTCCTTGAAAAGTAGTTGTTCCATTACACAATCCAAAGTGTAAGGCATTATAAGAACATGTACCCTAAGGGCATGTGAAAGTAATTTTTTCAAGATCCTCCAATGCTATTTTAATTTGATTATATCCACGAAATCCATCTCAAAAGGAGAAAAACATTTTACCATCTAGAGAATCTCGGACTTGATCAATGAATGGTAAGGGAAAATGATCTTTAAGTGTTGCTTTGTTTAATTTCCTATAATCTAGACAAACTTTCCACATCCCATTTTTCTTTGGAACAACTACTAAAGGATAAACCCATTTCCTATCTGAGATAGGGTACATAAATCCTACCTGTAATAATTTCTATAATTCTTCCTTGACTATCTCTTTCATCATTGGGTTCATTCTTCGTTGTGGTTGCTTTATAGGTTTGATACTATAATCTATGTAGATATGATGAATACATATTTCAGGATGAATTCCTTATGTGACCAATCTATAATTTACAATATTGGCAAGACTAAACAATAAAGCACAACATCAAAACCACTTGAAGGCTAGGATTTAGCCCTCCTAGACTCAGAGAGGGATCTCTCTATAAGATTTGGATTTGTTTAAGTTTTGTGATATTAGGCTAGTTAAATGATTGTGAGGGTTGTTTGTTTTATTGTTCGTGGTTGGAGATAAGGGGTTTTATTTAAACATTTTTCATTGGGCTATGGAGTCAAAAGGCTCGGTATGTGCATAAAATCCCAGAGCATAAGCAAGGCAAGCTAGCTGTGAATACCGGTGTTTATAAATGAACGTGATTATGAGGTGGAGAATAATGATTTCAGTAATAGCTTAAGAGCATCTAAGAATTCTTAAACCATACATTAGAAGAAAACATAGAAATTTTAAAGACAGTAAAAAACAAGGTACTCCGAACAATAAATATTATTCTAACCTTCCTACTTACAATTAGAATTTATATGGGATACATGAAAGGATTACAGTAGAAAGAAATTAAACATGAGCAAAGAAAACATCACCAAGACACCAAAAAACATTAATCTTGCAGACGGATCTCTTTATTGATGCTCCAGCTTGAAAAATTACAAGTACTCGCAATGAGAAAGTGCTCACAAAACCAGGGCCCAACCATTATTACATAATGAAAAATTATATTTAAACTACTTGCATCAGATTGTCATTATGAAAAGGGAAATCGGTTCGTTTACTACAAGAGTAATTGAAAATGGGTCTATGCGTATTCTCTAAGGACGCGTTGTGATTGTTTTTTAATAGATGTCTAATTTTTTTGTCGAAGCATCCTTTTGTTGTAACGACCCTCTTAACAGATGTCGAGTGTCCTTGTGAAGCCATTATCTAGTGCTGTGACTGTCTGCTTTGCTGGCAGATTTGATACACTGGATGTGCCCATACTAACAAGTCGCTGAGCTGCCAGCTTTGTCATTGAACTGAGTTGTCAGCCTTCTTGGAGCCTTCATAAATTTTCCTAACTATCTGGAGTCAGAATCTTGGTCTTGTTAAGCTTTTTGTAGACTTCACCAGTCTCGGTGTACTTTACGAATGTTGGTATCAATTGAAAAATGTCCTTAACCTCATGCTGTATGAACACGTCGTGGTTGATGAGTTCATAGAATTCTTTCCCAGTCATGGTATTCTTTAGATTTGTGAGCTTGGATGTGTCCTTCCAGATCTCTGTTATCCTTTTTACATAATCATTCCTAGGCATTAGCTTATCATTAATGACAAATAAGGAAGGCAAACCTCTTTTTTTTAGTGGCTCAATCCTATTGAAAAATATACTCACCTCGATCTCCAACTCATGGCATATTTCTTCTAGTTGTGTGACCAGAATCTTTTTGTTCAACACATTTTTAACCTCAAGAATAGAGGCTGTTTTTTCAGCCACTTCCAGTTGCTCCAATTCATGACTACTTTTAGAATTCAGGAATCCGATGATGTTGTTCGCAATTTGGGGCTTATCGTCAAGTTCCTCATTTGTTTTATCAATGGATAATTTCACCAACTCAAATAAATTTCTTTGTTCAAAAATTATCTAAATTGAAGCTAATATATCATTTACAGATTCAATTATATCCAACCATATAATTTGTTTCACTCTTCCTACCATGCTGCCAATTGAGGACTCTTGAAGAGACTTTTGCAAAAATTCATTTAGCTTTTTTCTAATCTGCAACTCTATGGAATGTGTAGAACCAGTCATTTTGAATTTCTCTTGTAGGTCACTGAGTTGATCCTGCAACTTTTTAATCTCTGCTGACTGTAAGGACATGTTCTCCATCACCTTGGATAGTTACTCAATGCTTTCCCCCGGTGCACTTGTAGATGTTGTGGATGTTGGAATCATTGTGAGAGGAATTTCTTGTAGGGGGATCATGGCCTTAGCTAATTACTTTACTGCTCTCTTCACTACATCCCTTATTTCTTTTTGTCTTTCTTTGATCATTTTATCCATCTCATTCTCCATTTATCGATCTTCTCTGTTTGTTCAACAATAAATTGCATCATTTTTTCTTTATGTGTTTCAGTTGCTCTATCTCCTTGGTCATAGGGTCTTCTGTCACTGGCATCTTAAGCTAGCTTCCCAAGGTAGCTATGTCTACATTATTCTTCTTCACAAGGGTTTATGATGCTGTTATGTTTAATGGATTGTACCCAACCTGCATCACTAAATCCTCCAGATATTTTATCCTTGAATCTTTGGCCATGGCGAAGATATTTTCCACCTTTAACTATGATTGTGTCTTGGACAATGTCACTTGTAGTTTTGAGAGGCTCATGGTTGTGCTAGTTAGCATGGAGGAGATCATTTCCCAGTCTTGTTGTGCATCTCCATTTGGTCTATTGGATGGATTTTCTTTGCATCAAACTCAAAAGAAGTCTTCCCATAGCTTGCTACACCTTTGGGTTGAGAAATTTGTACCTACAAGAATTCCATCCTAATTCTTCCCTTCTCAGAGTCAAAGGCTGATAGGAGTCTACTCTGGGATCTGCCTGTTGGTTTCAAAAACTGATTGTAGGTGATGGTCTTGACAACCTCATTCCTTCTTTTGATCTCCCTGAATGTTTCATAGATATCTTCCTCCTTTTTTTCTACAATGGAAGTAGATGTTGGAGTCTGCACATTCTACTATTGGAATGGCACAGTGGTAGAGGATGTGGAGAAGATCGTTTGGCCACCTGTTGGAGATGAACTTGGTGAATCCCCAATTCTGATGACAGTTTGTTGGTTATTCTCACTGCCCTGGTCAAGGTATTCCAGCCCTCTTCCTATATTTTATTTTGAATTCTTTAGTGGAGGAATCGATGTCCATGTCTATTTGATCCTCCCTGGTCCTCTTGCTCCCTATTTAATTTTTAGGCTCCCTTCCCTTGTTATCTTGAAATCATGTAGATTTCCTCTCTTGTGGATTTGGTTTTTGGATTCCTGAAGTAGATATGACCTGCTCTTTAGCCTCTTGGAGTGTGTCTACCACCCATTCTTCTTAGTTCATGTAATTATCTATCTCTAGTGTGTGGGTATGAATGTAGGGTTTGGGCTTGTTTTCCACCATATTCTTGGAGATGATCCCCATTGGATCATATGAGAAAGTGAAACTATGTGTGAAACTCATCTCATTTAACATTTTATCTGCCTCCTCCCCTGTTGCCCTGCTGTTGCAGATGAAGGTACCAATTTGGGACTTGATCCTGAATTGTGAATTATTCTTTGCCGAAATAAAATGCACCTCATGTGCATCTATCATTTGTCCGATATACTCAAGAGAAAATATCCTCATGGAGAGGTATTTGGGCAATTTCTAGGGGACCAATTCATTGCCATAAACCATTAGGGGAATTTTGAGGTCTAAAATGGGCCTCCTAAGGAAATTATAAAATAATAGTGGAAATAGTAAAATAATATTAGATTACATCATCATATTTTAGAGGGAAAAAAAAATAAAACAATAAAACTATTTTTTCAACTCGTATTTTCAACTTATCTCCCTAAGTTTTAACTCAAATTTCGAGTGGAGAGACTCATTGGATTTATAATTTAATTTCTCATCCAATGAATACCCATGTTGCATACTTTCAATGGACCCTTCTACATGAAAAATGAGAAATACATAAAAACCGTGATTGCAATCATATTTTTTAATGTATTTCTCCTTTTTCATGTAGGAGGGTTCATCGAAAGTATGCAACAAGGGTACTCCTTGGATGAGAAATTAAATTTTGCATCCAAAAAGTACTCCCGCTTGAAATTTGAGTAAAACCTTATGGAGATAAGTTGAAAAAGTACTTTTACTATTTTTTAAACTTTTAACTTTTTTACTCCAAAAATGGTGAAACATCCCCCATGATTGACATCATCATCTTGAATCATATTTTTTCTTATAAAGTTTATTTTGGTTGTATATTTTACTTAGGAGGCCCATTTTAGACCTCAAAATTCCCCTAATTCCCTAATATCTATGTAGTTTTGGTAGAGATACTAGTATGATGTTCTGATCTTCTCTATCAACTACATCACCTTCTTGATTTCCTCATTGATCCTGGGCTATGTGGTGCTACTGAGTGCACTGATTGCTGGAAGAAAAAATAGGTCTACAAAGCTTTTTTAGGAATATTATTTTTGCTCCTTCGTTAATAAAGTTGTCCAGAAATTACACATTTGGATTGAGAGTTATCATCTTACTTTATCATGTCAAATTGGAACTTGCTCAATTAAAAACAGACAAACATATACACGAACACAGAGGTGTATTTGAATACCCCTTTTGTCGGAATTTCAAGAACTGATCATGAATTTCATTAGCAAGAAACTGAGCATAGTTGAATATAACAATAGGCTTAGCATCTGTAGAAAGGATAGACAAGAAACCAATTATGGTTTCATCTACCCACTAATAATTATGATATCCTAAAAAATAATATAGAGAAGTGACAATGTGCTTAGTCGTATCCACGAAGGTGGATGATGGGTATGGGGGATTGGTGGTAGGCATTAGCACATTTGTGGCCATGAAAAACTCTAAGGTTTTGGCCCTGCTAGCAAAATCTAATCCCTGGTATAGTACTATAAGGGCCTCGTATGAAAAATGGACAATGTTTTCAACAATGGGGGCTTGCAACATCTCCTGACTGCATGGGGCATTTACGTAAAATAAAATCTCTCTTGCAAAGTTTGCTATGGATCTTTTTTTAATGTCATAGAAAGATTGACATTTTCTGATTAACTCGGGGCACCCATGGGTTTTAGGAAATATGTAATGTGGAAACTTGGTCTCCCACAGGTTGATATCATCTGCTTCATTACGGAGCTTATCCTCGAGCTAGCAGTAGACTTCGAACAAGTCGAGATATGACTCTATCTTGTGGATCTTGTAGTCACGGTCAGTTAGGCCAATATGGTCTAAGTCTATGTGAGGGTAGACCATAGGATTGAAAGGCTGTTGATCTACCTTGGGGGCATGCTTTTCTTTCTTCACTTTCTATCTCACCTGCAATGGAGAATGGGCTTTAAGAAAAGGGAGAAAATAAAGGGGAAATGGTATGAATTTGTACTGGGGAAGGGGTAAGACCGAAGTGGATTAGGATCAGAACTGAATCAGTCGAAATGAGAAGTATAATTAGGCTCATAGAGCACTGATGGTTTCTCTTTTGATGCAGAATTTACCCTTCGGAAATGGAGGGTGGTCCGTGATTTCTCTGTATGTGTATGTAAGTCTGGTACCTATATTAATATAATAGTATTAGAAATGAAAACTTTGGCACCGTGGTGAATTTTGGCTTTAACATGTGGTTGGAGGGTGACCATTGAGTTGGCGTGGGTTCGTTGGATAACGACCCGACCATTCATGGTGCAATGGTGCTGCTCAAGGGATGGGATGTGACACGGGGAAGTGGACAAATAATGGAGGACGTGATGCAGCAACATTAACAATGGTCATAGGGTTGCAGTGGTTTGATTTGCAATAGAAATTTATTTTTGGAGGGGGTCACAGGTGTTAAGAGATAATAGAGTGGGGGGTAAAAAATTGTGTGAGCGCGCCACGTACAGGAGTGGGCGGTAATGGATACCGCATATTTCAAACCTCCCCTTCCTCTTTTTTAACATCCGATGACAAAGGGAGGGCCGAAATGGAATGAGGGCCGTCGGATGTGAGGTGAGGGGCGGAGATGGTGGGTAAGGTGGGGGATGCTTAGTGCCCGACGTGACGGGATGATGAGATGGTGGGCACGGGTCCGAGAATGAGCATCGGGATGGGAGAGGACTTAGGATAAAGCTCATAATGTGGGTTTGGGGGTTTGGGAACATAATGAATTTGGCGTCGGGACTTAGTATCATATTTGGCATAAGGGATGCTGAGGTGACATTAAAATCCATCTTTAGAAACATTTCCCCTTTCCCATCCTTTGTGCAATGAGCAATTTATGTCTTGGATTTACTCTTATATCAAAGAGAAACAATGAAACTGGGATGTTGTATCTTGGTGGAATAATCTCCACATTGGATTTCCATTCTTCCTCTTCAACTTTTCTACCTACCCAAAGCTATTCATCTAACATTTTCTCCTCTTTTCAAGGTGCATTTGGACTAGCAAACCCTTACATGTTTTCTTTTGAATTTCTTTCCTAACCCCTATCCTTATTTCAACCATTGGCTCAGCTTAAACTATTGAGCCAATTTCATTTTCTACCTATCTACTGATAAGCCAAGATTAAATAGTTTGGAAAATCTTTATTCTCTAACCTATAAATAGAAATTGAAAACATGTCAAATCATGATTAAGCTGTATGACTGGACAGACCTATCTAATTAGTAGTGGTGTTTGAACCTGAAACACTTTCAGTTTTATTTATTTTTGGGGTTTTTATTTCCTTTTTTGTTTTTTCTCTTTTTTCTTTCTCTATTTTTTATACCCTTTTTTCTTCTTTTTCAATTTTATTTTATTTGAAATCATTTGAATTTTGAAAATCTTTTCAATAATGAGACCTTGCAAGAAATATGAAGTATACAGTCACCTTGAGATCCTATAATTTATAGGGTACTAACACCCTGAATATTAGTGTAATTCCAAGAAAATTCGTTTGAATATTTCCTTAAAAATTAAACCAGTTGCTTTTATTGTTTTGGTTGCAAATCATTTCAAATGTTAAGGACTAAGTTTAATTTTTTTTTTTTGTGAATGTGTAATCGAATTAGTAGGAAAAATAACATCAAATGATGGTTGCAAGGAATTGATTGTATAATTTTATTAAAAATGTTGTTCTAATATTTGACTTGCAGCATGGTATTGCATAGTTCTTAATTGTAGATAAATGTATTTTGGATATATCACATCATTAGGATTTGGTCAACAGTCTTAGATCAAACAGTTCTTAATTGCTCTACAATATCTGGCTCTAAAACGAAGAAATATATTAAATCCTCAATATCCTCTTCTATGAAATCAAAAGCTTGATTAATACTTAGAATAGATTTAATTTCTTCCTTTTCTTGTTCTATTTAATCTTGCCATGATAGAAAATAAGGATATTGTGCAGGAGGATAAATTTCTATGTGCTTTCTTTCATTCCCATGTGAGATAATCATACTTCCTGATCTTCAACCAATGAAGACATCAACTGTGTCTAACCAAGGTCTGCCAAGAATTAATGGGTGCCCCTTGAGATTTGTCTTTGGCTATAGAACTAAAATGTCTACTGGATATTCCCAAGAGTCTAAAGAACTATGATATCTTCAAGTACGCCTTTCAACACTACTTTAGATCTATCATCTAGTTCTAAAATTGTAGTGGTTGGCCGAATGCTTGGAAAATTGAGATATTTCATTGTTTCCATTGTCATCACATTAATAGCAACCACCAAGTCAATTAAAGTTTTAGAAGATAAAAAATTGTCAATGTAAATTGTCACCATTGGGATTCCAAGTTCAACATATATTTCAATTACACTATTTATTGACATGAGGCTAGCTAACTTCCCAACCACATGGATTGTTGGTGTATCTTTTTTTATTCTTCCAGTTTTCTTTATGGATAATTATTTGATTTCCTTTGTATAGTTTGAGATATCTTTTCTTTCTTGAAATAAATGAACTTTTACATAATCATTCTTTAATTCATCTATGATATCAAATTGATGCTGAGTAATACCATATTTTTTCTCAACACTTCTTTGAGGAAAAGGAGGTGTTTTAGTCATTATTTCTTTACATTTTTTAATTTGATTCTCTTTTAGTGTATGCTCATTTTTAGATTTTTTACAACCTCCTTTTTCTTATATTTTTTCCTCTATAATGACGAGGGAGCCTTTTTGCAGTATTTTTCCATAGCTTAAACGAACATCTTGAACAGGAAGAATTGAATATGTAGGAAATAAAGTTCCTTCCTTCGCATTATATATTGATTTTTTACTTGGATTTTCTAGTGGCTGGGATGGCAATTGAGTTTTTCTCAGTGGTGGTTGGTTAGATGGTAGTTGAAGCTATTGTTGTTGGGTTAATTGTGGTGGAGGTGATGCTGATGAATTTGATTGTTGAGGTTGTTGAAATTGTTGATATGGAAAGTATTGCTGAGAAAATGATTGATATGGTTGTTGAGGATAGGACTGAAATGGTTGGGGATATTATTTTTGAGGAGTTTGGGATCCATAGGCATACCCAATCCAACCTTGATAAGGTTGAATTTGAGTTTTTTGAGGAGGCCAAGCCTACTAAGGCATAGGAGCATTACATGGATTTTGAACGTGATATTGATATCTTTGAGGAAATTTCTAAGTAAATTATTCAGGAAGATTTTGAGACATACCTGCAAATCAAGGCTGCCAAGGTCTTCTTAGTTCTGTATGGTAGATATATTCCATCCCTTGTCTTTCCTCTATTTTGTTTTCCTACAATTACTTCAACCTTGGAAAATTATCATTTGCATTATTTTCAGCGAAAAGTTCGCAAACATGAATATTTTCTAAAAATCATTCTCTCAATGGATGCTGCTTCCTACATTTAGGAAAAAAAATTGATAATACTTGATCTTGAGCCTATTATTTCTTTATTTTTAAGTACATCAACTTGTATCCATAATGTGCTTAAGATATCAGTTTTGAAATCATAAAACAAGTTTCCTAATTGATCTCTTGTTATACTTCCTGTTGTTGATTTAGTAACTTGAGAATTTGCATCTCTCTTCCCAATTTTAGATCTTCCTCTTGAGTATTTTTGACATAACTCAACAACTTCATCAAATGGTAAATATGAGATATCTCCTTTACCCATGACCTGAATGATATCAATATACTCATCTCATATTCCTTTTAAAAATATTTTTCAAATAGTATCAAACATTTAAAGAATGATGTTTAGATTTTTGTAAGTTATAGAGATATGTTTCAAAGTATTCCTCTAAAATTTCAGCTTCTTGTTGATTCATTCTAAAAATTTCATATTTTGAATCTCTAGGCCTACAATATGCTTGATATTTCTTAAGAAAAATATTTCTCATGTCTTCCCAATTGGTAATAGTATGTTCACCTAATCCCATAAACCACTTTAATGTAAATTCTTTAAGAGTAGTAGGGAAAATACGAAGTTGATGTGTATCGTTAGTATACCCATAGGTTCGACATAGAGTATCAAATTGAAGTAAGAATGAGTCATGATATTCAAAATACATGCCATAAAAATTTGGCAAAATGGAAGGTGGAATATCTTTCATTTTTACCTCTTCTCCCAAGATTTCTCTAGTATCTAAGATTGCAAATCCAGAACTAGTTTCTTGGTCGTTGTCTCTTCTTTCATATCCCCTTCTTTTATTTTCATTTTCCCTTTTGGGGGCTTCTTCTTTTTTCTTCTCTTCTTCTCTCCTCCTTTCCCATTATTTTCGTTGTCTTTCATATTGTATCCTTTGTTCTGGAGTTATTCCTAAAATATTGGATCCTTATCTTTCTTCCATCATCTCTTTCTCAACTGTTTCAAATGTTTTAGTTAAATTTGAGACTGTATATCCTCAAATTTTTAAAGTTGTTCAAGAATTGGTTGATCAATTGTCTTCCTTATGTGTTTGCCTATAGAAGGTGTTTATTCTTGCATTTTTTTTCTTCTTACCTCATAAGCCAATAAGTTTTTTCTTTGAACCAAAGTTAACCTTGGTCATGAACGTTGTTTTTCCTCTAGATATTCCAAACTTAATTTTCTAGCAATTGGTGTTAGTTCGAATGTCAATGGTCCTGCTCCCACCAATGGTTTAGTGGTTGGGGGTGTTGTTTCATATATATACCCTTATCGTCTCTTTGTCTAGGCATAAATAACCAAAATGAAAAGAAATCCTAAAATATTTTTTATCTTTTTGATGTTTTTGTTCTTTTTAATGTTTTCCTAAACAAGGTTCCTAATTAACTATATCTAAGTGTGCTTCCCCGACAACGATGCCAAAAATTTCAGTCTAATTTATGGAGTTGAATTAAAGAATCTATTTTAGTATCAATCTAGGTTGGTAAACTTAGAAGCACACCAAGGTATATGGATCTTAGATTTAACTCGTGTAGGAAGTAGTTGTTTAGATGAAAGTAATGGAAATTCACATTACAAATGGAAATGCATATTACAAATATAAAATACTTATTGTAAAGAAAGTATAGAAATTCTTATCTATAAGCACGAACAAGTGAATAATGGTTTTATTTGAATCATAGTCAACAAGGAAGAGGCTCATGTATTAGAGATCCCTTTTGTCCTTCCTTTTGATTTATTTTCAACAAAACCAAGTACACCATAAATAATAACACCTTATTTAATGAAGAAATTGATTTAAGAAAGCAAGAAAGGATGAATGCACATATAGAGATTCCAATCCAATTCTTAGTTCACAAGGAAGAGGCTCCACCTTGAAGAACTGGGCTGTCCTTCCTTATTCAAAATAGTTACTAAAAGGAGATCAATTCTAAAATCTAAATGGTCATGACGTGCTAATAAGTTTATACAGAAAATATTTACAAGATATTATATAAAAAACTAAAATGCTAACGTATTCACAATTATGCACATTAATTCACAAAACAATGTACTTAGCTTAGAATGGGGGCCCTTCACCTTTGCCTAGTACACCTTAATACAACCATCTATAGGAATTCACCATTCACATCCCACAAAAATGATGCATAAGAAATAAAATATCAAGTCTTCAAATGTATTCAAAAAGAGAGAAATCACAATGATAATAAGTGATTTTCATTTATTTAATACCTTCAATAACTTCAACTTATACATTCAGGTTTGTTTTTAAATATTGAGATAAGTGATTTTCATTTATTTAATATCTTCCATAACTCCACCCCATCTGACAAGGTTAGATTTTTTATTTTTATTTTTGGAAATTAGTTATTTATTATAATGATTTTATCAAAAAAAAAGTATATATATATATATATGTTTGAATTTAAATTAAAATGTCTAATATATATATATATATCAAGAAAACTCGCAAATATTGTGATAAGTCATTTTCATTTATCTTCCATATTTAAAAATAGATTAAAAAAAAGTATACTTTAAACTAATTATTTGTTATAATAGTTTAATTTCAAGTGAAAATTTATTCATTGAAATCACAAGTTTGATATGTAAACTGTGCACAAATAAGACAAAATAATAAAAAAACCAATTTAAATAACACAAATGAAGATTTTACCTCAAATTTTTAGGCTGCGTTCCGACAAGAAACTCCAAAAAAATCGCATTAAAGGAAAATCCTATAAAACGTTTATATTAATAAATTATATTTGAAGAAAAAACACTTACAATTTAATAACAACTAAACTTATCAAAACACATAAAATATTAAACAAACTCCATAAGTACTGAGATAATTGATTTTCATTTATTTAATATCTTTCATAACTTTATTCCATCTAGAAAGATAGATTTAAATATTGAGATAAGTGATTTTCATTTATTTAGTATATTCCATAACTCTATTTCCATGTGATTTGGTTAGATTTTAAACTAGTTGTCTTTAATTATGGTTGACTTTTCCGGTCTAATTTCTTTAAAATGCATGAATTCATTGAAAATAGAATTTTGATGGGTTAGGGTGTTGAATCCATATATACAATCAAAAAACTAGTTTAAATAAATGATTTTCATTTATTTAATATTTTCTATACCTCCACCTCATCCGACCAAAGTTAGATTTTTTATTTTTATGAGAATTAGTTATTATTACAATGTTTTGATGAGAAATAAGGTTTATAAAATTAAAATCCGTACAATTAATAATTTTTTTTCTCATATATATATATATATATATATATATATATAGAAAAAAATACTTTAATTTTTGAACATATCAAAAGACAAAAAAATATTCCATAAACTCTATAAATATTGAGATATGATTTTCATTTATTTAATCTATTCCATAACTCCACCTCATTCGACCAACGAGAATAAATTTTCTTACAATATATAATTTATATAACATTAAGATCCATACAATTAAATTTCTATAAAATTAAAATTCGTACAATTGTTAAACATTTTAATTTAGAGTAAAAAATAAATTATTTAATTACCATTCTATATATGATGATGATGATGATGATGATGATGATGATGATGATGATGATGATGATGATGATGATGATGATGATGGTTAACGTCCACTAAGACTAGTCTTTGGTCTATCGGACCTGAAGAAAAGAGTTATTTAATTTGATTTAAGATTTTATTCCTATGCTCAAAAATCTTAGAGAGAAGCCTCCCGAGCTCACTATAATTTTGACATCTTAAAAGGCTAGGAAGGTCACTATTGCAACAAAGATTATGAAATTGAGCTCTAATGTGGTTGTACCTAGGGCACTATAAGAGAAAGTGATTTTCATCCTTGATATGATGTTTTAGGAACTGTCCAACGATCTGTTTCACTATGGAGCTTAGAGAGTTCATTGTAATCTTGGCTATATTAATTTTCTTCTTTGAGCTAGTTAAAACAAAGAGATACTTTTGATCTTGTGGCATTGATGACCTCCTTATAATACCTTATTTTCTTTTAAGTGCTAGATCTTTCTCACGCCACATTTTTTCTTTGAACTTAGAAGTAACAATTTTTTTAATGTTATTGATGTTTTGCAATGCAACATTCTCGTGGATCTCCCAATGGTTTAACGAGGCCTTGGTGTCTTTATACTAACCTCGTTTAAGCCTTAGGTGGTTTTGGCTGGAATTTAAAGATAGCTTAAGAAGTCTATGGTCTCCTATGCTGAGCTTGTGCTTGTACAATAGAAGCCTAGTCATAGCTAGGCTCTCGATAGGGAAAGACCCATTTCTATAAGGAGAATAGGACAAGGTGTATATAAATAATACAACAATAAATTGTATTAAAAAAACCTATAATTTAATAACAACTAAAACATGGCACAATACTCAAAAAATAATAATTTAATAATAATTAAATTTCTCACAACACCCAATTAAATAATAATAATAATAATAATAATAATAATAATAATAAAAAATCAATATACACACTCCACCTTTTCTCTTTTAAATTTTATGATATCACAACAAATTACAAAAAAATCAAATATGTCTCAACAAAAAAATATCTTCCATAACTCTACCACTCCACCTTTTCATTTATTTAATATCTTCCATAATTCCACCTCGACAAAAAAATATTCCATAAACTCTATAAATATTGAGATATGATTTTCATTTATTTAATATGTTCCATAACTCCACCTCATCCAACCAACCAGATTACATTTTCTTACAATATATAATTTGTATAACATTAAGATCAGTACAATTAAATTTTTATAAAATTAAAATTTGTACAATTATTTAAAATTTTGATTTTAAAGAAAAACAATTATTTTATTACAATTACCTCTATATATATATATATATTATATTTAAAAAAACTATGATTTAATAACAACTTAAACATGACACAATACTCAAAAAATAATAATTCAATAACAATTAAATTTCTCAGAACATCCAATTAATAATAATAATAATAATAAAATCAATATTAACCCTCTACTTCTTCTTTTTAGATTTTTATAATATAAAGTCAAATATATCCCCAACAAAAATTTTCTTTCCATTTTAACAAATTACAAAAACTCAATTATATCCAATTATTTTTTTCTTAAAACCAATGAAAGAAAGAAGGTTAGTCCCATTAAAGGCACGCCTAGGTGGGGCCACAAACTTGAAGAAGATGAGCTGGCCCAACATTGCGACACGTTCTATTGACTCCGTCAAAGCAAAACAAAGAAAGAAGGTTAGTCCCATTAAAGGCACGCCTAGGTGGGGCCACAAACTTGAAGAAGATGAGCTGGCCCAACATTGCGACACGTTCTATTGACTCCGTCAAAGCAAAACAAACTCCTGCTCGGATAGTACCATTTCTTACATCAAACGATTTCCCGGAAACCCTAGAAATCATGTGCACCAACGCAAAATTCCCAATATAATACTATTTCCCGGAAACCCTAGAATAGAAATCATCTTCTGTTCTGCACATGAGACGCAAACTCGTAATCGTCATTGCCTCTGTAATACATACGATTTCCCACCATACTCGTAACTCCGACTCGGATAGTTCCATTTCATATAGCCTTAGTCCTCCCAGGCAACGTTTTGACCCAGAATCCGGTAAAGATTTTTAAAAAATCTGGCAAAGATTTTATCATAATCATGTTTACCGTTGTTAATTTAGTATTTTGAGTGCCCTAAAGGTTTTTGGTAGTGCTGAATCCATTTCCAATCTCAAAAATGGATTCCAAACACTCCAAGTACCTGATTTCTTGAATTTTAGTTGCCCAAATTACAAAAAAACTGCCGTCCCACCTATTTTGTTGGGTGGGTAGACAACTCCTTTCCTATATAACATAACAGCAGACGATTTCCCGGAAACCCTAGAATTGAAATCATCTTCTGTTCTGCACATAAGACGCAAACTCGTAATCGCCATTGCCTCTATTTCCCACATTCTGCATCTCTCGCTGAAGCTCTTCCTTCGCCGCGGATACACACTGCATTCCTTTTTTTAATCTTCTACGACCAATTGGTTTGCTTGCACTTTCAGCTACCAGCTCCCAATTGGCCGTTTGAGTGAAAATGAGCAGTGATACCCCTCCTGATCATGAGAGTAGTGATACCCCACCTGCAAATTCTAAGTTTCGCGGGATCAGGAAGTGAGTAATAGTACTTCTGTTCTGTTCTGTTATGTTATTCCACATTCTACTGTATATCCTAATGTGATGTGAGTTGCTATAATGGCCATGGTTGCAGGCATAAATGGACTGACAAATACGAAGCCCGTCTATGGCACCGTGAGCGTGAGGGTTTGGGTTCGGAGAGAAAAAGTGAAGCAGGTTCGTGTTCATTTTTCACTCCATATTTGTAATCTAGGGTTTAGATTATGTATATTTTGTTAAATATTTGTAACTTTGGGTTTAGATTATGTATATTTGTAACTTTGGGTTTGGATTATGTATATTTTGTTAAATCTTTGTAATTTTGGGTTTAGATTATGTATATTTTAATAAGTTTTCTGAATTGCAATGTATAACTGTGATATATTTTAATAAGTTCAATTGCTATGCTCATTTTCTGCCTATGTATCTGACACATGTACCACACCGCGTCCAATATTGCAGTTTACTTGGGTGAGTATATTTTTTATTTATTTTTAATAACTTTGGAGTTTTATTTTCTCGCTTTCCTTCTTATTTTTAATATCCTTCGTTACTATATCAGGTAGCTATGATTCAGCAGAAAAGGCTCAGAAAGCACACGATATTGCATCTGTGAATTTCTCGGATTCAACTGCCCCAACAAACTTTCCAGTACGAATAAGAGTCGGTTAGGGGTTTTACTTCAATTTAATTTAGAGATTTTTGAAATATGTAATCAACTTACAAATGTTGCATTAAGCTTCTTTTTTGTTTACAGGTGAGCAACTATGCAAACGTAATGGAAGACATGAGAAGCATGACCAAAGAACAAGTGGTGCGCAACCTCAGGAGGTAGGGACTGCGTGTCAAATATATATAAATTTTTAAAATTTATTTGCTCTAAGGTTGCAGTGTGTTGGTGACACAGAAGCAGCACCGGATTCGCTCGAGGGTCCTCCAAGTACCGTGGAGTTACCAGGTTTTTGAAAACACCATTAAAGCTCTCCACTAATTTCAATTTCAATTTCATAGTGAAAGTAATATCTAATATCATGCTTGCATCATGGTGTGTCATTTTATTTTTTCTGCGAAGACGCCATGGTAAATGGCAGGCGCGGATAGGTAACCGTGCCGCTGACAAGAAAGAGGTGCATTTGGGTACTTATAGTAAGTGTACTTCTAGTATTCTGTTCCATTCTAATGTTATCTATGTACTTCTATTCTAATCTATTTGTTCATCTATGTACTTCTATTCTAATCTATTTGTTCATCATCATATGAAAATGAAAATGATCATATGATCGGTTTTGGTTTTCACAGATACAGAAGAGGAGGCTGCTGTCGCGTATGATACCGCCTCAATTAAATACAGGGGGCCGAGCAAGGCTCTCACGAATTTCGACATCAGTCAGTATGATGTCGAAAGCATTCTAAGTGCGGACTTACCCCATCCAAAGCGTCGTCTCAAACATGCTACTGCCACTTCCATTGCGAGTGAGCCGAAAAGAGCCCGCCCATATATCGACCTGAATGCCGATCCGCACATGGATGGATGGTGTTACTGCCTCTCTGGTGTTGGTGTTGTTACTGTTGGATGAACATCAACACTTTTTTTTAATGACTTTTTTGAAGTGATCAGTTATATAGAAACTCCTTTTAGTCATATTAAAGTAGTTATAGGTTTTATTAAAATAGTTATCGGTTATAGTTACAAGCCACTATTCAACGAGCACTGTGATAATAAAGATTCAGAATTTGGCCATAAACAAAATGTGATCTTACTCATTTTAATTTTATTTCGTTTTGTTTGTTTTATTTTATCATGGGAAAATCATATGAATATTACAGATATTTCAACTAATTTTACATATATGACTTTGCATAAGGATTGTAATAAGTACAATCTCATTTTCACTTTTTATTTATTTATGAAAAATCTGTTTTTCAGCATATGACTCTTAACAAATTCACCACATTGGGGTTTGTTTACCAAGTAAAGCCACACAACAAACAAATTCATGTCAGTTGGTCTTAGTGTTAGTGTTGGATGAACATCAACCCTTTTTTTAATGTGTGTGTGTTTTTTTAATTGATTAGTTATATAGCAACTCTTTTTAGTCATATTAAAGTAGTTATATGATATAGTTTCAAGTCACTATTCAACCAACACTGTGCATAGTGAAAATTCAGAGTTTGGAGATAAACAACATGTGATCTCACTCACTTTTTAATTCTATTTGGCTTTGTTTGTTTTATTTTATCATGGGAAAACCATATCTGTTGGGCTGTATAAATGCAATATTTATACCAACATTTAAATTGTCACTCTAGGTTTGTAGACTTAGAGACACACCACAATAAATGTGAGAATACTACCTCAGAGATCTGTCAAATAAAATTCAATCTTTTGCAAGAAATTCAAATGGCATCCTTCATGAAAAAGGAACGAGACTCTTCGCACCTTCTAGCTCCTCTTCTCTTTGAGTTGACTAGTGGAGAAAGTCTTCCTCAATGGTCCAGGGGACAAGGGAATGTAGGTCCCATTCAAATGAATGCAATTCAGAAATGAAAAACCTCTTAAAGAATTACTACTATGCTGCAAGGATCGAAAGCATGAAATGAACTCTTAAGGCAACTCCATTCTAATCAATCTGAGGAAATGATTGAATGCTTCTAACTTCTAGAAAATGTATTCTTCATAACAAAAATATCATTATTAAACTGCACATGCCACATCTCACATGATCAGAACAAAAAGAGTTATAAAAAGAAGTTACAAGCTATTTTAAACCAGAGTGTGACACTATATAGTATTTTAGTTTGAAGACCTAGGTACAATCAAGGTGACACATCAGCATATTGAACATGTGCTCTTCAAAACCCATATGACCATTTTCCATCATGATAACCCCAAATATGAAAATTGTGGAAGAGAGAAGGATATTTCTAGTGCTGGTGCAAGAAGTGTGCCAATGGAATAGGAATTGGACTCATGGAACACAAACTATATACCTTCCACAAGGAGAGCCTGCAAATAGTAATGTTTTGACACTAAACACCTTAAAATCATTAAGTAAATAATAATTCATAGATCCATAGCTTGTTACCTCTGAGTGACTATATATATTAGCTTGAAAATGCATAAAAAGGATAATATTAGCTATAAACATGTTGTGCCCTCAGAAGATTTGTTCAGAAAAAATATGGAAATCTAGACAAAATGGAGGCTCAACACTCTCTCCCAAGATGATCTTCTTGCACTTCCTAGTGCAAGCCAAACCAAAAGATAGATTCAAAATTTCAAAAATGCCAGCTCTCTTGTATTAATTCAAATGTTTACTTTCTTTCCCTTTGTGTCCTTGATCACTTTGATTTATCTTTTTAATATCTTGTTATGGGCAACATAATACTTAGCTCGCTTGGTCCAATCCTTCACTAGCTTCTACAATTTCTCCTTCTTAGCACTTAGTTTATTTTTTTATTGTTCATTTTAGTTCAAAGCTTTTCCCAATCTTGACTCTCCCCTTTCACATTTTCTTCATGAACCATAAAATCTTGTATCCTCTTTTTAAATCTCTTTATCCTCCTATTCTTCATCCTCATTATGTAATCATCACCTAGCCCTTTTGATATCTGTTGATTGGTGGAGTGAATGTCTGTCATTTCAACTCCACTAGGATCAAATGGGGACTCAAACCCTTGGCCTTTATCTTGAATACAATCGATTTTATTTTCTTCTAGGTTTTTATTTGCCTCAAGCAATTCATTAGGGGGCTCAGTGCTCAATTCTTCAATGACTGTTATAAACCCATTTCTCCGAAGAAAATTGTCCCAAATGTTGTTTCGTATGTCCATCTCAACTACCATTAATATGTTGATAAGCCTGTCATGATAAAGACTCGCCCTAGGGTTTTTAATAGACCTACACACTCTCTGTGACTATGACATATTTTGCAAGATTTTTAATAGGAAATAGGGGACATTTATCCTTTGCTCATAAGTGTAATGTAGCAACAAACCAATGTGATATAAAAAATTTGTTGCATACCTGCCTTCGCACGTAAAATATTTCTAAAGAATGAACATAGGAGTGCACCATTCCTCTCAGAGCTGAGAACTCGATATCCCCTTTGTCCAGTTGATGTTTTGGTGCCCTGCTTTGAGAAATTTAAAACTTTGTTTTTTATTTATTCTCTTGTTCTTGAACCACTTAACTCCCTCATTGGTAATCTATTTCCTCAAGAAATGGTTTTCTCATTCACATTCATAGTTAAATCCCCAATTCGAGTTATCTTTCCATGTGAAAATTGTAATGAAACCTCGTATTCATACCACTGGAATTTGGCCATAATTTCGCTCCATCCGTACTTTGTCAACTTCTATTTACGGGAATTGTACTCATTAGTTTTCTCTAGCTCCTCTACGGATGTGGGCTCATATTTCTTCGTCATGGCTTGGACATTTAAAACACAATATGCACTTAGGAGTAAAAAGAGAAAAAAAAATGCCAACATGCCCTAGTGACTCGTTTTAAATATCATATAAGATCAATAGATGAGATAAATTGTACATGTTGATCTATTTTAATAAACATGACTACTTATGATGAGCGCTCGATAAGGTTATGAAGTTGGTGTAATTTAGTTAACACCTAAGGGACAAATGCGATGATTGCAGATAATGACAATGTTACCATCACGAACAAGTTCTATTATAGAAACAATTTCAGACAACCTCCTTGTCTTTATAGCATAGTGTTGTGCTATGCAACAACTCCCCCAATTTTTTTTTTTCAAAATAATTTAGACCTTTGATAAATAGAAATAGGGGCCCTTTTTATAAGTATTTTTGTTTTTAATAAAAAAGAAAAAATCCAAAAAACATCACCGCTTTTAGTTTTAGTAAAAACATCACCGCTAAACAATAAACCAACAAAATCCCAATTTTGCGATCTATGGTGTGAAATTTTGCATGCGATATTATAAATCGCATATAGCAAATCTACATTGTAAAAATTTAAGCCATTCTTGATAAAACTCCGATATTGCGAGATTGCGATATTATGATGCTGGATACCCTGAAATCACATAAACAAAAGGTAATACATATCATTGAGACAAGTTCAAAGGACACGATGCAATTGATTTGACAAGTGTGAATAAAGGTTTTACGCAAAAATAAAACATGTTAGAAAGTATTAATTCTATTTTCTAATCCCAATGTAAATAGTTATGGAAACATCATGATCAATTAATGATATAGCTGTTTCTCAGATTTTTTCTTTCAAAATAGATCATTTCAATAGATCTTCCATCAATTAATCATTTATTCTATCTTTAATAGGGATTTCCTTTGAAAGATATGTCTATCCGCAAAGTGATCCAAAAGCACTACAAACAGATTGTTGAAGAATTCGAACAAACAGAAATGACGCCTATAGTCTCTGATGTTGTCTTCACTGCTCATGGAGGAGCTACTAAATGACAAGTTATTCACATTATACTTGAAGATGAAGAGCCAAAATTAGTGGAAGTCACGACAACCACCGATGATGCAACACCTTCAAATTTACAATTCAAAGATATTGCATGCTCTTTCCTCCATAGGATAGTAGCAAGAGCTATTCTTCTTCCATATACTAACATGATTAGGTGTGTGCTTGAAAAATCAATGATCAAAGACAGACAATTAAGAAACTGCAAGGATGAGATTTTATGTTCTTTCAGACCTGAAGATTTGAAAATGATGTATAAGCTTCCCGACCCGCAACACACCTACGATAGTCAATTTGTTGCAAATTTTGCTAAGAAGAATGAAGACCCATTCAAGGAAATTCAAGATTGGAGGAAATTAGGCAACAAGTTCAAATATGAGAAAACTTGTATGTATCCTATCGCGTCATTAGCAAACCCTTATAATTTTGAGAGCAGGAATGCTATGAAGGTTATATGGTTTACCCAATAATACCAAGTTTTCCATAAATTGGCTTGCCCTAATTGACGCATCTATTAATTCCATCATAATGAATTGGTTTACTATTCTCTTTGATAGTCTAGTTAAGGCAATTAATGAATATCGCCAAAGCAGAACTTCTTCTCCCAAAACTGTTCCCCAATATTTTATGAGTGCCTACATTTTTGATGCCATCCGTTTTTCTAGCAACTTTCTAGATATGGAATGGAAATGAACTCCTGAAGGCCCTACCACTCTACATTTGAGTCATAAGGAGATATGGGAACATAACTATGCACCGCATTTTCATAGGCTGTGCTATGGAGTTGTATTACCATTACACCAATTTATGTTTGACACATTTAGCCCTAGGTTCACTAAGGAAGCCCTTGCAGACCTTCAAATGATAGGGAGATGTTTTGTTGAAGAATCATTCTCATATATCAGAATTTTTGGAAGCTCTGCTTCCCCGCACATTCTTCCTTTATATGTTTCAGATAAGCCGATGGCAAGAGAAGTTGCTTACTAAACTATTGGTAATGGACTCACTAAATCTTTGAAAGACAGTAAAAAGTCTTTATGGCCAATTTTTCTAGTTTCATGTGATTCGTTCACACTCAGCAATTTTAATCACGCATTAAAATAATGTCAGAAGATTGAGGTCTTGTAACTCCCTGTTCTACCCTCCAGGCAGTTCGACCCAAAAAATATTGCTAACAAATTCACTATGTCAATCAAACTCAAACCGATTGTTCACACTAAAGACAAGTTTGAAGATATTTTGCAATCTACTGGTACTTTGGAAGAAATCCTAAATTTTTCAGCTTGAACCTTAATCCCGAGGAGATATAGAAGTTTAATGAATTCAGAGAACAAATACTCAGATGAATCCCATAGGATGTTATGATTACTAGTTATATGATTAAAGCAATTCAAGAAATCGGGGCAGAAAAGTCAGATTCACAAAATCAAAGTGAATTAGATAAAATATGTACTTAATTCAATGATGTATTACTTAATACTCCAGAGGCATCATCATCACAGTAAAATACAGAGTTCCAGACTCCATAGGAACAAATATTTTCAACAAAGGAAATCATTGAAACTCCGGAGATAATCTACCAAGACATAGAAATTATTCCTACAAATTCGACTGATGAGATTATCCTCAAAGTGACTGATATTCCCCCACTAGATGTGTTCTGCATCCCTCTTCATAAAGTTGTAGTAATAAAATAGAGGAAAATAAGGAGGATTGAAACACCCCCACGGAATGAAGTTATGGAAGTAGTATGGAAAGATACTCCATCAAAATCCGATTGAAAATTTAACTCGCCTATCTCAATTCGTTGATGCATACACCACTGCAACAATTGATAAGGCAGCAGAAATATCTATTTTGATCCAAGAAAATGATGCCAAAATCATGGAACTACAGCAGCAGCAAGATGAAGAAAGAAAAAGTTTAAATCAAAAAGTGGAACAACAACTTCTCAGAGTACAACAAGAGATGGAGATGCTTAAGATAACTCATGAAAATGACTTATCTAGCAAAAATTCATTGATTGGACAATTGAGAGAAGATATTACTAAAAATGAAGGAATTACTACTGGAGAGGAATTCATAAAAGAAGCATCGGCATTAAGTGTCTTACTCTCAAAACAACAAAACTTGTTTGTTGTACAAATGTCAAATATAATTCTACACCTGGAAATCATTGAACAATTAAGAAACACAGTCATCCATCAAAGAATTGAGTTCAACGAACTTAACACAAAAATCTCTAATTATATTGAATGGCAAGATTCAAAAGAAGGACGAAAATCATGTCTCCCAAAGATCAAGGAAACTTTTAAAGATATCCTTTTTATAGACTAGGATGCACGATTGAAACAAGTAGAATTGGCCATAGCTAGAGGAGTAGGCATATCAAAGAATATGGTCAAAATTATTAATCATATATTGCATACTTCCGGGCTCATAAAAGAAGGAAATCTAAAATATGTTCCTAATATCAAATATTTAGAACAAACTTGGAAAGAAGTCGGTCAACTCAGGGAAGAAGCACTTGTACAGCTAAAAAAAACTGATTGGGAGACATACTAGCAGCTACTAGTAAAACCACACAGTCAGATCATGACACTATACTATTTTCTGAACTATATACAGAGAATACAACCGCTTTTAGTGGATGCTATATTTGTTGCACAAATGAATTCATAATTCGGAAAACCTCCAGAAGTACAACCGATGTCTGACATTTGTGAGAAACAAAGCACAACTGGTAGTAACTTATCCTCTCGCATGATTATTAGTTATTTTTTTTTTATATAATTTAAATTTTAGTAAATAGATTCAAAATATGAGGAAGGTTGTTTGAAACCACCTCATAAGATATTTTTTATAATCTTTTTGTAAGTAATTAGTATAGTATTTAAACCCTTCTCATGCATTTAGAGAAGAGTCCGGGATTTTATTGAGAACATTTACAAAAAATTCTTAATTGTAAGTAAGTTTGTGGATGTTTTGATGAAATAATGGAACACGACCTTTTCAGTTATATATCATTTTGTTGATCATTGTTGATGCACTTCTGTATTCTTTTTAATATTTACTGATATAATAGTTGAATGTGGCCTATTATCATTGATCAAATGAACAATACGGTACACATATGGTGCTATTATCATATATGTTAGTTATTTTTTGAATTTTAGTGATGAATCCAACTTTTATGAACTATATATGAAATTGATTGTTTTTGTCTAAAATATCAGTTGCACTATTGTACAATATAAAGATGGGAATTGGTCTGTTTTATATATAGTCATTCAATATATGCGATATACTTCTCATTTTCTTTTGATTAATTATTTTTTCAAAAGGATCATCTTACAAAGTAATAATTCTATTAAATCTATGATGATCTCTCCGAATGGATATAATGGGACCAGTTTCCAAAGATTGGTTTTTGTTTGATTGTTAGGTTTCTCTCAAAAAAATTTCATGAAGAATTAATAAAAACTATAAAAAAATTAGTCTAACATGCAAAACTTGAAATCGAAACTAATTTAATCTAACCCGGGATAATATTAATTTGATACGATCTAAAATGATATCTATTCAATCTATGATGATCTTAATCATCACAGATTGAATAGATATCATTTTAGATCGCATCAAATTAATATTATCCAGGGTTAGATTAAATTAGTTTCGATTTCAAGTTTTGCATGTTAGAGTAATTTTTTTTTAGTTTTTATTAATTCTTCATGAAATTTTTTTGAGAGAAACCTAACAATCAAACAAAAACCAATCTTGGGAAACTGGTCCCATTATATCCATTCGGAGCCACCACACCAAATGGAAAAGGAACTTTCTTAAGAACCGGACCGGGTGGTTATCCCCCTTGTTGTTGTTGCATATTTCTGAGGCCTCAACATTTTTGACGCTAGAAGGAGGGCTGACTATGAATCACACATAAATCTAAACCTCAAAATAGAAGCCCTCATAAGATTCGATCTCCCCAAAAGCCTCCTACAACTTCTCGATCAAATTCTAAATCACCAACTCAGAAATTAGAAATTGTAGAAACTTCCCCCTCATATCCTGAAATATTTCATCAAACATCCACTTTAGAATTCACTCTTGAATCTCCCGAAGTTCAGTATTTAATTCCAAAATTCGAAGGAATATCTATTTCTTCTAAAAAGCCTATTAACCTAGAAACTTCCGAAGAAAGTGTTACTTCTCTATTTAGAGAAACTGGTAGATTGACTAGATCCAAAAGCGAGAAACTTGGAATTCCACCTTTTGAATTCCCAATTGAATCCGTTCGTAAAAATGTCTTTGTATCCAGGTCTAAGTTAGATACAAGTAAAGTTACCTCAAATTTTCCCTCGGTTAGTTCTTCACATCCTCTTACCCACTCTGTATCTTCTAATTTTTCCATTTCCTCTACTCAAACAATGAGTGCTATCACCAGTATTACTGTTCCAGTTGTAAGTTCTTCATTCATTCCTCCTACTTCTTGATCTACTTCTATATCTTCACAAACTTCAAATCCAATTATGGCAAATCAACCTTGGATGATTCCTAGTGTTGTATTAATAGCAAATCCAAATCCTCTTCGAGATCATCGAGAAAAATGGTTACCTAAATATAATCCTGATGATGGCTTCTTGCTAAAGAACACATCAATAATTTTATGTTAGCCATGAATCTAAATGTAGTTTCTCATGAAGATATTGTATTCAGATTGTTTCCATATACTTTACAAGGATCTGCAAGATCCTGGTACTTTTCACTTCCAACAGGATCTATTGCTAATTGGGAAAATTTTGAGCAATTTTTCCTTGAAAAATTTGGAGATGATAGAACTGTTTCATCCTTGATCAATTCTCTTTCCAATCTTAAAACAAATTCAGGGGAAAGGATGAAAGATTTCAACTCCCAATTTAACAAGCTATGAAACAAAATCACAATTGCTTCTAAACCTGTTGTTGATGTACATTTCTTCTTTGCCTTCTAATATAGCTATTTTCGTAGATAGAGCTAATAAAGCTACTCCTTTATATAACATGAAAAAATCTCTTGTTGTAGAGAAAATAATCCTAGCTTTAGAAAAACGCTTAGAAATAGAAAACAGGAAATCCAAGAAAGTGACATTTAGTCAATATTCTAAAATGAAAGTCTCTAAAGATCCATTTGATCTTGAAGATCTTCAAAAAGTACTAAAAACTATGTCAAAAGATATGGTTGAAATAAAGAAACAAGTTGTTGAAGGTTCAGCCTCTAAGAAATCATTTCGTCCATTTAAGAAAATCCCTTCTTCAATTTCTCAGCCTCTAAATGTGATTTCAAATGTTGAATCTGATCAAGATACTGAAGATCCCTCACCATCTAAATGAGAATCATAATGTGAGGAAGAAGTTGAACTAAATGGGTTATGGGATTTCATTCTTCCTTCAAAAGAAGAAAGAGAAGCTATGCCTGTATGTACAAGAAGTAAATCTTCTTCTGATTCAACTATATCAAATCAAAAACATAAAACTCTTCCCACCAAGGAAAAAATAGTTGTCAAAAAATCTAAAACTGTTCAGACAGACTTTATTGCACAAGATCCTAATACAAATTCTAAAACTTTGATAATTTCAGATACAGTGGAGTATAATATAGTTGAAGATATGAAAAATACCAAAACAAATATTTCATCACAGGAAATGACCAAACTCAAACAACAGCATAAAATTTTGCTTAGAGAACTCAAAGAAATTCCTGCAGAGCCTATACAACCACCAGTTATAGCACAAGCTTCTAAAGATATGGGAAAACCTCCATCGTCTACAAATAAAGTAAATCCCAATGATCTTGTTTTAATTGGTGATAGATCTATTTCTCACACTCCTCCTTTACTCTTGACTTATGAGATTTTTAACAAAAATGTTCATAATTGTCTTATTGATTCTGGAGCTTCTTCAAACATTATGCCAAGAACGGTATGTACAACATTGAATATCACTCCTAAAAAGTCAGCTGTACATATAGTTCAATTGGATAGAACAAGAGTTGAAGTTGTTGGAGAAATGATGTCAGTATCTATTAGATTATCATCCAATCCAAAGGTATTACAAGCAATTAATATTATGGTTGCAAATATCCCTGAATTTTATGGCCTTATTCTAAGCAGAGATTGGTCTGAAAAATTACATGGATATTTTGCTACTGATTGGTCACACATGTGGTTACCATATAATGGAAAACCAAATGAAATTAGAATTGAACGTGAAAAATTCATGAAACATACAATCACTGAATTAGAAGAAGAAAATTAGCATGTGGCTTTCACTAATAACATCATAGGAAAGTATTCTGATGAATCATTTCTTGGATCATTTAATGCTCAGGTTTCACCCTTTTCAATAAACAACGCTATTTCTCAAATTGAAAACTTTTCTCAAATATATGCTTCTAGATGTGTTAGTTTTAGTAATAAATATTCCAAACCAGTCTTTATTTTGGACTCCATACTTTGATGGTTCAAAATCGGAAGATGGTGCAAGAGCATGTTGTATTTTGATTGATCCACAAGGAGAAAAACAATACTAGATTGTAGACTCGAATTCTAGTGCACAAATAATATTGCTGAATATGAAGCACTGATACAAGGTCTGTATAAAGCTATAGGATTTTATGTTAAATATTTGCAAGTATATGGAGATTTTCAAATAATTGTTAGACAAGTCAGAAATATGATTCATTGTATTTCTTGACATTTAAGACATTATCAAACTTTAGCTCATATCTTAATTCTCATTTAACTGCATTCAATATCTCAACAGTTCCTATATTACAAAATGCAAGTGCCGATTTACTTGCTAATGTAGCATCTAGACTTATACCATTTGAAGAATTTAGTCCAGATAGATTTTTGATTGACTTAATTTTTAGGTCTTTTATTCCTGAAAATGTAACAAATTGGAGTGCATTTAATAATGATGCAGATATAGTAGAATTTCTTACATCAGACAAAGCTTATGAAGGTCAAATCATAGATGAACATGAGCATGATTCACAGATTGAAGATAAACAAAATTCAAATCCAATTCCTAAATCTGTAGTCAAAATGGAAGATCTATATGATTTGAAAGATAGGTTTAAGAAGACTACCAATTCAAAAACACAGAGTTCTACTCTAAAATTTGAATTAATTAATCTTGGTAGATTAGAAAAACCTCAAAACATCAACTTAGGTCTTAGTTTAGAACCTGAAGAAAGGAGGCCATTCATTAATTTATTAAAAAAATACAAAGATATATTTGCATGGGATTATTCAGATCTTAATACATATGATACTTCCATAATTGAGCATACCATACCTCTGACCTCAGATGATAAGCCTGTACAACAAAAACATAGGAGAATCCACCCGAATTTAGAAAGTCAAATTAAATCCGAATTAAATAAAATGCTCAAAGCCAAAATCATTTTTCCTATTACACATTCGAAATGGGTGTCAAACATGGTCCCAATTAGGAAGAAAAATGGAGACATTAGGATTTTCATAGATTTTAGGAATTTGAATAAAGTTTGCCAAAAAGATAATTTTCCCTTGCATACCATGGAACAGATATTGCAGTCTGTTACAAGATCCAAATTGATGTCATTCCTTGATGGATTTTCAAGATATAATCAGATTATGGTACATCCAGATGATATATTAAAGATAATGTTCAGAACAAAGTGGGGAACATATGCATACCAAAAAATGCCTTTTGGCTTGATTAATGTTGCTGCTACATTTCAACGTGCTATGGATATAGATTTCATAGGACTGATCAATAACTGAGTTGGTATATACTTAGATGACATTAATATTTACTCTAAGCATAAAAGCAAACATGTTACTTACCTGAAACACATTTTTGAAACATGCAGAAAATTTGGTATTTCCTTGAATCCAAAAAAATGTTATTTTGCCTTATGAGAAGGTAAATTATCAGGGTTCATTGTCTCTAAAAATGGAATCCACATTGATCTTGATAGAATTCAAGAAAATGAAAACATCCCTTTACCACATAATAAAAAAAAATGCAATCATTTTTAGGACAAATTAATTTTGTAAAGAGATTTGTTCCCGATTTTTCCCAAATCATTTTACCCCTGCAATTTACGATCAAGAAAAATTCAATTTTTAAATGGGGAAAATAAGAGAGAAATTCTTTTGAGTTAATCAATAAATGCATCATTGAAGTTCCCTCGTTAACAACTTTGGATTTTCTTAATCATTTATATTATATACATTTTCTTCTGACACATCATACACAATAGTTTTAACATAGTTAAACGATCAAAACATTGAAGCACCAATTGCGTTTTTTAGTTCTAACCTACAAGGTGTCGAGCTGAATTATTCAGCTGTGGAAAAACAAGCATATGCTGTATTTAAATATTTGAAACATTTTAGACCCTTTCTCCTAAAGACACATACTGAAATAATAGTACCTTACTCACCAGTAAGGCAATTATTAATCCAATGAGAAGTAGGAGAGAAGAGAGAAAATTGGGTTACCACACTTCAAGAATATGATGTAGAGATACATCCTGCTAAAATTGTTAAAGGACAAGGCCTTTGCAAGATGTTAACTGGAGCTTCTCATACATCAACAGAAGAAGATCAATCAAGTGAAATGCAACTTTCTGAGGTAAGCCTAAACGATTCTCAGTCAAAATATGTTGATCTAAAAATTTTCTTGAAAAATGGATATGCTCCATTATACCTCAATTACACGGCAAAGCATGCTCTGAGACTTAAATAAAATCAATATCAACTTAAAGATGATGTGTTATTTAGGAAGAATTATGATCCTGTATTATTAATATGTTGAGAAAAAATTGAAGTTGAAAAAGTAATGAGGGAATTACATGGTGGACCAGCTGGAGGTCATTTCGGAGGAAACACCACGGCTCATAAAATAGTGCATGATGGATACTATTTCTCGACTCTATTTAAAGATGCACATGAATACGCAAGGAAGTGAAAAGTGTGTCAAACTGCAGCAGAAAGAGAAAGGAAAGTAGCATTTCCATTACAACCAGTAAATATCCAACAACCATTTGAACAATGGGGGTTAGATGTTATAGGTGAAATAACTTCAAACTCTTCTAAACAGAATAAATATATTCTAACTGCAACTGATTATTTCACAAAATGGGTAGAATCTATCCCATTAAAGGTGGTTAATACACAAAGTATTACATAATTTATTGATCAGTTCATAATCACCAAGTTTGGTCTCCCAACAACTTTGATATTTCATAATGCATCTTACTTTTCCGGAAATGCCTTGATAGAATTTTCTTTGAAAAGAGGTTTAAATTAAAATACTCAGCTAATTATTATCCATAAGGTAATGGATTAGCTGAATCTACAAATAAAAATCTCATCAAAATCATCAAAATAACTATAGAACAAAATCATAAAAATTGGCACAAAGCACTATTGTTTGCTCTCTAGGAAAATAGAATTACCCAAAGAAGCTTCAATAGGCACTTCTCCAATTATGTTAGTTTGTGGGAAAGAAGAAATTCTACCCACAAATGTAACAATACCATCATTCACTTTAGTGCAGTTTATTGATGAAATCCTTCATCTTCCCTTCAACTTAGACAAGATCAAATTCTTAAAATGGAAGAACAAAGAGAAAAAGCTAAAGCTATACATGCTCATCATCAACAAATAGTGAAATCCTCATTTGATGCATCATCCACTAGTTCAAAAATTTGTGAAATATGAGATCTTGTTTTAAAAAGGGATAAGGCACATGAGGAAAAAGGTAAGCATACCAAATTCCAAAGGTTATGGCTTGGTCCATTTCAAATTATTGAAAAAATAGGCTTATCCACCTATTTTCTGCAAGACTTACTAGGTAGGAAATATTCCTTACCTGTAAATGGTCAGAATTGTCAAAAAATATTTCTCTTGGTATCATCATTGGTTTAGGAAAATAATTCTCAAGAAACTTTTATTTGCTTTAGGAAAATAAAAGTTGAAAATAGTATCATCATTGGTTTATTCAAATTTTCAATTTCTTATAAATTATTTTGATCTTTTACTTCTATAAATAAGTAAAGAAAAAAAATATGAATATAATTATGAGAAATGAATAAAATTTATTTTTTTAAAATAATTTGAAATTTACTGAAGGCATTTTCTTTCCAAAAAGACTCTAGATATCATAAAATATAGTTATTATGGAACAGTCAAAAAAGGAAATTTTTAACATAGCAACGATTCTCTAGAAAAAGGTATCTACCAACTCTATAATTATCATCCATAACTCTTAAACGAGCTAATGATTCATCCCATATGATAAAATCTCTTCTTTAAAATATATAAAAAATAAAGAGAAATATATCCAATGAATAAATTCAAAAGAAAATAAGTTTCATCACGAGCTTGTTTATCATGATCATAGAGAAATAATATAGACTGATATTACCAAAAACTGCATACTATAACAGGGTAATAGCTATATGATTATAAAAAAACAATAGAAAAAGGGTCTCATCACGAGCCAACTTGTTTAGTTTAAATTACTATCAGTGAATGACATTTTCATTATCAGGCCACCAAACCTAGACAATGATTTTGGAAATGTATCAAGAAAAAGAAATTTAATGATATGTCATAATTATATTTTGAAAACAAGGAATCAAATTCATATGGGACCATGAATCATTATTGGTTAAAAGATAACCCCGTCGAGGCTATAAATTTCTGGTGGCAACAATGGCTCTATCTGTGATAAATGAGTAAAAATATATGAAACCAATTTTAGAGAAAACCTACTTTATCTTTTTAAATCTAAGTACTCACTCATATAGATATCTATATATTATCACTGAAGGAGTTAATTTAGAAGAACTGAGATAGGTAGATAGATTATATTATGAGAAAAAATATTGTTTCATTCATGAATCATATTATTTTTATTCTTATATATTTTCCTTATTTTGAAAGTTTATAAATATCAAAATCAACTAATCAGAGATATCTGGTTCTCCCAAGTGAATCACCAATTGTTGTGCTATGCAACAACTCTAGCCATTTTTATTTTTCAAAATAATTTAGACCTTTGATAAATAGAAATAGGGACCCTTTTTATAAGTATTTTTGTTTTTAATAAAAAATCAAAAATCCAAAAAACATCACCACTTTTAGTTTTAATAAAACATTCTCATCGCAAATCGCATTTTCGCACAAATTTTTTCTTAAACTAAAAAATAAACCAGCGAAATCCCGATTTTGCGATCTCCAATGTGAAATTTCACATGCGATATTATAAATCGCATATTGCAAATCTACATTGTAAAACTTTAAGACATTCTTGATAAAACTCCAATATTGCGAGATTGCGATATTGTGATGTTGCGATACTACAATTTTGGATTTCGCAATATCGCAAAATCACATAAACAAAAGGTAATACATATCATTGAGACAAGTTCAAAGGAGACGATGTGATTGATTTCACAAATTTGAATAAAGGTTTTATGCAAAAATAAAACATGTCAGGAAATATTAATTGTATTTTCTAATCCCAATGTAAACAATTATGGAAGCATCTTGATGAATTAATGATATAGTTGTTTCCCAGATTTTTTCTTTCAAAATAGATCATTTCAATAGATCTTCCATCACTTAATAATTCATTCTATCTTTAATATGGATTTCCTTTCAAAGATATGTCTATCCGCAAAGTGATCCAAAAGCACAAAAAATATATTGTTGCAGAATTCGAACAAACAGGAATGACGCCTATAGTCTCTGACACTGTCTGCACTACTGATGAAGGAGCTACTAAATGGCAATTAATTTACACTATACTTGAAGATGAAGAGCCAGAAGTAGTGGAATTCATGACAACCGTAGATGATGCAACACCTTCAAATTTACAATTCAAAGATATTGCATGCTCTTTCCTCCATAGGATAGCAGCAAGAACTGCTCTTCTTCCATATACTAACATGATTAGGTGGGTGCTTGACAAATCGATACCAAAGACAGACAGTTAAGAACCTACAAGGATGAGATTTTAGGTTCTTTCACACTTGAAGATCTGAAAATCATGTATAAGGTTCTCGACCCGCAAGACACCTACAACAGTCAGTTTGTTACAAAGTTTGCTAAGAAGAACGAAGACCCATTCAAGGAATTTCAAGATTGGAGGAAATTAGACAAAAAGTTCAAATATGAGAAAACTGGTATGTATCTTATCGCGTTATTAGAAAGCCCTTATAATTTCGCAGCAGGAATGCTATGCAGGTTATATGGTTTACCCGATAATACCAAGTTCTGCAATTTCTCCTTCTTAGCACTTAGTTTATTTTTTTATTGTTCATTTTAGTTCAAAGCTTCTCCCAATCTTGTTTCTACCCTTTCAAATTTTCTTCATGAACGATAAAATCTTGTATGCTCTTTTTAAATCTCTTTATCATCCTATTCTTCTTCCTCATTATGTAATCATCACCTAGCCCTTTTGATATTTGTTGACTGGTGGAGTGAAGGTCTATCATTTCAACTCCACTAGGATCAAATGGGGACTCAAACCCTTGGCCTTTATATTTCATTGGGCTTTCAAACTGAAAAACTTCTTTTAAAGGGTTTTCTATGTGATCTCCCCCTATAACCGGCTCATTAGTTTGTAAAATTGCCACATTCTTAATCTCAGACATAAATTTATCAATAAATTTTGTAAACTATGGGAGTTTCTCTCCATCATTGGTGCCTATTTATTCTTCCTCGAGATCCACATCAATGGCTTGAAATTCCAATTTTCTAGAAGGAGGTCGAGCGGATTTCTTCATTCTACCTGTAATCCTTCGTCCAACAGCTGGCGTTTGAGGTTCAAATGGTAACATTGCAGGCACATAAGGGCTTGCAGGGGTTGAAGGGGTATCCATCCTTTTCTGCCTCGATTTCTTAGGATGCGAGGGGAGAATACCATCCATTTTATTTTCTTCTATGGTTTTATTTTCCTTGCGCAATTCATTAGGGGGCTGAGTGCTGGGTTCTTCAATGAATGTTATAAACCCATTTCTCTGAAGAAAATTGTCCAAATGTAGTTTCTTATGTAGAGCTCAATTACCATTAATATCTTGACAAGCCTATCATGATAAAGACCCACCCTAGGGTTTTTAACAGACCTACGGGCTTCGTGTGACATATTCTGCAAGATTTTTAATAGGAAATAGGGGACATTTATCCTTTTCTCACAAGTGTAATGTAGTAACAAACTACTGTGATATGAAAAATTTGTTGCATACCTACCTTCATAGGTCAAATATTTTTGAAGAATGAACATAGGAGTGCACCATTCCTCTCAGAGCTGAGAACTTGGTATCCCCTTGGCCCAGTTGATGTCTTGGTGTAGTGCTTTGAGAAATTTAAAACTCTGTTGCTTATTTATTCTCTTGTCCTTGAACCACTTAACTCCCTCCACTCATAATCTATTTCCTCAAGAAATGGTTTTCTCATTCACATTCATAGTTAAATCCCCAATTCGAGTTATGTTTCCATGTGAAAATTGCAATGAAACCTGGTCTTCATACCACTGGAATTTGGCCATAAATTCGCGCCATCGGTACTTTATCAACTTCTATTTACAGCATTTGTACTCAGGAGTTTTCTCTAGCTCCTCTATGGATGTGGGCTCATGGTGGTCATATTTCTTCGTCATGGCTTGGACATTTAAAACACAATATGCACTTAGGAGTAAGACGAGAAAAAAAAAAATCCCAACATACCCTAGTGACGTGTTTTAAATATCATATAAGATCAATAGATGATCTAAATTGGACATGTCGATTTGTTTTAATAAACATGACTACTTATGTTGAGCGCTCGATAAGGTTATAAAGTTGGTGTAATTAAGTTAACACCTAAGGGAAAAATACGATGATTGTAGATAATGACAGTGTTACGGTCACGAACAAGTTCTATTATAGAAACAATTTCAGACAACCTCTTTGTATTTATAGCATAGTGTTGTGTTATGCAACAACTCCCCCCATTTTTATTTTTCAAAATAATTTGGACCTTTGATAAATAGCAATAGGGACCCTTTTTATAAGTATTTTTGTTTTTAATAAAAAATCAAAAATCCAAAAAACATCACCGCTTTTACTTTTAATAAAAACATTTTCATCGCAAATCGCAATTTCACACAAATGTTTTCTTAGGCTACACAATAAACCAGCGAAATCCTGATTTTGTGATCGTCGATGTGAAATTTCGCATGCGATATTATAAATTGCATAACACAAATCTACATTGTAAAACTTTAAGCCATTGTTGATAAAACTGTGATATTGTGAGATTGCAATATTGTGATGCTGCGATATCGCGAAATCGCATAAACAAAAGGTAATACATATCATCGAGACAAGTTAAAAGGATGCGATGGGATTGATTTGACAAGTTTGAATAAAGGTTTTACGCAAAAATAAAACATGATAGAAATTATTAATTGTATTTTCTAATCCCAATGTAAACAGTTATGGAAGCATCATGATCAATTAATAATATAGCTGTTTCCTGGATTTTTTTCTTTAAAAATAGATAATTTCAATAGATCTTCTATCACTTAATCATTTATTCTGTCTTTAATAGGGATTTCCTGTGAAAGATATTTATATCCGCAAAGGCATCCAAAAGCATGACAAATAGATTGTTGCAGAATTCGAACAAACAGGAATGACGCCTATAGTATCTGATGATGTATGCACTGCTGATGGAAGAGCTACTAAATGACAAGTTATTTACACTATACTTGAAGACAAAGAGATGGAAGTAGTGGAATTCACGGCAACTGTCGATGATGAAACACCTTCAAATTTACAATTCAAAGATATTGCATGCTCTTTCCTCCATAGGATAGCAGCAAGAGCTACTCTTCTTCCATATACTAACATGATTAGGTGGGTGCTTGAAAAATCAATGATCAAAGACAGAAAGTTAGGAACCTGCAAGAATGAGATTTTAGGTTCTTTCAGACCTGAAGATCTGAAAATCATGTATAAGCTGCCCGACCCGCAAGACACCTACAACGGTTACTTTGTTGCAAAGTTTACTAAGAAGAAAAAACACCCATTCAAGGCAATTCAAGATTTGAGGAAATTAGACAACAAGTTAAAATATGAGAAAACAGGTATGTATCCTAACGTGTCATTAGCAAACCCTTGTAATTTCACAATAGGAATGCTATGTAGGTTATATGGTTTACCCGATAATACCAAGTTCTCCATAAATTGGCTTCACCTAATTGACACATCTATTAATTCCCTCATAATGAATTGGTCGACTATTCTCTGTGATAGTCTAGTCAAGGCAATTAATGAATATCTCCAAACCTGAACTTCTACCCCCAAAACTGTTCCCCAATTTTTTATGAGTGCCTACATTTTTTATGCCATTTGTTTTTATACCAACCTTCAAGTTATGGGATGGAAATGGACTCCTGAAGACCCTACCCCTATACATTTGAGTCATAAGGAGATATGGGAACATAATTATGCATCACATTTTCATAGGTTGTGCTATGGAGTTGTATTACCGTTGCACCAATTTATGTTTGACACATTGAGCCCTAAGTTCACTAAAGAAGCCCTTGCAGAACTTCAAATGACAGGTAGATGTTTCGTTGAAGAATCATTCTCATATATCATAATTTTTGGAAGCGCTTCTTCCCCACACATTCTTCCTTTATATGTTTTAGATAAGTTGATGGCAAGAGAATTCACTTACCAAACTGTTGGTAATGGACCCACTAAATCTTTCAAAGACAGTAAAAATTCTGTATGGCCAATTTTTCCAGTTTCATATGGTTCATTCTCACTCAGCAATTTTAATCACGCATTAAAAGAATGTCAGAAGATTCAGGTGTTGAAACTCCCTATTTTACCCTCCACGTAGTTCAACCCAGAAAAGATTGCTAACAAATTCACTATGTCAGTCAAACTCAAACTAATTGTTCACACTGAGGACAGGTTTGAAGATATTTTGCAATCTGTTGGTACGTTTGAAGAAATCCTAAATTTTTTCAGATTGAACTTGAATCCCAAAGAAATATAGAAGTTCAATGAATTCAGAGAATAGAGACTCATACGGATCCCGCAAGATATTCTGATTACCAGTTGTACGATTAAAGCAATTCAAGAAATCGAGGCAGAAAAGTAAGATTCACGAAATCAAAGTGAATTAGATAACATATGCACTTCATTCAGTGATGTATTACCAAATACTCCAGAGGAATCATCATCACAGAAAAATACAGAGTTCCAGACTCCATAGAAACAAATAGTTTCAACAAAGGAAATCATTGAAACATCGGAGATAATCTCCCAAGACACAGAAATCATTCCTACAAATCGGACTGATGAGATTATCCTCAAAGTGACTGATATTCCCCCACTGGATGTGTTCTACAGCCCTCTTCATAAAGTTGTAGTAAGAAAACAGAGGAAAAGAAGGAGGATTGAAACACTCTCAGGGAATGAAGTAATGGAAGTAGTATGGAAAGATACTCCATCAAACCCGATTGAAAATTTAACTTGGCTATCTCAATTCGCTGGTGCATACACTACTGTGACAATTGATAAGGTAGCAGAAGTATTTATTTTGATCCAAGAAAAGGATGCCAAAATCATGGAACTACACCTCCAGACTAAATTTGAAATATTTTTCACCACAACTTGTTTTATGGGACAAATGAGGCAGCAATTGTTTCACTGTTTCACTTATTCAAATAATCACTATGATCTCCTTACAAACACTGCTTCACCTTATAACATTGTCTTGAGGGCATTTTTTAGGCCTTTTGACATCAATAAAAAACACCATTATCACTACGTCAACCTTGGGAAATCAAAGCCACAGCAATCTCGGATTTTAAACCGAACACTCAACCCTCCTTACCACTCTTTCCTCCACTACATATAGCTGACAGAGTTTGTGGTTCATCACAGTTTTGAGGAAATATTTTAGGCCTGTTGAAACTATTATGAACACTCTACCAGCCTCCCACCATAACAAACTTTGTCAACATTTACCAAAACACATTGATTTATACCAAGAGCTTCATTTTTTGAATCACCATCTAGCAGCTCAAAAAAATCAAGGAGGTAAATGAGAATACCTTAAAAATGCATAAGGGCCCTTTTTGATTGGTTGAACAGATATAAAAAGAGTTTTTTTGAATTTTTTTAGGTGAGCAGTACGTTCAGAAGCAAGAGAGCTGCGCGCTGCTACAGGCGCACCGTGCATCAATAGAAAGCCTTTGGATTTTCTCTCCCAGGTGCGTTGTGCAATTTTTCAAACGCGTCGCGCACTTTTGCAGCCCGTTTTGGAGGCCTTCCTAGTGTCTGAATTGGGTACGAGATGGCAGGTTGGAAAGCTATGGAAGTATACTTTCTAGAACAACTTGAATTTTTTCATTTTGTGTCCATTTCGTTGTTCAAAAATTTATTTTCCCAACACTGGTCAAAACTGGTGAATCCCGGTGCAGAAATGCATAGTGCTGTTTGTAGGCCAATTTTGGATGCCTTCCCTACGTCAGAATTGGGCCTAAGATGGCTTGTTGGAAAGCTACGGAAGTATAATTTCCAAATATGCTTGACTTGTTTCATTTGGTGTCCATTTGTTTGTTCAAAAATTGACTGTCCCAACACTGGTAAAAAATGGTGAATGCCGGTGCAGAAAAACATAGTGCTGTTTGCAGGCTACTTTTGGATGCCTTCCTATTGTCAGAATTGGGATCGAGATGGCTTGTTGGAAATATATGGAAGTATAATTTCCAAATATGCTTTATTTTTTTCATTTGGTATCCATTTGGTTGTGAAAAATCTGACTGTCCCAACACTGGTCAAAATGGTGAATCCTGGTGCAGAATTTCTCCCATGACATCTGTATTTTTACATTTCTCCCAAACCATGATACCTGTGTAGAAACTAAAGGAGGTTTTTATTCTTGAACCTATGAGGGATAAAAAACTCTCTCACTTTTGTCAATTCATCTCTGTTTGTTCAGAAAAACATTTTGAAACAAACTTCCCGGGCGCTCCTTAACCTCTGTCTTTTGCAACCTTTGTCATATTGAATGGAATGTTTTTTCAAAATCATATGGTAATTCATAGCTTGTGTTGTAGGAAGCTTTTTATTTTTTAAAACTATGATCAAAACCTCTATTTCTGAATCAAGGAGATCATCACTTTTTGAAACCACTAATGTAACCCTTTGGAACCCTAATGCTAGCTTGCTATGTGTCCACCAGGATTTTGTTCCTTTACTCTCTGTGGCTAACTGTAATCTCCATAATGATCTTTGGAGGCCTTGTAACCTTCAACCTGATACCAAAAATTGTTTAATCCTTTGCCATGTTGAGAAGACCGATGTATGAGATCCGGAAGACTGCTAGAATGGCTCACAAATACCAAGGCTTCCATCAGCCATTCTCCTCCTAATGGAGCTCCAATTTTCAGAAATTATAAAAACAGTGCATATTGTACTAAGATCCTGTATTTACAATAAGCATAACTGAAGATCAGGAAAAGATGCAGCTGCAAGAACACAGAAAGCATTGTTGTCATTGAGTTTTGGATGAAGTCCATAAAAGCAAGCTAGTGCTATAGTCATTGCCTTAGAAGTTTAATCTACGTATTCAAAAGAAAATTTTCTTCTTGTGTCTGTTCGAACAACTTTTAACCACTTGAGCTTGATCTAGAGTTTCTTCTTGATGCTTGTTATGATAGTGTTGTTTGGATTGGATCCTGTTTGCAGCTTTTTGAATATTTTCAACAATATCGCGTAACAACTTCATGCAATTTGAATTAGCATCCTTTACTTTTATTTCAACATTGCAAGGCATATCAAGCATATTTTGCAGCTTTTCAGTCTCGGACAAAATTTTTGTTTTAAATTTGTACATTTGCAGTTTACCAAGCCTCGAAACCTTCATTTCTCCTTTTTGTCTCAAACTGGTTTTCCCTAGTCTGCTTTGGAGAAGTTAATAATAAAGACCCCATTGCAGCCTTTTATTCACCATGAGGAAAACTCCATTGTTTTTATGAAATGAAGAAGCCATAGGATACTACCATAAAACTCTGTCTTGTATGGAATGAAAGGGGTGCTGAAACTTTCAGACTTGGATTTTTGTTTTATAGAGGAGTCCATTATCAAGACAACCCTGCAGGCTTTCACTCAATCACTAGTTCCCTTTGATATTATATTGCAGCTTAAAATATATTTAGAAAGATATCATGTTCCTCGTTATATTTTGACCTTTATATCAGATCTGGCCCACTAATACTCAAAGGAAAAGCTGACTATCAAACTTATCCAATGGTTGTAGAAAATTCTGCCCAAGAACTTCAATAAACAGTGGGAAATCAGTCTCAATAATAATTTACTTCAGCCCCTCATTTTTCAAGATAAAATTAGTGAAAATCAAGTGACTATTTATGTCAGTCAACACAGCCCTTAGACACAAGGAAAATCAACCCTTTTTAACTCACAAAATTCAGCTTACAAAACACTGTTTGCAGCCCTTTTAAACCTATCATGGGGACTTTCTTTTTATATGCTGATGAAGATACTTTATAGACAGGAATAAGAGGTTTCTTCAATACTATAATATCACTGCTTTGCTTATGATGTAATACCATAATTCAACTTATAAAATTTCAATTGTTCCCACTGATTTTCAACTTTGACTTTTCCAATTGAAAACATTCTTAAACATAATCCTAAACCCTACTGATGCACCCACTGTTCATCTTTAGAGGAGGTGGCCTACAACATTATCTGAAAAGGTTAAATGAAATCAGTCTTACTGCAGCCTTCGAAACCCTTAAGTATCCATTGTTTTTGAAGCAAGGAGGCTCTTTTAAACCAAAATTTGCCTTACTACTATTTATCAATGGAGGTGATCTACAATTTTTGAAGTTATTTAAAACACCTTAACCCTGTGCTTTTAAATGAAGGAGGTCCTATTGATCCTGTTCCTAACCATCTGCTCTTTACTGGAGGAGGTTATCAACATGTTCCCAACCACATTTACTAACCCTTTTTGGACTGTGTTTGTAGAGGTACATTTGATTTTTTCTTTGACTAGTGTTTTTATCCCAGGTTCAAGGCAGCATAAGAAGCAGTTGTCTTCTTATGTACTGTGCCGATGTCCTTGGGAAAACTTATGCATCATTACCTCTGAAGGAAAAAATGGAACACTTCAGATCAACCTTATATCAGTCCTCTGTATTTGTGTGGCTTTGAAGGATGGTATCATCTTTTAGGGCAACTTTTGACCTTTCAAACATTCACTCCTGCTTTGTTATCATTGTAGCTCTCCACCTGCTGATGGCAATTTTTTCAACATGAGACTTATTTGGACTTGTCTCTTTGCTTTTGTCTGGAAACTGTTTGTCATTCAATTTTCCCCCTGCAGAGATGCAAACAATATGAATTTTAAACTTTAAAATCTCCTTTAGTGTTCTCTGGAGATTTTGCCCAATGTTGAGCACATTCTTTTAGACTGTGCACATGCTCATCTCTTTCTGTATTAGATCTTTGTAGAATTTCTTCCGGAATGAGACAACAAGTCTTCTTAGTGGCGTGACCTAGGGGTATATCAAGGTTTGCTTTTGCAGATCAAGCGCTAATTTAGGGCTGGTTGTTATTGAACAAAGGATTCTGGCTTAGGCCATTTTTTTCAAGGAAGGGATTCTCTAAAGCGCCACTACCTAACTTAGGGTCAACTTTCATTGATTCTGATTGTGTTTGACAAGAAGATCAAGGATAGGAAGGGAGACACTTTGTCAAATATTGGACAGTGAGTTTCATGAGAACCAAGGGGAAAATGATAGTAGATCAGCAAGACCAAGACAACTATAGACAGGGATATTTTGCTAAAACAATACATGACTTTGAAAACTGAATATTTCTTTAATAATAGGCTGATAAGGAGGGCTACGAAAGAAAAAATTTGTTTGGTGGTTTTCTAGATGACAAATTGACATATGGAGATCAGCTTCTAGAAAACTAAACTAGGAATCTAGTCATCAACAACAGGTGAAAAATACTGATGACTAACAGGGACCACTTTACTTTATGTATCTCATGCACTAAGGATGATGATGGACAACATATGGTTGCCACTTGGAGATTCATTGATGAGGAGAAGTGATGCAGGAGCATTAGGCTCAAGGAAAGACTTTGTATGTAAATAGACATAGGGGGGTCTCATGTTTTTTCTTTCTCATGTAATTATTAATATTTGAGTGATTTTAATTAAATATAGAGAGAGAAATTGTAAATGTTCTCAAATCATTGGAGAACATGAGGGGAATTTGATTAGTTAGGAATGTGAAGAGTCAGTTAGTAAATTTAGGCTTAATTTAGGACTTTGAGAAATTCAAGAGTTTTGTTGAGTCATAGAAGGATCTGAATCATTTCATTATCAGTTTGTATAAAAAATAAGCCTCAAAGGCATTACGAAAACAAACAAGTAGAGCTGGGAAGACTAGTGAGGATAGAAGGCCATCAAATTGAATATTTGGCTGAGGACCAGAAGTTATGTATGTGGTTCATTTGTATATATATGTGAGGATTTGTTTCAGAGTTACATGACTATTGGTTGATTTAATTTCTATGTGAGAATGTTTAAATCTTTGTGAACTATGTATAAGACTCTGTGATAGGATTTTAGATGGTGCCCTATTTGAATGGAATAGTTGATGTCAATGATCATGATCTTGGACTGAATGCATGAAGGGTTATTTGATTGTTCCATTGAAGAATTGATGTTGAATTGGTGGAGGATTTCCCTTTCCTGATTTATTGGTTTTTGTATATGTTGTGGAGAATTAAATTGAATTATTTCTAGGTAGAAATCGCAAAGGAGGTCGAAGGGAATTACTCTATTAATTGAGAATAGCAATAGAAAGTCTCTATTTATATTAACCCCGCATAAAATTTTGTGAGAAGCGAATCCAGCTTCCTCGTTGAATTCGATCAGATTCAACCTATGACTATTGGTTTACAGTGGTAGAGAAGGTCTTCCTACCTTTGAAGATTTAATTAGGGGGATATCTATAGTGTTGAGCTAAATACATTGGTCCATGCCATGAATTGAGGGCTTTTAACTTGTGTGAAGGTATTGATGGTATTGACGAGGTTTGTTGTAGAAGACGCAACAAAACCATTGTATTTGATCGTTCATATGTTTTGAATCAGTAATGAAAATGTTGTTGTGAAGGTTAAGACCGAACCGTGTAATAGACCAAAGGAGCAGAACCATGAGAAATGGAACCTGTTGACGGGAAAATATGTCCGGCCAACAGTAGGTGATCTCCCCGGTAGAAAGTCCCAATTAGACTTTGAACCATTTGGAGTAGGGATCCCATCCGGGGTGTGGGTCCGGCTACCACTTAAATGACTATCTCTTCGGTTTCGAGCAACCTGATTGCAACTGCAAACATACACTCATTCACACGATACATAATACATGACTGATGTATAAAACCAATATATGACACTGTGCGTAGCAAGGTAATAGACAGAATGCATGCACTCAGGAAGTGTCGTTAGCAACACATCTATGAGGTATGCATGCAGGATAATCTGACCGCCAAAGAAACAGTTCTTTGTGGTAAGAATATCCCTTGACTTTCCGAAGGATATAACGAAATGCTAATAAAACAGTTCATTAACATTCATCATGAAGTAAATAATAAACTTGAGCATCATCGACACAATCACAGATAGCTATGGTGCATGAATGATACTATTAATAACACAGATTCATTAATCAGAAGATATTCTGAAACTGCACGCAGAATACACACAATGTTGTCACAACTAAACACATCATCCAATCAAAGGGGTTTTAACATGTATTGTATTTCATATATCAAGAGTATGCTTCTTCAGTTACAATGCAATAATGCCTTTCAGTCCAAAAAAGAGCAGCCCTTTACAATGCTCCCCACAGGGGTATTTATAGATTCAACAGACGCACTTATGGCCTTCCGACGGTTCATCTTCCCGACGGTTCAGCTTCCTGTTTGCCAAAATTGCGACCTGCGACCTGGTCGCAGGTGCGTCTTGCGACCCAGCGTTTGAAACTATGAAGGTGGTCGCGCAATTGAGGTTTCTGGAGCGTCGACTTTCTTGCCTTTGATGAAGTCTTTCCAAGTCTGGTAATCCGCCGTTATAGGAGCGACAAGAGGGCTTTCCTCTTTTATCCGATGCATACATTCTAGAGAATTCGACACCAGAGTCTCCTTCTTCTGGGAGATCAGCATCGAGAGAGAAGCAACCTTGGTGTAGATTTGCACTGGAGTGACAAGCAACCGGTTCAAGTTCTCTTGTGATGCCTCGAATTCCGGTTCGGCAGCAGCTTGTCTTACGGGCTGCAGAAAAGACTGAATTTCTTGCTCTACCTGCTCCCAGCCTTTAGTTTCATTTAGTGTCCCTAATGATGGAATGTGATGAAGGGCGTTCATGGAGTCGATACCACTGATTAGGTGGTTATACGCAGACACTACTTTGTCCAGATCTTTGGACAGCTTGTCTTTGGATTGCATACTCATCCGAATCTGTACTTTAGCTTCTTGCGTATGACTCCAATCCTTCTGAGGCACGTGTTCGGGAACTTGCTGATACTGTGCTGTCCAGTTCATCATTTTGTCCAAGGCTGCCGAGGCTTCCTTGAGCTGTTCGTGTTTCTGCCTGGTTTCTTCCCGTGCCTCTGCCAATGGGGCCACTGTTTGTTTCAGGGTGAGCATTTCCTGGTATACTTGCCTCATCGTCATCTCCAACACATCACATTCCTTCCTGACCGCCAGTGGGACCTCATTCACTTGAGCAGGCCTACCCTGGAGCTGGAGCATCTCATTTTGTAGCCTTGATTTCTCCTGCTCTGCCGCTTTTAGCCGGTTCTGTAAAGAAATAATTTCTCTGCTCATCCTCGTGATATTTTCCTCTGTGGCTGCGGCAAAAGCGGTGCCTGTTGACGCTATCATAACTGGATTTGTCCTTGTGTCTGGGACTATGTCCTTTTCGGTGGAGACCGTAGAGATGGCGGGGTAGCCTGGCGTTAAGGATTTCCTCTTCTCTTGCCGTATCTTGAAAGAGAATTGGTCAAAGGTCAATCTGGTCAAGTCGAAGACTTCTTCTTCTTGCTCCCCCGGAAAGTCATCAACACTGAGGGTACTTCCCGCGCCACCTGCAGGGATATCCAGGGGAGATAGATCAATGTCATCTATTAGCTCGTCCTCTACATCCTGCGTTTGACCCTTTTCTTTCTCCTTTTGCCGGCGCTCTGCTTCCGCCTTGTCATGTTCTTCTTTCTTCCGGCGTTCTGCCTCTGCCTCTGCTTCCTTTTCCTCTTTCCTCTTTCTCTCTGCCGCGGCGGCCTGTTCTGCCCTTTTCTGACGATCGACTTTATCGAGTTCTTCTTTCAGTGCCTTTTCTGCCGCTGCCTGTGCCTCCTTTTCCTGTCTTTCTTTCTCCTCCTCTTTTTTCTTTTTTCGTTCTGTCCTGGCGTCTTTCTTGCGTTTCTCTTCATCTTCCTTCTTCTTCTTCTCCTCTTCCAGTTTGGCTTGGGCTTCTGCTTCCCTTTACTGATCTGCGGTGTCAGGTCCCGTACCGGTCTGTGTTCTTTTATCTTTGGAGGAGGAAGAGCCTCCAAGCTTCTAGCTCCTTTCTTCTAAATTCTGATGCTCTTCTCCTTCTCGGTCAGAGTCAATTCCTGGCGCGAGATGCCGGTTTGCGTTATACCAATTTCTTCTCTCGTCCTCATCCGGGCGCTCGACATGCTGATAAATCCATCTAAAATTGGCCCTTTTGCAATGTTCAGGAACTATCCTGACTGGGTCGTAAGTCCGGCAATCCAGATTTCTGAAGTGATAGCTTTTCACCTCTTCCCCTTCACGTGCTACTTCTCTGGAGTCCTTAACCGTATAAGCACCAATGGTGAGAGGTAGAGCAGGCCAAGGTTTCTTCTTCCCCTTGGTAAGGACGTTAGAGAAGCCCGTGGTCATCTGGAAACACACCTCCTGTATGAGCACCTTATCGGTAATAAACTTAGGTAGAGCGTGTGGTGCTTTAAACGAGCCAAATACTCGGATGATTGTGAATTCGGCGAATGGGAACCAGTGTGCCACTTGACCTAGCGACTCCATTGCTCGCCAAGACATGCAGGGGGTGTCTTGACCAAATAGTTTCCCGTAGAGAGCGGGAATGAATATATGAGAGATTTGTTCGATGTCCGACTTGTACCTGGATTCCCAGAATACCCTGGTCTGCAAGTGTATTGCCTAGGTCTGTTCGGGGTCCCAGTTATGTGGCCATCCCTCAACATGCATCTGGGCACAGACAACATCTAACAGATACGAAGCCATGTAGAATTCTGATGGCGTTCCCTCATCTGGGGCTAAAGCTGAGGCCAAATTTGTGTGCATGGAGCCCATTAATATTCCTGCCCAATTGAACCGAGTGCCATGGACTGTTACGTGTTCTATGATGGTCGCCCATGTTCCGTTGAAGGTGGTGGCGTCCGAACGCCCGTTTATCCTGCACAGCATGGCGGCCACTAGCTTATAGACCTTCCTCAGACTGGCCACCGGGTACTCCTGGTCCTTTTTTATCTTAAATTTGTCTGGTTCTGCCCACCATCTTCTGATCGTGTCAACCATCGGCACTTCATTTGCAGCAAACCATCTTGGGGTGAAGTTCACCTCTGCTTTGGGTAGCGAGTAGTAGACCTGTGCTCTTGAACTTTCCAAAGTTGCGAAAGCTTTCCCTGCACTATCTCGGATTGCGAAGCTTTTCGGATCCGTCTTCTGTATGATCCAGTCCAACATCTCTGGGCACGGAAAGATGGCAGGATGCGACCCAGCTAGGTGCAATTTGGACCTTTTGACTTTCAGGTATATTTCATGGTCCGGGAGATCTTCTGGGAAATCTTCTTCTAGCATGGCGAACTCACGGTATACCTCATACCACCTAAGGCTATCCTCCTTTGCGAAGGTGCAAAGGGTGTCTCTGTATATTGGCGGCGGAGATGTTTGTATGTCTGTGTCTGACTCTTCCTCCACCACCTGCCTACTTCTCCTTCGGGATACCCGGGGTGCCATATTGCTAGAGTCGGAGAGGACCGGTACTGTGTCTGCTCTGAATTCACCTGCTGCATTCAAGACAGAATCCCAGGATAAGAAATACATGATGATAATGGCTAAATAGAGTCTACACATGCAAAGATTAATTGGTTGTTCTCTGGGAGTCGCTGGGTCGCTGATCCTCAAAAAGGGACTCACACGCGACTTTGCGACCTTGCGACTAGGTCGCAGGGTCGCAGAGTCGCTGAGAAGGAGTTTTGCGACTCTGCGACCTTGCGACCTGGTCGCGAGGTCGCAGGTCGCACTTGCGCCTGCCGGGGGGTTTCACGCGCGCGCGACTTTGCGGCCAATCTTTCCCTAACGAGAAAAGTATGCGGCTTGAAAGGGCCTAAACTGACCGTAAGGCACAGCCATGAGGAAATAGGTAAGAGATGGGTGACCTTGGGGTTTGTGGGAAACAAAAACAACGGTGAAACTCTAAAGAAAACCTTACATCCTTTCCAGCAAATAAATAAGACCGTGGGGAGGCTCAATAATGGCAAGAAATGCTTAAAAGGGAAACATAGGGAGGAAGAGGCAACTTACCCGGAAGAAAATGCGCCAGTCGACCTGTCAGAGCAATTCCACGGTTTTCGCTGAGAGTCACATATGCGACCTAGCGACCCGACCTTATATAAAAAGGTCGCACGTGCGGATACTTAATGAGGTCGCAAGTTGTAAGTTTGCGACCTTGCGACCTTAAGGTCGCTGGGTCGCAAAGGTCGCTGAGTCGCTAATTTCTTTAAAACTTCATTTTGCGACTTTGCGACCTTGCGACCTTAAGGTCGCTAGGTCGCAAGGTCGCAAATTGATTGACTTCCGACTCTTGCGACCTGGCGACCTATGCGACCTTAGGGTTGCAGAGTCACATAGGTCGCATGGGTCACAAATAATGGATCCGCGACTTAGCGACTTGCTCTTAAAACTTTACTTGGCTTTTTTTCTTTTTTAGTTTCAAAGGGGGCTCCAAAAATTTTGAAGTGTGTGTTATGATTTTATGTATTTTTGGAGGGTGTTGTAGGAGCTACAACAAATGGCGATTCATTGGATGAATTCAGAGTCTCTGCTGATGAAGGGTCGATGAGGGAGGAGGGAGGGGTCTAATACTTGCTTGTTCTTTTACCTCAGAGTTTACACTTTCCTTCCTTTGCCACCCCGCGTAGTCGCCTGCCCTTTTGGCTTGTTGGGTGCAAATCAACTGAATTTTAATTCCTCACGCTTCCAGGATCGAGAGGGTCGGGGAAACCTTGGGCCACTGCAGGGTCCGGTACAATTATTTCGTCCTCATGGTGTTGCTCCGCTGCCAGCGAACCTCTCGGCTCCGGCGGAGTCACTGCCTAAGGAGTCGTGAACGTTGCTCCACTGCCAGCGAGCCTGGTCAGTACCCCGGCGGAGTCGTTACAACACCTCTCTGCGCAGGAAGCCTTTCTCAATCCTTTACCCTTTATTCATGTGCAATTGCACTTATTTGAGAATGTGCCTGTGGCACTTATTTAGATGGGCATATTTTGCCTGGGCGGATGAGGGATCCCGACTTATTTTGCTTGCAGAGAGGTTGCTCCTGGTCTCGTATAAGGACTCGAGTTTTTCCCGGATGACCTGCAATTCTCTTGAGTTAGCCCTGTTCCCTCACGATCCGGTTGCTGCTATGCAAGACCTTTTCTGCCTGCACCCTTTTTAGCCGCTAGGTGGTTCCTTATGCTTGAAGGCTCTAGTAAGACCGTGTATCATCCTTAGGTGCCCATTACAAGCGAGTTTCGACCGCTCCGTGTTTTGCGGGAAGGGCCTTTCATCAGCATAGAACCTCTTCAAGGAGTGAGCCGGTTGCGGGCAGCTTAGACAAGGTTTTTCTTTGAAGAGTTTAGAGAAAAGTTTATTTATTTATTTATTTATTTATTTATTTATTTATTTTATTTATTTATTTATTTTTTTTAAACAAAAAAGGAGTTTAAGTAAAATAGTGTTTGAGGTCATGCCCGTTTACCGGGAGGACCTCGACTCTTCCTTCCAGAGTCTGCAAACGGAAGGTATGGGAACCTACCTTTTCTTTAACCTGAAAGGGACCTATCCATAGTGCTTGAAATTTGGCATGTTTTCCTTTTTCTTCGTGTGCTTTATCCCACTTTAGGACAAGATCTCCTACTTCAAATTTTTTATCTCCTACAGACTTTTTATCGAACCATTTCTTGATCCGACTCTGGTGTATGGCGAATTTCTCCCGGGTTTTCTGCCTTTCCTCTTCTAATTTCAGCAGGGTGTCAATGCGGGTTTGCAAAGCAGGGCAAGGGGTACCATGACACTCTTGAGACAACTGCAGAGCAGGAAGAGACAAATTGGGCGGGAGGACGGCTTCTTTCCCATACATGAGAAAATATGGTGAGGTGCCTATTGATGACTTAGGGGTGACGCGATCAGCCCAAAGTGCGTTTTGGAGAGCATTATGCCAGTTTCGTTGGTGAGACAGAAGGGTCTTTTTGATGATGTGGATCAGATTTTTATTTGTTGATTCTGCTAGACCATTTCCTTGGGGGTAGTACTTTGCAGAGTGTTTAAGAACAATGCCATTTTCTAATGCAAAATCATATAACTTAAAAGACGAAAAATACGTTGCATTATCAAACACTAAGAAAGTTGGAACGCCAAACCTGGTAATGATGGAGTGAGTGACAAATTGCATTACCTCCTGATCGTTGACTTGGCGTAATGGTACCACCTCAACCCACTTGGTGAAATAATCAGTGGCCGTCAGAATGTACCTGTGTTGCTTAGAAGAGTGGGGTAAAATCTCACCAATGACGTCCAAACCCCATTGCTGAAAAGGTTCTTCTACAGCTACTGACAACAAAGGAGCAGCCGGACGCGCTTCTCGGCTTGCAAATTTCTGGCATTGAATGCATTTCCAAACATATGCGTGAGCATCTCTGAAAAGGGTTGGCCAATAATAACCCGCACGCATAATTTTATGGGCAGTGGTATCCCCGGCGAAATGACCTCCTGCTGGTCCATCGTGCAGCTCGGTTAAGACTTTCTGAGCTTCATCCAGTTCTAGGCAGCGTAACATTACTCCATTGGAATGTTTCTTGAAGAGCTTCCCTTGGATTAAACGGTAGGACGCGGCTTTGAGTCTGATTGCACGTTTCTGCCGGGCGTCTAGATTTGAGTCCAATACCCCGTGTGCCAAATATCCCGAGATATCCGAGTACCAAGACGGGTTCCTTTCCGGGGGCATGACGTCAGTTTGATACATATCAATCTCTTGCTCCCAATTATCTTCTTCACTTTTTTGGGAACCTGCGGCCTCTGCAGCCATTTGGCATAAACCCTGTCCTTTAACTGTGCGCGCCGGCTTAAACTCTAAGTCGTACTCTTGCATACACGCAACCCAGTTCCCTCTTCTTTCGCCCAACTCTTGCTGCATGAATAGTGAGCGACCAGCTGGATGGGGAACGTAAACTGTGACATGGTTTTTCAAGATGTATGGTCTGAAATGTTTGACCGCTTTGTATACCGCATAAGCCTATTTCTCGATTTCGGGATAATTTAATTCAGCTCCTTGCAGACCAGTGCTCATGAACGAAATGGGACGCTCGTCATTATTTCTGTCCTTTTGTGTGAGTACGGCTGCCAGGGATGAGTCTGAAGCAAACGTGTACAGGCTGAAATCCCTGCCGAAATCTGGGCTCTGGAGGGAAGGCGCTTCGGCTATTGCTTTCTTGATCTGGTCGAAAGCTTCCTTTTCGGGTTGATTCCATTTGAAAGTGGCATTTTTCTTTATCATTCCCTGCAGTGGTTTCACTATCTGGGCGAAATCTGATATGAACTTACGTACAAAATTTATCTTTCCCAAAAAGGACTGCATTGCTTTCTTACTGCTGGGGGGAGAAATCTGTGCAATGGCTTTCGCACGTTCCGGATCAACGACAATGCCCTATTTAGTTATGATGTGACCTAGTAGATTTCCCTCTGCTACGGCAAAAACGCTTTTCTTTGGGTTGAGCGAGATACCATATTTTCTGCATCTTTCGAAGATCTGTCTGAGGTGACGCAAATGATCCCCTCGGCGTTTAGAGAATACCGTAACATCATCCAAGTAGACTACCACACTTTGGCCTATCAGGCCCCTGAATGCTATATCCATAGCTCTTTGGAATGTTGCCCCTGCGTTGATTAATCCAAAAGGCATGCGCCTATAAGAGAAAGTTCCCCACTTAGTCCAAAAAGTAGTCTTTAACCTATCTGGTTCGGCTACCAGTACCTGATTGTAACCAGAGAATCCGTCCAATAGAGAGAACATCTTTGACCCGGATACTGCCTGTAATATTTGCTCCATAGGGGGAACTGGGTAATTGTCTTTACTTGAGGCCCGGTTCAAGTTTCGGAAATCTACACATAGGCGAATTTCACCTGACTTCTTCCGTACCGGAACCAAATTGGACACCCATGTGGAGTGGCGAACTTTGAAGATAATGCGGGCATCCAATAGTTTCTTGAGTTCTTTTAGAATCAGTGGCTCCATCGTAGGGTGTACTTTCCTAAGCTTTTGTTGAAATGGTTTTACATTTTCTTTGATCGGTATCACGTGTTGTATGATTCGAGTATCGTATGTGCGTAATTCCTCATATGTCCAAGCGAACACGTCACGATACTTACGAAATAGCTGAGTGAAATCCTGGGCCTCTTGGGGGGTGCAGTATTTTCCGAGGTTGACGAATTTAGGATTATCCTCTGATCCCAAATTCACTTGTCGGTGAGCTAAAATAGAGCTCTGTACTTTTGCATTTGGGGGCCCACGGAACCGATTTTGCAGATCGAAAAGCTTTTCCAGTGATACCACCCCTTTAGGCATGGGATTTCCTTTGATTTGCTCGTACTCCTTTTGCATAGCTTGGTCGTGCTCATCTTCATCTATAGCAGCGTCTTTGAATATCTCTGAGTTGCACATAAACTCCAGTACCTGTTGATCATCATCAAAAACACGCAGATTAGTGATATTGTCTGGCACGGAGGGTTTGTACATAACTTCAATGGAAAAACCGTCCCTCAAAGGGGTAAACCTGGCGGCAACATTAGCTAGAGTGTATGCCGCTGCGTTATGCATTCTTAGAACAGATTTAATTCCAAAAGCGTCAAAAGCGGAAATTAATCGCCATACCTCTTGCTGATACGCCTTCAAATGTGGAGATAAACAGTGAATAGTATTGCGTACCTGCCGAGTGATGATTTCAGAGTCTCCAATGACTCGTAAGCATTTTACCTTCAAATCCAGTGCCTTTTTAAGCCCAAGGATCAAAGCTTCATACTCAGCAGTGTTGTTAGTGCATTGGAACTCAAGTCGACAAGAGACTAAGAATTTTTTCTTATGCGGATCAAGAAAAACGCAGCCGGCGCCAGAACCATCGAGATTCTTGGAACCGTCGTAATACAATGTCCATACATCATTTTCCAGGTCCTTGGGGGCAGTGGCTTGCGGAGGAATTTCGGCTTGGTGTGATACAGTTTGAGTTTCTTCCTCTGCGACGAGTGTCATTTCAGAAAGGACCTCGGGGCCTACTGCGGACTGGGGAGGTTGGTAGCATCCAAAAATGGAATCTAGAAAACACATACCAAGTTCCTCCTGGGCGAAGCTGATGGGTTCATTTGTGGCATCCAAATCAGTTACAGTGTGTTTCATGTATGGTTCACTTTCGACTCTGATTTGGTTGTTCCTCCCTTTGTAAGGCAGCCATAAGTGAGACCAGTCTGTGGCGAAGTATCCTTGCAATTTGCTAGACCAGTCTCTACTAAGCAGTACACCATAGGCTTCTGGGATGTCAACAACCACAATATCAATACATTGATGAACCCTAGAGTCGGATGAGAGGCGGATGATAACATTGTTCAATTCTCCGACCGCTGGTACTTGTGATCTATCCAGTTGAATGATTTTTGCATCAGTTTTCTCTAGGAGGATGTTGAGTTTCTTGCACACAGAGAGAGGCATGACATTCGTGGACGCACCAGAGTCAACGAGGCAATTGTGAACGTTGAAGTTAAACATCTCAAAAGATAAGAGAAAAGGAGGGGTGGATCCTCTCGAATTCGTGTTGACAACGTTCACTATAGATTGGATATCTGGACTGGTTTGTGAAGACATGTTGCTGACGTTCTTCGTATTTTGGTTGTTGGCGAAAGCTTTTAGGATAAGTTCCTTTTGGTTCGTGATGCGGGCCAGCTCGTAGAGTGAGATATTGGCCCTGGTCTTTTTCATGTCCTCCACTATGTTGTAGCTAGTGTCGTTGTGGGGACTAGGTTCGGTGGTGGTTTTCGAGGGTTCCACCGGGAGCTTGGTCTTTTGACTCGCTTTGCTATTACTATTCATGAGCTTTTCTGGTGTAGCTTGTCCTTCATTTCCGGGAGGGAGAATTTTCCTCAGGAAAGCCCTTTTCTTGTCCTCATATGATTGTTCAGGAACAGAGCCTTTGCTTCTAAGACTGTAGTTTCGAGTGGGCTGAGCTTTGGGACTGCCTGCCATGTTAATATCAATAGGAGCAAGACTCCCTTCCCCGCGGATTACATCGAAAGTTAAGACAGAGGCTCCTGATTCCCCATCAAGGAGCGAACCCTCATCTCGATCAGAGACTTCATCCTCTGCCGGGCTTCTTGGAGTCTGATCATCCAAAAGTTGGTTAACCACTGCGGTCATGCTGCCAATCCATTGCGGGCACGTTTTTTCAGAATGGGCAGCTTGGTGAAAAGAGCAAAAATTGTCTTTCCCTATCTCCTCCACGTTGAGAGCGGCACTGGTGTTTGACGGAGGCCTGCTGGTGTTGGGATTTCTTTTCTTGAAAAAGGGTTTCGGAGGTTTATTTGTAGTTGAGGTTTCAACGCCTTTTCTCTTTAAGTCAGAGACCTCATTCGTTAACAGTTTGAGGGTTTTGGCCATACTTTCGAAATCGAAAGTTTCTCTCTCTCTATTTGGGGTGGAAGACTGACCCTTTTTAGTGGTTGGTTTGAGATCGTCCTTTTCGTCATGATCCATGACTCCTATTGACAACATGTCCTTTTCTACCGCGAGGGCAGTAGCGTAATTTGCTGTAAGAGTAGCGCGGGCCTCACGTTTGACGAAAACGGCAATATCCCTAGGGAGGGCTTTAGTATAGTAGTCGATGGTGATAGAATCGTCCAATGCTAAGTTTGGAGGAAATTTTTGCAATATGGTTGCGAATCGTTGGTTAAAGTCTTTAACTTTCTCTTTTCTGTGACATTTAATGGTGCTTAGTTCTGTGAGGAGCATAGAGGGTGTTTTATCCTCTGCAAACTTTTGCAGGAACACACGACGGAACTGGTCCCATGAAGTGATAGAAGCACTGGGCAGGGAACGGTACCAGGTGGCTGCTTGGCTTACAAGAGTGTGTGGGAAAAGTCGACATGCGACATCATTGGACTGAACTCTCATGATCTGTAGTGACAGATAGAAACTACTAATATGATCTTCCGCTGATGTGCCCTTTTCAGGATCGAATTTAGGAAGATGTTTCTCTGGGTGTCTAGGCATGTCATGAAGGGGACCTAAAAGAGCCAATGGAGATTGGGCCATCCAGGCCAGAGGCTGCACCCTCCTGGGGCGCTGATGATGTCGGGTTTCTGCTTCAGACTCACTTCCCGTCCCGGACACCGATGTTCCTTCATGATGACGAGAGTGTTCATCGCGGTGTCTTTCCCGGTTATTCACGTTCCTAAAAAGCTCCCAGTTGTAAGGAGGGGGTCTATTTTGGTTTTGGTGGTGATTATGGTTGGCCTGGTGTCTCGGGCCGCGAATGATATCTCCTCTACCCCCACGACCATGACCCCTGTTGACTCCACCTTCATTTCTTCGAGGCCTATTAACTTCCTCTACATTCCTTCGGGCTGTGTTACCTTCTCTTTCATTTCTTCTTTCCCCTTCTCCTTCTCGAGGGGAATACACTTGGTTATTGGTCCACTGATGTAAGCCAGGTTGCGGTTCGGGGAAAGGTTCCGTATCAGGGAAACCTTCACTATCGTGGACTACAGGGTCATTTTCCTGGACAGCCCGTGCGAGGTCTTCAATCATGGTATTCACAAGTTCAGGTATGGTGCGGACCAGCACGCCATTGCGAGTGATGTTATCGGCAGGGGTCCTAGTGTGGGCTAGGAATTCCATGATAGGGGCATACCGTAAATCCCTGATGAGATTACGGGCAACTGGGCGTAAGGCTCTCAGCTGTTCGTTAGTGATTTCGAAGTATCGGGCTTCCACCGTTGGAATATCTTCTAAGGGGGAAGGGCAACTTCGTTATTTATGACCTTCCGGCGGGGAGTTTGGGATGGAATGTCTGTTGTATGCTGGGAGGATGCCATGGCCCTCCTTCTAGCGCCAAATCTGTTGACGGGAAAATATGTCCGGCCAACAGTAGGGGATCTCCCTGGTAGAAAGTCCCAATTAGACTTTGAACCGTTTGGAGTAGGGATCCCGTCCGGGGTGTGGGTCCGGCTACCGCTTAAATGACTTTCTCTTCGGTCTCGAACAACCTGATTGAATCTGCAAACATACACTCATTCACATGACACAGAATACATGACTGATGTATCAAACCAATATATGACACTATGCGTAGCAAGGTAATAAACAAAATGCGTACACCCAGGAAGTGTCGTTAGAAACACATCTATGGGGTATGCATGCAAGATAATCTGACCACCAAAGAAACAGTTCTTTATGGCAAGAATATCCCTTAACTTTCCGAAAGATATAACGAAATGCTAATAAAACAGTTCATTAACATTCATCATAAAGTAAATAATAAACTTGAGCATCATCAACACAATCACAGATAGCTATGGTGCATGAATGATACTATTAATAACACAGATTCATTAATCAGAAGATATTCTGAAACTGCACGCAGAATACACACAATGTTGTCACAGCTAAACACATCATCCAATCAAAGGGGTTTTAACATGTATTATATTTCATATATCAAGAGTATGATTCCTCAGTTACAATGCAATAATGCCTTTCAGTCCAAAAAAGAGCAGCCCTTTACAATGCTCCCCACAGGGGTATTTATAGATTCAACAGACGCACTTATGGCCTTCCGACGGTTCAACTTCCCGACAGTTCAGCTTCCTGTTTGCCAAAATTGCGACCTGCGACCTGGTCGCAAATGCGACCTGCGACCTGGTCGCAGGTGCAGCCTGCGACCCAGCGTTTGAAACTATGAAGGTGGTCGCGCAATTGAGGTTTCTGGAGCGTCGACTTTCTTGCCTTTGATGAAGTCTTTCCAAGTCTGGTAATCCGCCGTTATAGGAGCGACAAGAGGGCTTTCCTCTTTTATCCGATGCATACATTATAGAGCATTCGGCACCAGAGTCTCCTTCTTCTGGGAGATCAGCATCGAGAGAGAAGCAAGCTTGGTGTAGATTTTCACTGGAGTGACAAGCGACCGGTTCAGGTTCTCTTGTGATGCCTCGAATTCCGGTTCGGCAGCAGCTTGTCTTACGGGCTGCAGAAAAGACTGAATTTCCTGCTCTACTTGCTCCCAGCCTTTAGTTTCATTTAGTGTCCCTAATGATGGAATGTGATGAAGGGCGTTCATGGAGTCGATACCACTGATTAGGTGGTTATACGCAGACACTACTTTGTCCAGATCTTTGGACAGCTTGTCTTTGGATTGCATACTCATCCGAATCTGTACTTTAGCTTCTTGCGTATGACTCCAATCCTTCCGAGGCACGTGTTCGGGAAATTTCTGATACTGTGCCGTCCAGTTCATCATTTTGTCCAAGGCTGCCGAGGCTTCCTTGAGCTGTTCGTGTTTCTGCCTGGTTTCTTCCCATGCCTCTGCCAATGGGGCCACTGTTTGTTTCAGGGTGAGCATTTCCTGGTATACTTGCCTCATCGTCATCTCCAACACATCACATTCCTTCCTGACCGCCAGTGGGACCTCATTCACTTGAGCGGGCCTACCCTGGAGCTGGAGCATCTCATTTTCTAGCCTTGATTTCTCCTGCTCTGCCGCTTTTAGCCGGTTCTGTAAAGAAATAATTTCTCTGCTCATCCTCGTGACATTTTCCTCTGTGGCTGCGGCAAAGGCGGTGCCTGCTGACGCTATCATAACCGGATTTGTCCTTGTGTCTGGGACAATGTCCTTTCCGGTGGAGACTGTGGAGATGGCAGGGTAGCCTGACGTCAAGGATTTCCTCTTCTCTTGCCGTATCTTGAAAGAGAATTGGTCAAAGGTTAGTCTGGTCAAGTCGAAGACTTCTTCTTCTTGCTCCCCCAGAAAGTCATCAACACTGAGGGCACTTCCCGCGCCACCTGCGGGAATATTCAGGGGAGATAGATCAATGTCATCTATGAGCTCGTCCTCTACATCCTGTGTTTGACCTTTTTCTTTCTCCTTTTGCCAGCGCTCCGCCTCCGCCTTGTCATGTTCTTCTTTCTTCCAGCGTTCGGCCTCTGCCTCTGCTTCCTTTTCCTGTTTCCTCTTCCTCTCTGCCGCAGCGGCCTGTTCTGCCTTTTTCTGACGCTCGACCTTATCGAGTTCCTCTTTCAGCGCTTTTTCTGCTGCCGCCTGTGCCTCCTTTTCCTGTCTTTCTTTCTCCTCTTCCTTTTTCCTTTTCCGTTCCGTTCTGGACTCTTTCTTGTGTTTCTCTTCCTCTTCCTTTTTCTTCTTCTCCTTTTCAAATTGGGCCTGGGCTTCTGTTTCCCTTTGCTGATCTGCAGTGTCAGGTCCCGTACCGGTCTGTGTTCTTTTATCTTTGGAGGAGGAAGAACCTCCAATGTTCTGATACTCTTCTCCTTCTCGGTCAGGGTCGATTCCTGGTGCGAGATGCCGGTTTGCGTTATACCAATTTCTTCTCTCATCCTCATCCGGGCACTCGACGTGTTGATAACTCCATCTAAAATTGGCCCTTTTACAATGTTCAGGAACTATCCTGACTGGATCGTAAGTTCGGGAGTCCAGATTTCTGAAGTGATAGCTTTTCACCTCTTCCCCTTCACGCGCTACTTCTCTGGAATCTTTGACCGTATAGGCACCAATGGTGAGAGGTAGAGCAGGCCAAGGTTTCTTCTTCCCTTTGGTAAGGACGTTAGAGAAGCCCATGGTCATTTGGAAACACACCTCCTGTATGAGCACCTTGTCAGTAACAAACTTAGGTAGAGCATGTGGTGCTTTAAACGAGCCAAATACTCGGATGATTGTGAATTCGGTGAATGGGAACCAGTGTGCCACCTGACCCAGTGTTTCCATTGCTCGCCAAGACATGCAGGGGGTGTCCTGACCAAATAGTTTCCCGTAGAGGGCGGGAATGAATATGTGAGAGATTTGTTCGATGTCCAACTTGTACCTGGATTCCCAGAATACCCTGGTCTGCAAGTGTATTGCCTGGGTCTGTTCGGGGTCCCAGTTATGTGGCCATCCCTCAACATGCATCTGGGCACAGACAGCATCTAACAGATATGAAGCCATGTAGAATTCTGATGGCGCTCTCTCATCTGGGGCTAAAGCTGAGGCCAAATTTGTGTGCATGGAGCCCATTAATATTCCTGCCCAATTGAACCGAGTGTCGTGGACTGTTACGTGTTCTATGATGGTCGCCCATGTTCCGTTGAAGGTGGTGGCGTCCGAACGCCCGTATATCCTGCACAGCATGGCGGCCACTAGCTTATAGACCTTCCTCAGACTGGCCACCGGGTACTCCTGGTCCTTTTTGATCTTAAATTTGTCTGGTTCTGCCCACCATCTTCTGATCGTGTCAACCATCGGCACTTCATTTGCAGCAAACCATCTTGGGGTGAAGTTCACCTCTGCTTTGGGTAGCGAGTAGTAGACATGTGCTCTTGAACTTTCCAATGTTGTGAAAGCTTTCCCTGCACTATCTCAGATTGCGAAGCTTTTCAGATCCGTCTTCTGTATGATCCAGTCCAACATCTCTGGGCACAGAAAGATGGCAGGATGCGACCCAGCTAGATGTAATTTGGACTTTTTGACTTTCAGGTATATTTCACGGTCCGGGAGATCTTCTGGGAAATCTTCTTCTAGCATGGCGAACTCACGGTATACTTCATACCACCTCAGGCTATCCTCCTTTGCGAAGGTGCAAAGGGTGTCTCTGTATATTGGCGGCGGGGATATTTGTATGTCTGTGTCTGATTCTTCCTCCACCACCTGCCTGCTTCTCCTTCGGGATACCCGGGGTGCCATATTGCTAGAGTCGGAGAGGACCGGTACTATGTCTGCTCTGAATTCACCTGCTGCATTTAGAACAGAATCACAGGATAAGAAAGACATGATGATAATGGCTAAATAGAGTCTGTATATGCAAAGATTTAATTTACTGTTCTCTGGGAGTCGCTGGGTCGCTGATCTACAAAAGGACTCACTCGCGACCTCGCGACCTTGCGACTAGGTCGTAGGGTCGCAGAGTCGCTCAGTGGGAGTTTTGCGACCTTGCGACCTGGTCGCTAGGTCGCAGGTCGCACTTGCGTCTCACGGGGGGTTCGCGCGCGCGCGACCTTGCGGCCAAACTTTCTTTAATGGGAAAAGTCTGCGGTTTGAAAGGGCCTAAACTGACCATAAGGCACAACCATGAGGAATTAGGCAAGAGACGGGTGACCTTGGGGTTTGTGGGAAACAAAACGACGGTGAAATTCCAAAGAAAACCCCACATCCTTACCAGCAAATAAATAAGACCGTGGGGAGGCTCAATAATGGCAAGAAATGCTTAAGAGGGAAACATAGGGAGGAAAAGGCAACTTACCCGGAAGAAAACGCGCCAGTCGACTTGTCAGAGCAATTCCGCGGTTTTCGCTGAGAGTCACAAATGCGACCTAGCGACCCGACCTTATATAAAAAGTTCGCACGTGCGGACATTTAATGAGGTCGCAAGTTGCAAGTTTGCGACCTTGCGACCTTGCGACCTTCAGGTCGCTAGGTCGCAAAGGTCGCTGAGTCGCTAATTTCTCTAAAACTTCATTTTGCGACCTTGCGACCTTGCGACCTCAAGGTCGCTAGGTCGCAAAGGTCGTTGAGTCGCTAATTTCTCTAAAACTTCATTTTGCGACCTCGCGACCTTGCGACCTCAGGGTCGCTAGGTCGCAAGGTCGCAAGTTGATCAAATGCTGACTCTTGCGACCTGGCGACCTGTGCGACCTTAGGGTCGCAGAGTCGCATAGGTCGCATGGGTCGCAAATAATGTATATGCGACTTAGCGACTTGCCTTTAGAACTTTACTTGGCTTTTTTTCTTCTTTAGTTTTAAGGGGGGCTCCAAAAATTTTGAAGTGTGTGTTATGATTTTATGTAATTTTTGGAGGGTGTTGTAGGAGCTACAACAGAACCCTGATTTAATGAACAATGAAAGCGGATTGAAGACCCAATACCGGTGGTATCGCGCGACCGCAAGGGTGGTAAGTGGAATTGACAAAAAAAACGCGATATATGTCTTTGGTTAATGCGTGGCTATAAGTGGTTTTTTAAAAACCATTTATTTCGCATTCTTTTTTAGCGCTAAAGTTCTGTCTTGAAAAACCGCGATTTCTGTCCGATCCTAGCCATCAAAAGATCAACAAAAATCACATCGTGAAGTTTTGGGGGAGTTAAGCACGTAATGGGAAATGGTTGCATGGATCAACAACCGTCGAATTCTTGAGTGGGCACGTTATAAGCTATCCACCATTGGATGTGGAAGGTATGTCAGTGCTGGGCCCAAACTCTAATATATTTTGATGATTGTTATTTAATCAAAGTCTGAGGTTTATATGAATCACCATAACCAAAGGTTCACACGTCGAGGCTTGGGTAAGTTGTAAATGATTGAGGCGCATATATATAATTGGACCAAGATCTATTCATTTAATATAAATTCTTGGTATTGGATTGTTAAGTGGTGGCGAAATAATAATATACATTGGTCTTTGGGGTTAACCAAGGTCGGAGTGTTAATCTAAGACCTCAAACATAGATTGAAATAAACCCCCGCATGTAAGTTGATTGTTAAGTCTTATGTACACATGGTTTCATAACCATTGATTTATAAATGAGCTTCCGCACGGGAAATCGAAGGCTAAATTTTAATATGGTAATGTTTGAATATTAATTCAACAAGGGAGTTGTAACCATGGGTTTTAACCTTAGGTTTGAAGGTGAAAAGGAAGAGAGCTCCTGCATAGAATAATGGAAATCTGGGGTTTGTATGGTCTTCATAAACCATAAGGAATTTTAGGGACTGTGGGTTTTACCCAATATCAAGAAGCATCTAAATTTTCAGTTGGAAGGCATTCTAGACATTCTAGAGAAGCAGCTTTGGAGTTGGGCATGCATTAAACATTGTGACAGATGGGGAGGCCTTCCATATGAGGATGCCATTTAGAGGGAGAATGTTTTCTGTAGCATCCAATTTTGTAGTTTCTTGAGGACAAGCAATATTTTGGTGGGAAGGACTATAATATTCCCAATTTTCCATAAGTTAATTTGAATATTAGAGTTCTTAATTTCAATAATTAATTAAGTAAATAAGAGGGTGAAGGGACCCATAAACTCCATAGATGAATAAAATCCACTTTTGATGTGTGAATGTGGATAATTTAGATGTAGATCTACATTATGGAGTAGTGGAGCAGCTTCTTAAATGAAGGAAGAGTGGAGATCATTAATCATTAATGTAAAATCATGAGAACCTTCGAGGAGGTCAACTAAGATCATGGTGCATTAAAAGTAATATCATAAAGCACTAATGATGAGATAGTGGAGGAAGTGGGGCATCTAATGCACACATGATGGGGAGAGCGGGAATTAAATGAAGACATGATGGAGATCATGGAGAGACAAGGTGATCTTCATGGAGGCAAGTGGCCACATGTACAACGTAGTTATAAGGTGGGCCAAGGCTATGGAAGGTTCACAATATATATAATAGAGATTAAGGCACAGTAGTAGGTACACTTTGTATTATTATTATTTGACATGTTTAGATCTAGATTTTTCATGTGACATTTCTATGCACGCTTATGTTGTTTACCTAATTCTACAGTGATGTTTAGCACACAGGTTTTTTTGAGTGGAAATCCAACCCATACCCACGGGGGATTTCGAGTTCCTACTCTGGGAGGGTTTCTATTGAGCTGCCATTCATCATTAGGAATTGGTGCCACATTAAACCACTCCCATATGCATATTCAGTCATAGGAATAACGCATTCATGATTGAGGTTTTGAGAGGCGAAGGTTGTTTCTAGCATTTCAGCTAGGAAACTGGTGGAGGATTCATCCTTGCACCTTCTGCTTCAAGTTCAGCCTTTCACGAGTAGCAAATTCATATATGACATTCAAGACAACATTTCATACCTCCATGCAACAGCAATCCCCTCAAGGATTGCACAGTCTAGTCTTGCATATATAAAGGAGGAAGGAAGTTTCCAGTATTCCAGCTGGAAATCTTGTGAGGGAGCATCTCCTCACCTTGTACTCACTGATTCCATCATTCATGAGCTGATTTATCTAACAGAAAAATATTAATAATCCATCCTTGACAGTGTAGTTTTTGTCAAGAAGTTTTGTATCAGCAGCTGCAACCTGATTAGGAGGAAGGAGGGGCTAGATCTCAAGCTTATAGCTTAAGTATCTAGTGAAGGGACCATCCATTCAAGCATATATCTTATTGTACATCATATTGCAGCCATAATTCTTCAGATTATGCTTCAAATATTCATACCCAAAATTTATATATGCAAGCCCAAAGAATTTTTTTTCCTGATGATCTACCCTTAGGAAAAGAAGAAGACAGTGGCCCTGACCTCCAGATAGGGCTCCTCCACACAACAAAAACAAATGGACAAGGACGTGGACGAGTACCGAGACATATTCACCTCACACACAGGGGTGTCTCTACACTATCAGGTCAAGCACCCCATTAATATGACCCTAGGTGCATCGCTACCCAATGGACCGATATTTGGCGCTCTTTTATGGAGAATGATGAAATTAAGGGGCAGGTTCAGGAGCTCCTGTAGAAATATCACATTCGGCCAAGTTCATTGCCTTGTGAGAGTCTGATCGTGTTGGTTCATAAGAAGGATGAGAATTGGAGACTCTGTATTGACTATCGGGTGCTAAACAAGATCACTGGCCAAAATAGCTACCTTATCCCATAGATTGATGACATCCTGGACCAACTCAAAGGGGCGAAATATTTCAGCAAGATCGACTCAAAGTCTGGGTATCACCAGGTACCAATTGAACTGTCTTTTGGGCATCAAACCTTCAACGAATATGAGTCTGTTCCAAGCTTGATATTCATTATCATCAGTTGTAGTCCTTGGATATATCTCTCTAATGATGTATCATGTGTGTCGAACAGAGATAGTATGCAAAAATTACGACCCTAGGAAATTGATATACCAATTTACCCCGATGGGGCCGATATTCTAGAATTTCATCTCCTAGGGTTAGGTTTTTGGATGTTTATGGTTTTCCATTGTTTCTCAATAATATATAGGCCTTTGAGCCTCATTGTAACATAGAATTCAAAGGCCTATAACTGCCACATCCCTTCGGAGAGATAAGCTATGAGCGGCCTAGCTATCTTATTTCCAAAATCGAGAATTTTTTTTTCTTGGTGATCCACCCATAGGGCAAGAAGAAGACTATGGCCATGACCTCCAAACAGGGCTCCTCTGCATGACAACAAAAAATGGAAAAGGTTGTGGAGGAGTACTAGGACATCTTCACCTCACCCACAGGGGTGCCTTTGCACTATCAGGTCAAGAACCACATCGATCTAATCCCAGGTGCGCCACTTCCCAACGGACTAATATATCAGTGCTCTATTATGGAGAACGATGAAATCAAGAGGGAGATTGATCAACCTATGGGAGCTCAATCATGTTGGTGCAGAAGAAGGATGGGGCTTGGAGACTCTGTATTGACTACCGGGTGCTGAAAAAGATCACTGTTTGGAATAGGTACCCGATCCCATAGATTGATGACCTTCTGGACCAACTCAAAGGCGTAAAATATTTCAGCAAGATTGACTTGAAGTCTGGGTATCACCAGGTACTAATCAAACCACCATTTGGGCATAAAACCTCTGGAAAATATGAGTCCATTCCAGCCTTGATATACACTATCAAAAATTATAGTCCTTGGATAGATATTTCTAATGATGTATCATGTGCATCAAACCGAGATAGTATTCCAAAGTTACGACCCTAGGAAAATGATATACCAACAAGGCACATATTATGGTGTTTCATCTCCTAGGGTTAGGTTTTTGTATTTTTAGGGTTTCCATTGTTTATAAATAATATATAGGTCTTTGAGCCTCATTGTAACACAGAGTTCGGAGGAATGTAGCCGCCACATATCTTCTTAGAGATAAGCTACGAGCGCCCTAGCTAGTTTATTTCGATTCTGTCTGTAAAAAAATTTCAGCTCTTTGATATTAATGAAATGAAGTGTTATTTCCATTTCACCTTTTATTTATGGTTATTTGTGTATTTGGTTGTGTTCCTACATAAATTTGTACCAGTCCCAAAACTATCCCTTCAGCTAGCATCATAAAACATTTTTCATTACGGAGAGATAAACTTGTTTCAATGCATATTTGTAGAACCTTTTCCATGTTTTTCAAAAAATCATCAAAATTATTCTCATACATAGTGAAATCATCCATGTAAACTTATATACATTCATGTATTAAATAAGAAAATATGGCCAAAACTTCTCTTTGAAAAGTAGTTGGTGCATTACACAATCCAAAGTGTAAGACATTGTAAGAACATGTACCCTAAGGGCATGTGAAAGTAATTTTTTCAAGATCCTCCAATGCTATTTTAATTTGATTATATCCATTAAATCCATCTCAAAATGAGAAAAAAAATTTAACATTTGGAGAATCTCGAACTTGATCAATGAATGGTAAGGGAAAATGATCTTTAAGTGTTGCTTTGTTTAATTTCCTATAATCTAGACAGACTTTCCATATCCCATTTTTCTTTGGAAAAACCAATAAAGGATAAAACCATTGCCTATCTGAGATAGGGTACATAAATCCCACCTATAATAATTTTTTTAATTCTTCCTTGACTATCTCTTTCATCATTGGGTTCATTCTTCGTTGTAGTTGCTTTATAGGTTTGATACTATAGTCTGTGTAGATATGATGAATACATATTTCAGGATGAATTCCTTATGTGACCACTCTATAATTTACAATATTGGAAAGACTAAACTATAAAGCACAACATCAAAACCACTTGAAGCCTAGGATCTAGCCCTCCTAGACTCAGAGAGGGATCTCTCTATAAGATTTGGATTTGTTTAAGTTTTGTGATATTAGGCTAGTTAAATGATTGTGAGGGTTGTTTGTTTTATTGTTCGTGGTTGGAGATAAGGGGTTTTCTTTAAACATTTTCCATTGGGATATGGAGTCAAAAGGCTCGGTATGTGCATAAAATCCCAGAGCATAAGCAAGGCAACCTAGTTGTGAATACCGGTGTTTATAAATGAACGTGATTATGAGGTGGAGAATAATGATTTCAGTAATAGCTTAAGAGCATCTAAGAATTCTTAAACCATACATCAGAAGAAAACATAGAAATTGTAAAGACAGTAAAAAATAAGGTACTCCGAACAATAAATATTATTCTAACCTTCCTGCTTACAATTAGAATTTATATGGGATACATGAAAGGATTATAGTAGAAAGAAATTAAAAATGAGCAAAGAAAACATCACCAAGACACCAAAAAACATTAATCTTGCCACTGATCTCTTTATTGGTGCTCCAGCTTGAGAAATTACAAGTACTTGCAATGAGAAAGTGCTAACAAAACTAGGGCCCAACCACTGTTATAGAATGAAAACTTATATTTAAACTACTTGCATCGGATTGTCATTATGAAAAGGGTAATCGGTTCATTTACTACAAGAGTAACTCAAAATGGGTCTGTGCGTATTCCGTAAGGACACGTTGTGACTGTTTTTTAACAGATCTCTAAATTTGATGTGGAAGCATCATTTTGTTGTAACGACCCTCTTAACAGATGTTAGGTGTCCTTGTAAAGCCATTATCTAGTGCTGTGATGGTCTGGTTTTCTGGCAGATCTGATACACTGGATGTGCCCATACTGACAAGTCGTTGAGCTGCCAGCTTTGTCATCAAACTGAGTTGTCATCCTTCTTGGAGCCTTCATAAATTTTCCCAACTGTCTAGAGTCAGAGTTTTGGTCCTGTTCAGCTTTTTGTAGACTTCATCAGTCTCTGTGTACTTTACGAACATTTGTCTCAACTGAAAAATGTCCTTAACCTCATGTTGTATGAAGACGTCGTTGTTGATGAATTCATAGAATTTTTTCCCAGTCATGGTATTCTTTAGATTTGTGAGCTTGGATGTGTCCTTCGATATATCCATTATCCTTTTTAAATAAACAGTCCTAGGCATCAGCTTATCATTGATGACAAATAAGGAAGGAAAACCTCTTTTGTTCAGTGGCTCAATCCTATTGAAAAATATACTCACCTCGATCTCTAGCTCATGCCATATTTCTTTTAGTTGTGTGACCAGAATATTTTTGTTCAACACCTTTTTAACCTCAAGAATAGAGGTTGTTCTATCATCCACTTCCAGTTGCTCCAATTCATGACTACTTTTAGAATTCAGGAATCTGATGATGTTGTTCGCATTTTGGGGCTTATCGCCAAGTTCCTCATTTGTTTTATCAATGGAAAATTTCACCAACTCAAATAGATTTCTTTGTTCAAAAATTATCTGAATTGACACCAATATATCATTTACAGATTCAATTATATCCAACCATATATTTTTTTTCGCTCTTCTTACCATGATGCTTCACTCTTTCTACCATGTTGCCAATTGAGGACTCCTGAAGAGACTTTTGCAAAAATTCATTTAGATTTTTTCTAATCTACAACTCTATGGAATGTGTAGAACCATTCCTTTCAAATTTATCTTGTAGTTCATTGAGTTGATCCCGCAACTTTTTAATCTCTGCTGACTATAAGGACATGTTCTCCATCACCTTGGCTAGCTACTCAGTGCTTTCCCCCGGTGCACTTGTACATGTTGTAGATGTTGGAATCACTGTGAGAGGAATTTCTTGTAGGGGGATCCCTGTTTTAGTCCTATAAGGGCCTCGTATGAAAAATGGACAATGTTTTCAACAATGGGGGCTTGCAACATCTCTTGAATGGATGGGGCATTTACGTAAAACAAAATCTCTCTTGCAGAGTTCACTATGGCTCTTTTTTTAATGTCATAGAAAGATTGACATTTTCTGATTAACTCAGGGCAGCTATGGGTTTTAGGAAATATGTAATGTGGAAATTTGGTCTCCCACAGGTTGATATCATCTACTTCGTTAAGGAGCTTATCCTCGAGCTAGCAGTAGACATCGAAAAAGTCAAGATCTGACTCTGTCTCGTGGATCTTGTAGTCACTGTCGATTAGGCCAATATGGTGTAAGTCTACGTGGGGGTAGGCCATAAGATTGAAATGTTGTTGATCTACCCTGGGGGCATGATTTTCTTTCTTCACTTTCTATCTCACCTGCAATGGAGAATGGGATTTAAGAAAATAAAAGGGAGAAAAGAAGGGGGAAACGGTATGAATTGGTACTGGGGAAGGGGTAAGACCAAAGGGGATTGGGATCAGAACTGAATCAATCGATATGAGAATTATAATTAGGCTCATAGAGCACCGATGTTTTCTCTTTTGATGCAGAATTTACCCTTCGGAAATGGAGGATGGTCTGTGATTTCTCTGTATGTGTCTGTAAGTCTGATACCTATAGTAATATAATAGTATCAGAAATGAAAACATTGGTGTCGTAGTGAATTTGGGCTTTAACATGTGGTTGGAGGGTGACCGTTGAGTTGGCGTGGGTCTGTTGGATAATGACCCAACCGTTCATGGTGCAATGGTACTGCTCAAGGGATAGGATGTGACAGGGGGAAGTGGAAAAATAATGGAGGACGTCGTGCGACATCATTGGCAACGATAATAGGGCTACAGTGGTTTTATTTTCAACAAAAATTTCTTTTTGGAGGGGCTTGCAGGTGGTAAGAGGTAATAGAGTGGGGGGTGAAAAATTGTGTGAGCGCGCCACGTACAAGAGTGGGCGGTAATGGACACCGCATATTTCTGACCCCCCACCCTTTTTTAACATCTGGTAACTAAGGGGGGGCTGAAATGGAATGAGGGCTGTCGAATGTGAGGTGAGGGGCGGAGATGGTGGGTAAGGTGGGGGATGTTTACTGCCCGATGTGACGGGATGATGGGATGGTGGGAACGGGTCCGGGAATGAGCATCGGGATGAGGGAGGACTTAGGATAAAGCTCATAATGTGGGTTTGGGGGTTTGGGCATATAATGAATTTGGCGTTAGGACTTAGTATCATATTTGGCATAAGGTATGCCGAGGTGACACTGAAACCCATCTTTAGAACCATTTCCCCTTTCCCATCCTTTGTGCAATGAGCAATTTCTGTCTTGGATTTCATCTTATATAAAAGAGAAACAATGAAACTGGGATGTTGTATCTTGGTGGAATAATCTCCACATTGGATTTCCATTCTTCCTCTTCAACTTTTCTACCTACCCAAAGCTATTCATCTAACATTTTATCCTCTTTTAAGGGTGCATTTGGACTAGCAAACCCTTACATGTTTTCTTTTGAATTTCTTTCCTAACCCCTATCCTTATTTCAACCATTGGCTCAGCTTAAACTATTGAGGAAATTTCATTTTCTACCTATCTACTAATAAGCCAAGATTAAATAGTTTGGAAAATCTTTATTCTCTAACTTATAAATAGAAATTGAAAAAATCTCCAATCATGATTATGATGTATGACTGGACTAACCTATCTAATTAGTAGTGGCATTTGAACCTGCACCACTTTCAGTTTTATTTATTTTTGGGGTTTCTCTTTCCCTTTTTGTTTTTTCTCTTTTCATTTTTCTCTTTTTCTTTCTCTATTTTTTATACCCTTTTTTGTTCTTTTTCAATTTTATTCTATTTGAAATCATTTGAATTTTGAAAAGCTTTTCAATAATGAGACCTTGCAAGAATTTTGAAGTATCCAGTGATCTTGAGATCCTATAATTTATAGGGTACTAACACCCTACATATCAGTGTAATTCCAAGAAAATTCGTTTGAATATTTCCTTAAAAATTAAACCAGTTGCTTTTGTTGTTTTGGTTGCAAATCATTTCAAATGTTAAGATATTTTTCACGACTAAGTTCAATTTTTTTTTTTGAATGTGTAATTTAATTAGTAGGAAAAATAACATCAAATGATGGTTGCAAGGAATTGATTGTACAATTTTATTAAAAATGTTATTCTAATATTTTACTTGTAGCATGGTATTACATAGTTCTTAATTGTAGATAAATGTATTTCGGATAAATCACATCATTAAAGTTTGTTCAGCAGTCTTAGATCTAACAATTTTGAATTGATCTAAAATATATTTTTCTAAAATGAAGAAATCTATTAAATCCTCATTATCCTCTTCTATGAAATCGAAATCTTGATTAATACTTAGAATAGATTTAATTTCTTCCTTTTCTTCTTCTATTTCATCAGGCCATGATAGAAAATAAGGATATTGTGTAGGAGGATAAAGTGTTATGTGATTTCTTTCATTCCCATGTGAGATAATCATACTTCCTGATCTTCAACCAATGAAGGCATCAACTATGTCTAACCAAGGTCTGCCAAGAATTAATGGGCACCCCATGAGATTTATCTTTGGCTATAGAACTAAAATTTCTACTGGATATTCCCAAGAGTCTAAAGAAACTATGATATGTTCAAGTACACCTTTCAACACTACTTTAGATCTATCATCTAGTTCTAAAATTGTAGTGGTTGGCCGAATGCTTGGAAAATTGAGATATTTCATTGTTCCATTGTCATCACTTTAATAGCAACCACCAAGTTAATTAAAGTTTTAGAAACTAAGTATTTTTCAATGTAAATTGTCACCATTGGGATTCCAAGTTCAACATATATTTCAATTATACTATTTATTGACATGAGGCTAGCTAACTTCCCAACCACATGGATTGTTGGTGTATCTTTTTTTATTCTTCCAGTTTTCTTTATGCATAATTATTTGATTTCCTTTGTATAGTTCGAGATATATTTTCGTGCTTGCAATAAATGAATTTTTACATAATCATTCTTTAATTAATCTAAGATATCAAATTGATGCTGAGTAATACCATGTTTTTTCTCAACACTTCTTTGAGGAAAAGGAGGTGTTTTAGTCATTATTTCTTTACCTTTTTTAATTTGATTCTCTTTTAGTGTATGCTCATTTTTATATTTTTTAGGACCTCCTTTTTCTTATATTTGTTCCTCTATAATGACGGGCGAGTCTTTTTGCAGTATTTTTCCATATCTTAAACGAACATCTTGAACAGGAAGAATTGAATATGTAGGAAATGAAGTTCCTTCCTCCGCATTATATACTGATTTTTTACTTGGATTTTCCAGTGGTTGGGATGGTAATTGAGTTTTTCTGGGTGGTGGTTGGTTATATGGTAGTTGAAGCTGTTGTGATTGGGTTAATTATGGTGGAGGTGATGCTGATGAATTTGGTTGTTGAGGTTGTTGAAATTGTTGATATGGAAAGTATTGCTAAGAAAATGATTGATATGGTTGTTGAGGATAGGACTGAAATGGTTGTGGATATTATTTTTTGAGGAGTTTGGGATCCATAGGCATACCCAATCCAACGTTGATAAGGTTTATTTTGAGTTTTTTGAGGAGGCCAAGCCTACTAAGGCATAGGAGAATTACATGGATTTCGAACATGATATTGATATCTTTGAGGAAATTGCTAAGTAAATTGTAAAGGAGGATTTTGAGACATACCTGCAAATCAAGGCTGCCAAGGTCTGCTTGGTTCTACATGGTAAATATATTCCATCTCTTGTCTTTCCTCTATTTTTTTTCCTACAATTACTTCAACCTTGGAAAATTATCAGTTGCATTATTTTCAGTGAAAAGTCTGCAAACATGAATATTTTCTAAAAATCATTCTCTCAATGGATGTTGCTTCCTACATTTGGGACATAAAATTGATAATACTTGATCTTGAGCCTATTATTTCTTTATTTTTAAGTACATCAACTTCTATCTTCCTCTTGAGTATTTTTGACATAACTCAACAATTTCATCAAATGGTAAATTATATGAGATATCTCCTTTACCCATGACATGAATGATATCAATATACTCATCTCATATTCATTTAAAAAATATTGTTCAAATAGTATCAAACATTTAAAGAATGATGTTTAGATTTTTGTAAGTTATAGAGATATGTTTCCAAGTATTCATCTAAAATTTCATCTTCTTGTTGATTCATTCTAGAAATGTCATATTTTGAATCTCTAGGCCTACAATATGCTTGATATTTCTTAAGAAAAATATTTCTCATGTCTTCCCCATTGGTAATAGTATGTTCACCTAATCCCATAAACCACTTTAATGTAAATTCTTTAAGAGTAGCAGGGAAAATATGAAGTTGATGTGTATCATTAGTATACCCACAGGTTCGACATAGAGTATCAAATTCAAGTAAGAATGAGTCATGATATTCAAAATACATACCATAAAAAATTGGCAAAATGAAAGGTGGAATATCTTCATTTTTACCTCTTCTCCCGGGATTTCTATAGTATCTAAGATTGGAAATCCAAAACTAGTTTATTGGTTGTTGTCTCTTCTTTCATCTCCCCTTCTTTTATTTTCATTTTCCCTTTTGGTGGCTTCTTCATTTTTCTTCTCTTCTTCTCTCCTCCTTTCCCATTCTTTTCGTTGTCTTTCATATTGTATCCTTTGTTCTAGAGTTATTCCTAGAATATTGGATCGTTATCTTTCTTCCATTATCTCTTTCTCAACTATTTCAAATGTTTTAGTTAAATTTGAGATTGTATATCCTCAAATTTTTAAAGTTGTTTAAGAATTGGTTGATCAATTGGCTTCCTTATGTGTTTGCCTATAGAAGGTGTTTATTCTTGCGTTTGTTTTCTTCTTAACTCATAAGCCAATAATTTTTTTTTGAACCAAAGTTAATCTTGGTCGTGAACATTGTTTTTCCTATAGATATTCCAAACTTAGTTTTCTAGCAATTGGTGCTAGTTTGAATGTCGATGGTCCTGCTCCCACCAATGGTTTGGTGGTTGGGGGTGTTGTTTCATATATATACCCTTATCGTTTCTTTGTCTAGGCATAAATAACCACAATGAAAAGAAGTCCTAAAATATTTTTGATGTTTTTGATGTTTTTGTTTTTTTTCATGTTTTCCTAAACAAGGTTCCTAATTAACTATATCTAAGTGTGCTTTCTCGACAACGATGCCAAAAATTTCAGTCTAATTTATGGAGTTGAATTAGAGAATTTGTTTTAGTATCAATCTGGGTTGGTAAACTTAGAAGCACACCAAGGTATATGGCTCTTAGATTTAACTCATGTAGGAAGTAGTTGTTTAGATGAAAGTAATGGAAATTCACATTACAAATGGAAATGCATATTATAGATATAAAATACTTATTCTAAAGAAAGTATAGAAATTATGATCTATAAGCAGGAACAAGTGAATAATGGTTTTATTTGAATCATAGTCAACAAGGAAGATGCTCTTGTATTAGAGATCCCTTTTGTCCTTCCTTTTGATTTATTTTTCAACAAAACCAAGTACACCATAAATAATAACACCTTATTTAAGAAAGCGAGAAAGGATGAATGCACATATAGAGATTCCAATCCAATTCTTAGCTCACAAGGAAGTGGCTCCACCTTGAAGAACTGGGTTGTCCTTCCTTATTCAAAATATTCACTGAAAGGAGATCAATTCTAAAATCTGAATGGTCATGACATGCTAATAAGTTTATACAAAAAATATTCACAAGATATTATTCAAAAAACTAAAATGCTAACGTATTCACAATTATGCACATTAATTCACAAAACAATGTACTTAGCTTAGTACACCTTAATACAACCATCTATAGGAATTCACCATTCACATCCCACAAAAATGATGTATAAGAAATAAAAAATCAAGTCTTCAAATGTATTCAAAAAGAGAGAAATCACAATGATAATAAGTGATTTTCATTTATTTAGTACCTTCAATAACTCCAACTTATACATTCACGTTTGTTTTTAAATATTGAGATAAGTGATTTTCATTTATTTAATATCTTCCATAACTCCACCCCATTCGACAAGGTTAGATTTTTTATTTTTATTTTTGGAAATTAGTTATTTATTATAATGATTTTATCAAGAAAAAGGTAGGTATATATATATATATATATATATATATATATATATATATATATATATATATATATATATATATATATATATATATCTAAGACAATTGTTAAACAATTTTTTTTTTTGTAAGTATAGTAGGGCCTCACTATTTTCTATTTATATTTATAAAGCAGGTTACAAAATTATAAATTCAGTCTGTGGCCTCAACCTGCCCGTAGGAAACCAGGTCTGTTGGCCATCTTAATGCATGAAAAGCAAACCAAAATTGAAATAGTTTCATCCATCTATAACCCGCATGAGCTATCTGTTCTATTGCATACCTATCTACATACTGATAATATAAAATAAGTTCATTTGAAACTGAAAATTTCATAAAACAACATTATAAAGGGAACCACTAGCCATCTGAGGAAGAAACTAGAGCTGGATCTTTCACTGTAGACCCTGGCATATCCACTTGCTGTAGCTGCTGGAGCTGCTTCTCCATACGGCCTACTCGATCATCTAATCTGCTAATACGGTCAGTTGCCTGATACTGAGTGATCTTGATATGTTGCAGCTGGTTTTGCATATCCTACAGCATGTCCAGAAGGCGGAGTTCAATCTTTGTGGAGTCTTGCTGAGCTTGGCCAGGGGGAAACTCTGTATTTCAATTGTTAAACATTTTAATTTAAATTCAAACATATATATAATATCTTAAGAAAAATCGCAAATATTGTGATAAGTCATTTTCATTTATCTTCCATATTTAAAATTAGATTAAAAAAAATATACTTTAACTAATTATTTGTTATAATAGTTTAATTTCAAGTGAAAATTTATTCATTGAAATCACAAGTTTGATATGTAAACTATGCACAAATAACACAAAATAATAAAAAAACCAGTTTAAATAACACAAATGAAGATTTTACCTCAAATTTTTAGGCTGCATTCCAACAAGAAACTCCAAAAAAATCGCATTAAAAGAAACTCCTATAAAGCGTTTATATTAATAAATTATATTTGAAGAAAAAACACTTACAATTTAATAACAACTAAACTTATCAAAACACAGAAAATATTAAACAAACTCTATAAGTATTGAGATAAGTGATTTTCATTTATTTAATATCTTTCATAACTTTATTCCAAATAGAAAGATAGATTTAAATATTGAGATAAGTTATTTTCATTTATTTAGTATATTCCATAACTCTATTTCCATGTGATTTGGTTAGATTTTAAACGAGTTGTCTTTAATTATGGTTGACTTTTCCGGTCTAATTTCTTTAAAATCAGGCATGAATTCATTGAAAACAGAATTTTGATGGCTTAGGGGGTTGAATCCATATATACAATAATTATGGTTGACTTTTCCGGTCTAATTTCTTTAAAATCAGGCATGAATTCATCGAAAACAGAATTTTGATGGCTTAGGGGGTTGAATCCATATATACAATAAAAAAACCAGTTTAAATAAGTGATTTTCATTTATTTAATATTTTCTATACCTCCACCTCATCCGACCAAAGTTAGATTTTTTATTTTCATGAGAATTAGTTATTATTACAATGTTTTGATGAGAAATATGGTTTATAAAATTAAAATCCGTACAATTGTAAAAAAAAAATTTTTATAAAAATATATATATGAAGAAAAAAACACTTATAATTTAACAACAATTGAACATTTCAAAAGACAAAAAAATATTTCATAAACTTTATAAATATTGACATATGATTTTCATTTATTTAATATGTTCCATAACTCCACCTCATGCCACCAGATTAAATTTTCTTACAATATATAATTTCTATACCATTAAGATCCATACAATTAAATTTTTATAAAATTAAAATTCGTACAATTATTAAACATTTTAATTTTAAGTAAAAAATAAATTATTTAATTACCATTACCATTCATATATATATGATGATGATGATGATGATGATGGTGGTGGTGGTGGTGGTGGTGGTGGTTAATGTCCACTGAGACCAATCTTTGGTCTATGGACCTGAAGAAAAGAGTTATTTAATTTGATTTAAGATTTTATTCACTCCAGAGCTCACTATAATTTTGACATCTTAAAAGGCTAGGAAGGTCACTATTGCAACAAAGATTATGAAATTGAGCTCTAATGTGGTTGTACTTAGGGGCACTCTAAGAGGAAGAGATTTTCATCCTCGATGTTCATACTCTCACAGAGATGGCAGATCCTTTCCATCCATGGTGTTTTATGAATTGTCCAACGACCTGTTTCACCATGGAGCTTAGAGAGTTCGTTCTAATCTTGGCTATATTAATTTTCTTCTTTGAGCTACTTAAAACAAAGAGATACTTTTGATCTTCTAAGGTGGGGTTGATGACCTCCTTATAATACCTTAATTTTCTTTTACTTGCTAGATCTTTCTCACACCACATTTTTTCTTTGAACTTAGAAGTAACATTTTTTTTAATGTTATTGATGTTTTGCAATGCAACATTCTCCTCGATATCCCAATGGTTTAACCAAGCCTTGGTGTCTTTATACCAACCTCGTTTAAGCCTTAGGTGGTTTTGGCTGCAATTTAAAGCTAGCTTAAGAAGTCTATGGTCTCCTATGCTATTGAGCTTGTGCTTGTACAATAGAAGCCTAGTCATAGCTAGACTCTCGATAGGAGAAAGACCCACTTCTATAAGAAGAATAAGATAAGGTGTATATAAATAATATAACAATAAATTATATTTTAAAAAAACCTATAATTTAATAACAACTAAAACATGACACAATACTCAAAAAATAATAATTTAATAATAATTAAATTTCTCACAACACCCAATTAAATAATAATAATAATAAAATCAATATACACACTCCACCTTTTCTCTTTTAAATTTTATGATATCACAAAAAATTACAAAAAAATCAAATATATCTCAACAAAAAAATATCTTCCATAACTCAACCACTCCACCTTTTCATTTATTTAATATCTTCCATAACTCCACTTCGACAAAAAAATATTCCATAAACTCTATAAATATTGAGATATGATTTTCATTTATTTAATATGTTCCATAACTCCAACCAAATAAAATTTTCTTACAATATATAATTTGTATAACAATTACCTATATATATATATATATATATAACAATAAATTATATTTTAAAAAAAACTATAATTTAATAACAACTTAAACATGACACCATACTCAAAAAATAATAATTAAATTTCCCAAAACATCTCATTAATAATAATAATAATAAAATCAATATTAAAAATCTACTTTTTAGATTTTATAATATCACGACAAATTAAAAAAATCAAATATATCTCAACAAAAATTTTCTTTCCATTTTAACAAATTACAAAAACTCAAATATATCCAACTATTTTTTTCTTAAAACCAATGAAACAAAAAGGTTAGTCCCATTAAAGGCACGCCTAGGTGGGGCCACAAACTTGAAGAAGAGGAGCTGGCCCAACATTGCGACACGTTCTATTGACTCCGTCAAAGCAAAACAAACTCCGGCTCGGATAGTGCCATTTCTTATATCAAACGATTTCCCGGAAACCCTAGAAATCATGTGCACCAACGCAAAATTCCCAATATAATACTATTTCCCGGAAACCCTAGAATACAAATCATCTTCTGTTCTGCACATGAGACGCAAACTAGTAATCGTTATTGCCTCTATAATACATACGATTTCCCACCATACGAGTAGTCTTTAGTGCGACTTTTTGAATCTTTCAGGTTTGGATAGTTCCATTTCCTATACGAGTAGTCTTTAGTGCGACTTTTTGAATCTTTTACCGTGTAATTTCTATAAATTCTGGCAGGAATTTATTGAAAAGAGAAATTTGGTTGTTAACTTTGCACAATCCAATTGCCTAGCCATTTTTGAGGGTGCTGAATCCATATAGAGTCAAAAAACCAGTTTAAATAACAAAAACCAAGATTTCACTTCCAAATTTTTTACAACTGAAACTTCAAAAAGTGACACTAAAGACAACTCCTTTCCTATATAACATAACAGCAGACGATTTTCCGGAAACCCTAGAACAGAAAACATCTTCGATTCTGCACATGAGACGCAAACTCGTAATCGTCATTGCATCTCTTGCATTCCCACATTCTGCATCTCTCGCTGAAGCTCTTCTTTTTTTTAATCTTCTACGACCAATTGGTTTGCTTGCACTTTCAGCTACCAGCTCCCAATTGACCGTTTGAGTGAAAATGAGCAGTGATACCCCACCTGCAAATTCTAAGTTTCGCGGGATCAGGAAGTGAGTAATAGTACTTCTCTTCTGTTCTGTTATGTTATTCCACATTCTACTATATATCCCAATGTGATGTGAGTAGCTATAATGGCCATGGTCGCAGGCATAAATGGACTGACAAATACGAAGCCCCTCTATGGCACCGTGAGCGTGAGGGTTTGGGTTCGGAGAGAAAAAGTGAAGCAGGTTCGTGTTCATTTTTCACTCCATATTTGTAATCTAGGGTTTAGATTATGTATATTTTGTTAAATATTTGTAACTTTGGGTTTAGATTATGTATATTTGTAACTTTGGGTTTGGATTATGTATATTTTGTTAAATCTTTGTAATTTTGGGTTTAGATTATGTATATTTTAATAAGTTTTCTGAATTGCAATGTATAACTGTGATATATTTTAATAAGTTCAATTGCTATGCTCATTTTCTGCCTATGTATCTGACACATGTACCACACCGCGTCCAATATTGCAGTTTACTTGGGTGAGTATATTTTTTATTTATTTTTAATAACTTTGGAGTTTTATTTTCTCGCTTTCTTTCTTATTTTTAATATCCGTCGTTACTATATCAGGTAGCTATGATTCAGCAGAAAAGGCTCAGAAAGCACACGATATTGCATCTGTGAAGTTCTCGGATTCAACTGCCCCAACAAACTTTCCAGTACGAATAAGAGTCGGTTAGGGGTTTTACTTCAATTTAATTATAGATTTTTGAAATATGTAATCAACTTACAAATGTTGCATTAAGCTTCTTTTTTGTTTACAGGTGAGCAACTATGCAAACGTAATGGAAGACATGAGAAGCATGACCAAAGAACAAGTGGTGCGCAACCTCAGGAGGTAGGGACTGCGTGTCAAATATATATAAATTTTTAAAATTTATTTGCTCTAAATGTATTTGCTCTAAGGTTGCAGTGTGTTCGTGACACAGAAGCAGCACCGGATTCGCTCGAGGGTCCCCCAAGTACCGTGGAGTTACCAGGTTTTTGAAAACACCATTAAAGCTCTCCACTAATCTCAATTTCAATTTCATAGTGAAAGTAATATCTAATTTCATGCTTGCATCATGGTGTGTCATTACCATGGCAGGCGCGGATAGGTAACCGTGCCGCTGACAAGAAAGAGGTGCATTTGGGTACTTATAGTAAGTGTACTTCTAGTATTCTGTTCCATTCTAATGTTATCTATGTACTTCTATTCTAATCTATTTGTTCATCATCATATGAAAATGAAAATGATCATATGATCGGTTTTGGTTTTCACAGATACAGAAGAGGAGGCTGCTGTCGTGTAAGGCTCTCAAGGGGGCCGAGCAAGGCTCTCACGAATTTCGAAAGCATTCTAAGTGCGGACTTACCCCATCCAAAGCGTCGTCTCAAACGTGCTACTGCCACTTCCATTGCGAGTGAGCCGAAAAGAGCCCGCCCATATATCGACCTGAATGCCGATCCGCACATGGATGGATGGTGTTACTGCCTCTCTGGTGTTGGTGTTGTTGGTGTTACTGTGGATGGATGACTCCCCCTCTAGGGTTGGTGTTGTTGGTGTTACTGTTGGATGAACATCAACACTTTTTACTGCCTTTCTGGTGTTGGTGTTGTTGGTGTTACTGTGGATGGATGACTCCCCCTCTAGGGTTGGTGTTGTTGGTGTTACTGTTGGATGAACATCAACACTTTTTTTTTAATGCTTGTGGATGGATGTCTCCCCCTCTGGTGTTGGTGTTGTTGGTGTTACTGTTGGATGAACATCAACACTTTTTTTAATGCCTTTTTTGAAGTGATCAGTTATATAGAAACTCCTTTTAGTCATATTAAAGTAGTTATAGGTTTCATCATATTAAAACAGTTAAAACAGTTATCGGTTATAGTTACAAGCCACTATTCAACCAGCACTGTGATAATAAAGATTCAGAATTTGGCCATAAACAAAATGTGATCTTACTCATTTTAATTCTATTTGGTTTTGTTTGTTTTATTTTATCATGGGAAAATCATAGGAATATTACAGCTATTTCAACTAATTTTACATATATGACCTTGCATAAGGATTGTAATAAGTACAATCTCACTTTCACTTTTTATTTATTTATGACAAACCTGTTTTTCAGCATATGACTCTTAACAAATTCATGACATTGGGCTTTGTTTACCAAGTAAAGCCATACAACAAACAAATTCATGTCAGTTGGTGTTAGTGTTAGTGTTGGATGAACATCAACACTTTTTTTAATGTGTGTGTGTTTTTTTAATTGATTAGTTATATAGCAACTCTTTTTAGTCATATTAAAGTAGTTATATGATATAGTTACATGCCACTATTCAACCAACACTATGCATAATGAAAATTCAGAGTTTGGAGATAAACAACATGTGATCTCACTCATTTTTTAATTATATTTGGCTTTGTTTGTTTTATTTTATCATGGGAAAACCATATATGTTGGGTTGTATAAATGCAATATTTATACCAACATTTAAATTGTGAATCTAGGTTTGTAGACTTAGAGGCATAGCACAATAAATGTGAGAATACTACCTCACAGATCTGTCAAATAAAATTCAATCTTTTGCAAGAAATTCAAATGGCATCATTCATGAAAAAGGAACAAGACTCTTCACACCTTCTAGCTCCTCTTCTCTTTGAGTTGACTAGTGGAGAAAGTCTTCCTCAATGGTCCAGGGGACAAGGGAATGTAGGTCCCATTCAAATGAATGCAATTCAGAAATGAAAAACCTCTTAAAGAATTACTACTATGTTGCAAGGATCGAAAGCATGAAATGAACTCTTAAGGCAACTCCATTCTAATCAATTTGAGGAAATCATTGAATGCTTCTAACTTCTAGAAAATGTATTCTTCATAACAAAAACATCATTATTAAGCTGCACATGCCACATCTCACATGATCAGAACAAAAAGAGTTATAAAATGAAGTTACAAGCTATTTTAAACCAGAGTGTGACGCTATATAGTATTTTAAGTTGAAGACCTAGGTACAATCAAGGGGACACATCAACATATTGAACATGTGCTCTTCAAAACCCATATGACCATTTTCCATCATGATAACCCGAAATATGAAAATTGTGGAAGAGAGAAGGATATTTCTAGTGCTGGTGCAAGAAGTGTGCCAATGGAATAGGAATTGGACTCATGGAACACAAACTACATACCTTCCACAAGGAGAGCCTGCAAATAGTAATGTTTTGACACTAAACACCTTAAAATCATTAAGTAAAGAATAATTCATAGATCCATAGCTTGTTACCTCTGAGTGACTATATATATTAGCTTGAAAATGCATAAAAAGGATAGTATTAGCTATAAACACATTGTGCCCGCACAAGATTTGTTTAGAAAAAATATGGAAATCTAGACAAAATGGAGGCTCAACACTCTCTCCCAAGCTGATCTTCTTGCACTTCCTAGTGCAAGCCAAACCAAAAGATAGATTCAAAATTTCAAAAAAGCCAGCTCTCTTGTATTAATTCAAATGTTTAGTTTCTTTCCCTTTGTGTCCTTGATCGCTTTGATTTATCTTTTTAATATCTTGTTATGGGCAACATAATACTTAGCTCGCTTGGTCCAATCCTTCACTAGATTCTGCAATTTCTACTTCTTAGCACTTAGTTTATTTTTTTATTGTTCATTTTAGTTCAAAGCTTTTCCCAATCTTGGCTCACCCCTTTCACATTTTCTTCATGAACCATACAATCTTGTATCCTCTTTTTAAATCTCTTTATCCTCCTATTCTTCTTCCTCATTATGTAATCATCACCTAGCTCTTTTGATATCTTTTGAATGGTGGAGTGAATGTATGTCATTTCAACTCCACTAGGATCAAATGGGGACTCAAACCCTTGGCCTTTATCTTTCATCGGGCTTTCGAATTGAAAAACTTATTTTAAAGGGTTTTCTATGTGATCTCACCCTATAACGTGTTCATTCATTTGTAAAATCGCCACATTTTTAATCTCAGACATAAATTTATCAATAAATTCTGTAAACTACCCGAGTTTATCTCCATCATTGGTGCCTATTTATTCTTCTTCGAGATCCACATCAATGGCTTGAAATTCCAATTTTCTAGAAGGGGGTCGAGGGAATTTCTTCATTCTACGTGTAATCCTTCGTCCAACAGTCGGAGTTTGAGGTTCATATGGTAACATTGCACACACATAAGGGCTTGCAGGGGTTGAATGGGTATCCACCTTTTTCTGCCTAAATTTCTTAGAATGCGAGGGGAGAATACAATCGATTTTATTTTCTTCTAGGTTTTTATTTGCCTCAAGCAATTCATTAGGGAGCTCAGTGCTCGATTCTTCAATGACTGTTATAAACCCATTTCTCCGAAGAAAATTGTCCCAAATGTCGTTTCGTATGTCCATCTCAATTACCATTAATATCTTGATAAGCCTATCATGATAAAGACTCGCCCTAGGGTTTTTAATAGACCTACGCACTCTCTGTGACTGTGACATATTTTGCAAAATTTTTAATAGGAAATAGGGGACATTTATCCTTTGCTCACAAGTGTAATGTAGCAACAAACCAATGTGATATAAAAAATTTGTTGCATACCTGCCTTCGCACGTCAAATATTTCTAAAGAATGAACATAGGAGTGCACCATTCCTCTCAAAGCTAAGAACTCGGTATCCCCTTTGCCGAGTTGATGTCTTGGTGCCCTGCTTTGAGAAATTTAAAACTCTGTTGTTTATTTATTCTCTTGTTCTTGAACCACTTAACTCCCTCACTGGTAATCTATTTCCTCAAGAAATGGTTTTCTCATTCACATTCATAGTTAAATCCCCAATTCGAGTTATCTTTCCATGTGAAAATTGTAATGAAACCTTGTATTCATACCACTTGAATTTGGCCATAATTTCGTGCCATCCGTACTTTGTCAACTTCTATTTACGGGAATTGTACTCATTAGTTTTCTCTAGCTCCTCTATGGATGTGGGCTCATGGCGGTCATATTTCTTCGTCATGGCTTGGACATTTAAAACACAATATGCACTTAGGAGTAAAAAGAGAAAAAAAAATGCCAACATGCCCTAGTGACTCGTTTTAAATATCATATAAGATCAATAGATGAGATAAATTGTACATGTTGATTTGTTTTAATAAACATGACTACTTATGATGAGCACTCGATAAGGTTATGAAGTTGGTGTAATTTAGTTAACACCTAAGGGACAAATGTGATGATTGCAGATAATGACAATGTTACGGTCATGAACAAGTTCTATTATAGAAACAATTTCAGACAACCTCTTTGTCTTTATAGCATAGTGTTGGGCTATGCAACAACTCCCCCCATTTTTTTTTTCAAAATAATTTAGACCTTTGATGAACCCATTATCGTTAGATGAACCCAAGTACACCATGTAAGACCAATTTTATCCCAAGTAAAATTGCTTTCACCACATTTGTTTACGTTTCTTGGTCATATTTAACCTAAAACAAGGTAATCAATTAAATAAATCATTATTTATTTAATTATTTCCTAAGAATAAGTTATTTAAATCATTATTTAAATAATATTTTTAGTTAAATTTGACTAAATCACATATAAATAATTAAATAAACCATTATTTATTTAATTATATTCCCCTCATCTCCCTTAAAATAATAAATAAATCATTTATTTATTTGTTATTTATAAATAAAGGAATTGACCCAAGTCAAAAGCCCTTTTCCTTCCAACAAATATAATAAAATATTCCTAAAGGGTAATTCTAAAATTTGATTAATAATATTTTATTCATGCACCGAGTTCTAGAACACCCCAATATTTTGTTTTAAATAGGAGGGTTTTCCCCATTCATTAGTCACCTCCATTGCATTAGATCACACTAGATCTACTCTTGGTCACCATTTTCATTTGTTTGCATTTTGAACTCCCATTGAGTTCCATGTTTGTTAGGGTTTTCCATATTAACCAAAGAGAGGAATTTTAGATCTGAAACACTGAGGACTTCCAAGGACCCATCCCATTGAGGAGAACTGGAAAACACCTTTCTTGTTTTCCTCTGAGGTGTCCCATTCTTTAATATAATATTCTTTTTAAATACATTGTCTTGTTCATTGGATGCATGGAGCCATTTTATATTTTATCTGTTTAATGTCTTTTATGCTTAAATCTCACTATATGCAGCAAACCTAAAGATATATTGTAGCCATATTTGATGTTAGGGCTACTTGATATGCATAGCTAAAGTGATATTTTACGACGAAAGAATCATACTAATAATTGGCGACTCCACACGTGCTTTGTTTTTGCGACCACTGTCATTTTCTATTCTCCTGCATATCCAGCTGTTTCAGGCCCTAGGGTTTCTCTTCAATTTTCTGTTTTTCCTATTTTTATGCTAGTTTTTCCCTCTAAAACCCTCAAACATTCAAATTTCTAACTTTCGTGTGTTTCTGGCCTTATTGCACAGGTGACCGATATCAGCCGCAGCTGAGACGGCCAAATTTTCTGAAATCTGCCGCAGCCAGCCCCGAATCTTCAGGTCGCACTTATCTACCCAAAAAGTGCGACCTGGCCTTGAGGTCGCACTTTTCTACCCTAAATCTACGACCTGGCCTGAACACAAGCCCAAACCTACAACCTGCAATTTTTTCTGCAATCTGCCCGCACTTTTTTTGGGTTTCACTGTGGCTTCTGTCAGGGTTTTCCAGCCTCTGTCTCCACCTATTCAGACCTGTTGCTGATATATTTCACTCACCTAAGTGGGAGTCTTGCCCCTTAGGGCTTTAGTTCCCTCCACTTTTTGTGGGAGAGTTTGTTGTTTTTTTTCAGACGTCTGAATTTCCAGAAGTTTCAGCCTTATTTCAGATCTGATACCTCCTGTTCAGATCCTCACAGGTCAGATTTTCTTTCCTTTCTATACACTGCCTTTCGCTTTGTTTGGGTTCATCTCTAGGGTCACCTCTTTGACCCCCCTCTTTTTAGCTGATCTCCTATTTTCTAGCAGCAACCTTGCCCCTGCCTCTTTGCTGCTTTCTGCACCACTTTCCAGCAGATCTCTCCATTAGATCCTAGTCCCTCCGGACCTTAGATCTATTGATCTCTTGTGAGCGTGCTCTACCCCTTCTAGACTAGTTTTGAGAGACCCACCTTGTTGGGTTCGATTGCTGCCTTTTTAGTTGCTAATTTTCTGTTCTTTCAGTCTTATTTACTGTAGATTTCTTTTCCATTACGCAGCACACTTTTTCTTTTACTCTCAAAACGTCTAGGTTTAATCAATTAAAATTAACGCACGCCACACACTGACCCTAAGTGAAGAAGAGCCTGGTTAACACCGCTTGGCAAAGACTCTAAAATTAATCGACACTGCACCTCCTTGCCCCTGTCGCGTCTTGCGTTTGCACCTTGTTGTCGTTGTCGGTCTTTCTTCTTCCCGTCATCATTGCGCCTCCAAGGCGTTTATCCCGGCGACTTCTTGGCCTTCACCCTCAGTTTCCGGTTGGTCGACTTCCTCCTTCCCATCATCGTCGAGTAAGTCCTCCCCCGAGTCCGCACTCCGACTCCTCTGATTGTTCGGGTTCTCCCCGTCCTTCTGGTTCTCCCCCCTTTACCTCCACCATGTCTAGTTCCGGACATAGCCCTAACCCCAGTTCTACTGCTGGGTCCGCTTCCAGTGGAACCACTACGGGACCTACCTCGACTTCCCCATTACTTCCATATATGGCCGGCCTCAGTCTCCCCGACTTCAATCAGCTTATCAATGATCCTATCCGCCACAATGCTAGTTGGCCTGCTATGCCAACCAAGCTCCCCTCCAACATCCCCAAGTTCGAAGGCCTTGCTAGTGAGGATCCCTCCAATCATATCCGATCTTTCCACATGTGGTGCTCCTCTAATTTCATCACCGATGACTCCATTCGTCTTCGTTTATTCCAACACACCCTTACCGGCGAAGCATCCAAATGGTATGTTGATCAAGCCACCTCTTCCGATACCACTTTTGCAACCATTGCCCAAGCCTTTTTGTCTTGTTTCCAGCTCCCTCTCCAATACGACACTGGCACTAAAATTTTGACCTCCTTTCATCAATCCTCTTCAACACGTCTCTCCGCTCATGTCCAGGAGTGGCGACGAAGACGAAGCTTATGTCGTGCTCCTCCCTTTGAAGATCGAGTTTACATGGATTGGTTCCTTCGCTCTCTCTTACCTCCCATTGGCAAAGATGTCGCCTCCCATTTTCCCCAAACCGAAGAAGCCGCCCTTCAAATCGCCTTAAAATATGACCTTATCTATGCCCAGTCTGGTTATGTTTATACTATCCTTCCTGATCTCCCCAAGCTCGGGGGCACTAACACCTCCGGGACCTCTCACTCTGCCGACGGTATCATCGGAGCCATGTCTCATACCTCTGCTCAACCTCTTACGCCCTATGGTTGTCCTCCCGGCGGGGCCAGCACCTCCAGCCCCTTCCCCCCCCCCCGGGGTAGCATGTATCCAGGATTTGGCATGCCTCCCCCTTTTCCTACTTACCTCAATATTGCCCATTCTCACCCTTACCCTTATCCGCAGCCTGGTGTCCCAGCTCCTCCGGCATTTGGACCTCCCGCTCCCTTGCCTCCTCCACCCCCACTTCCGCACTTACTTCCCCCTCCAGGGCACGTATTTGCACAGCCAGGTGCAAGTCCTCCTCTTCCTTTGCAACGAAAGAGGAAAGGCCCTCCCTCCGCTCCTTGTAATCATCGACCCAATCATTCCCATCTCGATTCTAACACTGCTAACCAGCCTCAGAGCTCTCATCCCAAGCAAGATAGGCCACTTTGCACCAATAAGCCTTGTTCATGTTGCGGTGTTTACGGTCATTACACTCACGATTGTCCCCGGTTACCACAAATGCGGCACATGTGGGAGTCTCAGGCCACTGTGCAAGGAAAACACTCTTCTCCTTCTATCCCTTCCCATCCAGCTACCTCTCAACCCACTATGTTTCCCGATCCTTTCCCTCAACAAGGACTCATGGCCACCCAGTCACCTCATGGCCCGGAACCCACTCAACCTTCTCCTTCTGGTTCATCTGATTACTAGATCCTCATGATGGCCTCAGACCAAGCTCTCACCACCAATCCTTGCCTTCCAACTCGGTCTCCCGTTCCTTCTACCCCCGAGTTCCCATCCTCGGGCACTACTAAGCCTCTATCGACACCCAATGGTCCCTTGCCAATTCCTCCGTCCAACGCCAAGATTCATACCCAAATTCCTAAGGGCCCATTACGTCGAAATGCTGCCTCTAATCAGATTTCCCTGGATACTGTTGACCTTCCCGATGACCAGTTAATTGTTTTCGATCCCCGTCAACTTGACCATCCCCCTCTTCCTGCGTCTGTTGCTTTCCAAATCTCGATCCAAATCCAAAATGCCACTATTGCTCGATGCGTCATTGATGAGGGGGCATCTACCTGTGTCATGTCCGCTTCGGTTTGGCAACAACTCGGATCTCCTACGTTGGCCCCTTCCACAATCACCCTTCATGCGTGGGATGGCCATGCTTCCCAGCCCGTCGGCCTTTTCCGCCGCTGTTCTATTACTCTTGCAGGCAAAACTGTGTGTGTCGACATTGAAGTGATCGACGCCCCTCTTGACTACAACATCCTCTTGGGGCGTAGTTACACCTATGCCATGTCTGCCGTCCCATCCGCAGTTTACCGCAAGATTTTCTTCCCACATAACGGCAAAATCGTCACCATTGACCAGTTATCGTATCATACCCCCAAATCTCAGATTTCCCCTGAGCCCTCTATTTCTACCACCACTACATTTTGGCCCAGTGTCTCTCCCGGCCTCTTTAAAGACTCCTCCTTGCTCGGCACTTTTCTTGACCCACCTAGCCTCTCTGACCCTAGCCTGGCAAGCGTTTGCATGATGCAATCATCTTGGGCTGACCTTACACAGCCCACTTTGGCTCGTCAGCAACCTCAACTTCCCCCAACTCCTCCCGCTCCTGGCCCTTCGCCCCCGCTAGCCAGTCTTTTTCCTTCAGAATCCCCCCTCCCTACTGGATCAATTCCACTCAATTTTAATCCCCTCGGCCCCGTCCCTCCTGGCCATTTTCCTGCTGGTCAGATTCCTTTCCTCGCTCCCCCTCCTGGAGCTTCTTCTGTCCCTATCTTGGCTACCCTCTCCCTACCCAACTTGACCTTGGGTATACCCGTCTGGTATCTAAGCGCCCCTGCCCCTACCCTACCTGATCAACCCAAGTCGTATCTTACTTTGACTCTGGTTCAACCAATACCCATGACCTCTTTCGCTGCTCCAACACCTCAGTCTCCTCACCCAGCACCTCCTCCTGTTACAACCATGTCCGGTAACAATAGCAAATCTCGCAGGGGGGCACCGAAAGACACGGTGGCATTGACAACTTCCACCCCTCCTCGCCTTCCAAAACATCCCATCCAGTGTGCCTTGTGTGACGTTGTTGTCCATGCCACCCATACCTGTCCTGAATTACCACACCTCAAAACCATGGTCAATGAAACGTTTCCAGAATCTGATATTCCCACGGTCCAGGTCACCCTCCCTGGTTCCCTTCCCAAACTTAAAAACGTGTGCACCAATCACCCTTGTTCTTTATGTGACTTCCACGGCCATTATACCCACCTTTGCCCCCGTCTTGACAAATATCGTGCTTCTTTGGCCGCTTACCGCCAATTCGAAGCCACGCTTTCCCATCCTCCTTTTTTAACCCCCGACCACGCGTCCACCCCTATTACCATTTCTCATCCTGACTTTGACCGAGATTTCATCCTTTACATCTTCGCTTCCACCCATTCAGTTGCTGGTGTCCTTATCCAAGAAGATAATAACGGCCTCGAGCATGTGACCTATAATGTCACTAAAAACCTTGCTGGCCCACCTGTGTCCTACTCACATGAAGAAAAGTTAGCACTAGCTGTTGTGTTCTGGGTCCAAAAACTGCATCATTATATCCTCCTGCGTTCCACCAAGGTTGTGACTGATTCCAACCCCATGGCTTTCCTGTTGAGTCGACGCATCTCAGTGGGAAGTACGCTTGTTGGGTCATTATTCTACAAGAATTTGACCTTGAATTTGTCACACCAAAAAGTAAGAAAGGTTTAGCCCTCGCTGAACTCATTTTCGATTTGCCTACCGAGACGCAAGACACTCCTATTAATGATGCTCTCCCGATGAACATTTATTTGCCATCACCACTGATGATCCTTGGTACGGTGATATCCTTACTTACCTGTGAACCCAAAAGTTCGCCCTTCATCTTGATCGCGCTACCTGACGACGCATCCGACACCAAGCCTCTCGCTACCTTCTCATTGGCGATGGCCTTTATCGTCGTGGAGTAGATACTGTCCTTTGTCGTTGTCTCACACACGCTGAAGCTGAACACGTCCTCAACGCCTACCATAGCGGTGCTTGTGGGGGCCACCTTTCAGGCCTTGCCACCACCCAAAAAATCATGCGCGCCGGGTATTTTGGCCTTCTCTCTTCAGTGATTGCATGGAAGCAGTCAAACATTGTTCCAATTTCCAACATTTCACCCCCAAGGCGCGAGCTCCTCCCGCTCCCCTCCATCCTGTCATCACAGCTGGCCCTTTTTGCAAATGGGCCATTGACTTTATGAAATGTCGACCTCCCTCCACCAGTAACCACAAATACATCATCGTGGCAGTTGACTATTTCACTAAATGGGCTAAAGCTATGCCGACATTCAACAATACAGCAGCCACCGCGGCCCTCTTTTTCTTTAACCATGTCATCACTCGATTTGGAGTTCCACAACAGTTAGTCTCTGACCATGGCCGACATTTCGAAGATGAGATCTGGCATGAGCTATCCTCACTCTTGGGTTTTGAGCACCAATATTCATCTTCCTATTACCCCCAAGATAATGCTCAAGTTGAAGCGGTCAACAAAATTCTTAAGACCATGCTTCAAAGAACGGTGAATAAGCACAAAAATAATTGGCACCTTATGCTCTTCCCTGCTTTGTGGGCTTATCAGACTTCGGTTAAAACCGCCACTGGTTTCACTCCTTTTCACCTTGTCTTCAGTGAGGAGGTAGTCCTACCAATCGAGTGTGAAATCCCTTCCCTTCACCTAGGACGCTTCGAACTCCTCACACGATACCCGACCTACTAGAACAATGACTTATCTATGGTCGAGCGCGCCTAAAGACCATCGTGTTGCATTGCAAACTCTTGGAAGCAGCCAAAAGCACACCACAGCTCGGTAGGTATGACAGTACACCCTCTCCAATTTCACGAAGGTGACCTTGTTTCTAGTCTATGACCGGGCCCATGATACCCTTGGTCATGGGAAGATTTGACTCAGCTATGGCTCGGTCCTTACATTATACAGTAAAGACCTTGGGGAAGAGGGCCTATCTTTTAGAAGACTTTGAAGGCCACCCCCTTCCTAATCCTCGCAATGCACTCTATCTCAGAGAAATATTACCCACTAGCATTTCCCGGCTCGAAAATGCACGTTTTATTACTATTGTGAATAGCGACATATATTTGTTTTTTCACATTTCGCTACTTCACCGGGATGCCGATGTCCATGAAATCTTTACCTCACATCCCCCTTAAAATCGAGATTTTCTCACTTACACACGGTTCGGGTGAGAGCACCACTTTGCCCCACACACTCATTTCGGTCCGTGATAATTTCCGTCACGCAGTTACTAGTTTATACTCATGATTTTTATGAGTCCCCATTGGCACCATCCCTCCTTTCATCATCATCCTTAGTATACGTACGTACGTCGCTCCACTATTTTCTCTCGTGCCTTCAGATTGAGAAATTCCCTTATTACCTCACCTATGAGCGGACCTACTTCTATCGACATCAACTCATTTACTCCGAAGTCGGGTCTGTGGGGGTAGTGTACCTTGGTTCGAAGCTCTTTTCAACGATCGTAATCTACACGCCCGATGTTTCGGTGATGCGACGGCGACTATTGGTGATACCGGTGTGTGTGAGATGTCTCGGCCCTCGTGAGGGGGTGCCCCTACGAGTAGCCCCCACATACCGGATGACTTCTTCATTCCGGCCCTTGATGCGACTCCTCTCCTTTGATGATATCGGCCTCGGTCGCTTGCAACACTTCTTCGATTTCCACGTGTCGGTCCGAATTTCGCGAGCCCTTCCACCGTGTGCGGGGGGGGCATTTTGGGTGTATTTATATCTCATGTACTACACAACTATTGCATAAGTCCTGATGATTATTCCGGAGCCTAGCATGTATGTGGGATTCATCCTTCTTGTTTTTGTCTCTGTTTGGGGGGGCCGACACGCTTTACTATTGCGTTCCATGGTTTTCCGGGCGCCTTATCCTTTGTACTATTGTCTCGGCGGGCATATGTATGCCTCCCCCGCCGCCTTTCACATTGGTGCCACATCATTCACTTGAGACTTGTTGCACCTATAAGTCTCGTCTCCTCTCAGTCTAGTCCTCCACCACTTTAGATTACCTTACATTCCTCTCTTTCATTTCTATCTTACTGTCTAGTGCTTAAGTTCCTACAACGTACTTCGGTCATACGATTTGCTCCTAACACTCGTACGTTGAGGGGCAATCTGACTACACCATTTTTTTGGTCATCTAACCCATTATCGTTAGATGAACCCAAGTACACCATGTAAGACCAATTTTATCCCAAGTAAAATTGTTTCCTCCTACATTTGTTTACGTTTCTTGGTCATATTTAACCAAAACAAGGTAATCAATTAAATAAATCATTATTTATTTAATTATTTCCTAAGAATAAGTTATTTAAATCATTATTTAAATAATATTCTTAGTTAAATTTGACTAAATCCACATATAAATAATTAAATAAACCATTATTTATTTAATTATATTCCCCTCATCTCCCTTAAAATAATAAAGAAATCATTTATTTATTTTTTATTTATAAATAAAGGGATATTGACCCACGAGGTCAAAAGCCCTTTTTCCCCTCCAACAAATATAATAAAATATTCCTAAAAGGGTAATTCACAAATTTGATTAATAATATTTTATTCGTACACACAAGTTCTAGAACACCCCAATATTTTGTTATAAATAGAAGGGTTTTCCCACATTCATTAGTCACCTCCATTGCATTGGATCACACTAGATCTACTCTTGGTCACCATTTTCATTTGTTTGCATTTTGAACTCCCAAGATTAGGTTCCATGTTTGTTAGGGTTTTCCATATTAACCAAAGAGGGAATTATTAGATGCTGCTGCTTGAGGACTTCCAAGGGCCCATCCTTTGAGAGGTCGGAAAACACCTTTCTTGTTTTCCTCTCGGGTGCCCCATTCTAACTAATATAATATCCTTTTTTAAATACATTGTCTTGTCCATTGGATGCATGGAGCCATTTTATATTTTATACGCTTAATGTCATTCCCATGCTTAAATCTAACTATATGTAGACAAAACTAGATATCTTTGCATCCATATTTGATGTTAGGGCTACTTGATATGCATAGCTAAAGTGATCTTTTACGACGAAAGAATCATACTAACAATAAGTATTTTTGTTTTTTAATAAGCAAAAAATCCAAAAAAACATCACCGCTTTTAGTTTTAGTAAAAACATTCTCATCGCATACATCGCATTTTGTACAAATGTTTTCTTAGGGCTAAACAATAAACCAGTGAAATCCCAATTTTGCGATCTCTACGGTGTCGAAATTTCGCATGCGATATTATAAATCACATATCGCAAATCTACATTGTAAAACTTTTAAGCTATTCTTGATAAAACTAAAATCATTACCAAGATTGCTGATATTGTGATGCGGATACCGTGAAATCGCATAAAGCAGGTAATACATATCATTGAGACAAGTTCAAAAAGGACGCGATGTGATTGATTTGACAAGTTTGAATAAAGGTTTTATGCAAAAATAAAACATGTCATAAAGTACTAATTGTATTTTCTAATCCCAATGTAAATAGTTATGGAAGCATCATGATCAGTTAATGATATAGCTACATAACTTAGATTTTTTATTTCAAAATAGATCATTTCAATAGATCTTCCATCAATTAATCATTTATTATGTCTTTAATGGGGATTTCCTTTGAAAAGGATATGTCTATGCGCCAAAGTGATCCAAAAGCTTTAACAAACTGATTGTTGAAGAATTCAAACAAGCAGAAATGGCAACTCTATAGTCTGCCGATGTTATGCTGCTATGCTCATGGGAGGAGCTACTAAATGACAAGTTATTCACATTATACTTGAAGATGAAGAGCCAAAAGTAGTGGAATTCACGACAACCACCGATGATGCAACACCTTCAAATTTGCAATTCAAAGATATTGCATGCTCTTTCCTCCATAGGATAGTAGCAAGAGCTATTCTTCTTCCATATACTGACATGATTAGGTGGGTGCTTGAAAAAACAATGATCAAAGATAGAAAGTTAAGAAACTGCAAGGATGAGATTTTATGTTCTTTCAGATCTGAAGATTTGAAAATCATGTATAAGCTTCCCAACCCACAAGACACCTACAACAGTCAGTTTGTTGCAAAGTTTGCTAAGAAGAACGAAGACCCATTCAAGGCAGTTCAAGATTGGAGGAAATTAGGCAACAAGTTCAAATATGAGAATACTGGTATGTATCCTATCGCGTCATTAGCAAACCCTTATAATTTCGCAGCAGGAATGCTATGAAGGTTATATGGTTTACCCGATAATACAAAGTTATCCATAAATTGGTTTGCCCTAATTGACGCATCTATTAATTCCATCATAATGAATTGGTCGACTATTCTCTTTGATAGTCTAGTCAAGGAAATTAATGAATATCGCCAAAGCAGAACTTCTTCCCCCAAAATTGTTCCCCAATTTTTTATGAGTGCCTACATTTTTTATGCCATCTGTTTTTCTACCAACTTTCCAGATATGTAATGGAAATGAACTCCTGAAGTCCCTACCGCTATACATTTGAGTCAGAAGGAGATATGGGAACATAACTATGCACCGCATTTTCATAGGCCATGCTATGGAGTTGTATTACCATTGCACCAATTTATGTTTGACACATTTAGCCCTAGGTTCACTAAGGAAGCCCTTGCAGACCTTCAAATGATAGGCAGATGTTTTGTTGAAGAATCATTCTCATATATCAGAATTTTTGGAAGCTCTGCTTCCCCGCACATTCTTCCTTTATATGTTTCAGATAAGCCGATGGCAAGAGAAGTCGCTTACTAAACTATTGGTAATGGGCTCACTAAATCTTTGAAAGACAGTAAAAAGTCTTTATGGCCAATTTTTCTAGTTTCATGTGGTTCGTTCACACTCAGAAATTTTAATTACACATTAAAATAATTTCAGAAGATTGAGGTCTTGAAACTCCTTGTTCTACCCTCCAGGCAATTCGACCCACAAAATATTGCTAACAAATTCACTATGTCAATCAAACTCAAACCGATTGTTCACACTAAAGACAGGTTTGAAGATATTTTGCAATCTGCTGGTACTTTGGAAGAAATCGTAAATTTATTTAGATTGAACCTTAATCCCGAAGAAATATAGAAGTTTAATGAATTCAAAGAACAAATACTCAGACGAATCCCACAGGATGTTCTGATTACCAGTTATATGATTAAAGAAATTCAAGAAATCGGGGCAAAAAAGTCATATTCATGAAATCAAAGTGAATTAGATAAAATATGTACTTCATTCTGCGATGTATTACTTAATACTCCAGAGGCATCATCATCACAGTAAAATACATAGTTCCAGACTCCATAGGAACAAATAGTTTCAACAAAGGAAATCATTGAAACTCCGGAGATAATCTCCCAAGACATAGAAATTATTCCTACAAATTCGACTGATGAGATTATCCTCAAAGTGACTGATATTCCCCCACTAGATGTGTTCTACATCCCTCTTCATAAAGCTGTAGTAAGAAAATAGAGGAAAATAAGGAGGATTGAAACACCCCCGGGGAATGAAGTTATGGAAGTAGTATGGAAATATACTCCATCAAAATCCGATTGAAAATTTAACTCACCTATCTCAATTTGTTGATGCATACACCACTGCGACAATTGATAAGGCAGTAGAAATATCTATTTTGATCCAAGAAAATGATGCCAAAACCATGGAACTACAACAACAGCAAGATGAAGAAAGAAAAATTTTAAATCAGAAAGTGGAACAACAACTTCTTAGAGTACAACAAGAGATGGAGATGCTTAAGATAACTCATGAAAATGACTTATCTAGCAAAAATTCATTGATTGGACAATTGAGAGAAAATATTACTAAAAATGAAGGAATTACTACTGGAGAGGAATTCATAAAAGAAGCATTGGCATTAAGTGTCTTACTCTCAAAACAACAAAACCTGTTTGTTGTACAAATGTCAAATATAATTCCACACCTGGAAATCATTGAAAAATTAAGAAACACAGTCATCCATCAAAGAATTGAGTTCAACGAAGTTAACACCAAAGTCTCTAATATATTAAATGGCAAGATTCAAAAGAAGAAAGAAAATCATGTCTCCCAAAGATCAAGGAAACTTTTAAAGATATCCTTTTTATAGACTAGGATGCACGATTGAAACAAGCAGAATTGGCCATAGCTAGAGGAGCAGGCATATCAAAGAATATGGTCAAAATTATTAATCATATATTGCATACTTCTCGGCTCATAAAAGAAGGAAATCTAAAATCTGTTCCTAATATCAAAGATTTAGATCAAACTTGGAAAGAAGTCAGTCAACTCAGGGAAGAAGCACTTGTACAGCTAAAGAAAACTGATTGGGAGACATACTAGCAGCTACTAGTCAAACCACACAGTCAGATCATGACACTATACTATTTTATGAACTATATATAGAGAATACAACCGCTTTTAGTGGATGCTATATTTGTTGCACAAATGAATTCATAATTCGGCAAACCCCACAAGTACAACCGATGTCTGACATTTGTGAGAAACAAAGCACAACTGGCAGTAACTTATCATCTGGCATGATTATTAGTTATTTTGTTTTTATATAATTTAAATTTTAGTAAATAGATTTAAAAGATGAGGAAGGTTGGCATTTGAAACCACCTTATAAGATATTTTGTATAATCTTTTTGTAAGTAATTTGTATAGTATTTAAACCCTTCTCATGCATTTAGAGAAGGGTCCAGGATTTTATTGAGAACATTTGCAAAAAATTCTTAATTGTAAGTAAGTTTGTGGATGTCTTGATGAAATAATGGAACACGACCTTTTCAGTTATATATCATTTTGTTGATCATTGTTGATGCACTTATGTATTCTTTGAAATATTTACTGATATAATAGTTGAATGTGGCCTATTATCATTGATCAAATGAACAAGATGGTACACATATGGTGCTATTATCATATATGTTAGTTCTTTTTTGAATATTAGTGATGAATCCAGCTTTTATGAACTATATATGAAATTGATTGTTTTTGTCTAAAATATCAGTTGCACTATTGTACAATATAAAGATAGGAATTGGTCTGTTTTATATATAGTCATTCAATATATGCGATATACTTCTCTCTTCTTTTGATTAATTAATTTTTTCAAAAGGATCATCTTACAAAGTAATAATTATATTAAATCTGTGATGATCTTAATCATCACAGATTGAATAGATATCATTTTAGATCGCATCAAATTAAAATTATCCCGGGTTAGATTAAATTAGTTTCGATTTCAAGTTTTGCATGTTAGAGTAAATTTGTTTTAGTTTTTATTAATTCTTCATGAAAAATTTTTGAGAGAAACCCAACAATCAAACAAAAAGAAATCTTGGGAAATTGGTCCCATTATATCCATTCGGAGCCACCACACCAAATGGAAAAGGAATTGTCTTAAGAACCGGACCGGGTGGTTATCCCCCTTGATGTTGTTGCATATTTCTGAGGCCTCAACATTTTTGGCGCTAGAAGGAGGGCCGACTATGAATCACACATAAATCTAAACCTCAAAATAGAAGCCCTCATAAGCTTTGATCTCCCCAAAAGCCTCCTACAACTTCTCGATCAAATTCTAAATCACCAACTCAAAAATCAGAAATTGTAGAAACTTCCCCCTCATATCCTGAAATATTTCATCAAACATCCACTTCAGAATTCACTCTCGAATCTCCTGAAGTTCAGTCTTTAATTCCAAAATTCGAAGGAATATCTATTTCTACTAAAAAGCCTATTAACCCAGAAAATTTCGAAGAAAGTGTTATGTCTCTATTTAGAGAAACTAGTATATTGACTAGATCCAAAAGCGAGAAACTTGGAATTCCACCTTTTGAATTCCCAATTGAATCAGTTCATAAAAAAGTCTCTGTATCCAGGTCTAAGTTATATACAAGTAAAGTTACCTCAAATTTTCCTTCGGTTAGTTCTTCACATCCTCTTACCCACTCTGTATCTTCTAATTCTTCCATTTCCTCTACTCAAACAATGAGTGTTATCACCAGTAGTACTGTTCTAGTTGTAAGTTCTTCATTCATTCCTCCTACTTCTTGATCTACTTCTATATCTTCACAAACTTCAAATCCAACTATGGCAAATCAACCTTGGACGAGTCCTGGTGTTGTATTAATAGCAAATCCAAATCCTCTTCCAAATCATCCAGAAAAATGGTTACCTAAATACAATCCTGATGATGGCTTCCTGCTGAAGAACACAACAATAATTTTATGTTAGCCATGAATCTAAATGTAGTTTCTCATGAAGATATTGTATTCAGATTGTTTCCATATACTTTACAAGGATCTGCAAGATCCTGGTACTTTTCACTTCTAGCAGGATCTATTGCTAATTGGGAAACTTTTGAGCAAGTTTTCCTTGAAAAATTTGGAGATGATAGAACTGTTGCATCCTTGATCAATTATCTTTCCAATCTTAAAACAAATTTAGGGGAAAGGATGAAAGATTTCAACTCCCAATTTAACAAGATGTGAAACAAAATTCCAATTTCTTCTAAACCTGTTGTTGATGTACAAATAGAATGGCATATTTATTCTTTGCCTTCTAATATAGCTATTTTCATAGATAGAGCTAATAAAGCTACTCCTTTATATAACATGAAAAAATCTCTTGCTGTAGAGAAAATAATCCTAGCTTTAGAAAAATGCTCAGAAATAGAAAACAGGAAATCCAAGAAAGTGACATTTAGTCAATATTCTAAAAATAAAGTCTATAAAGATCCCTTTTATCTTGAATATCTTCAAAAAGTATTAAAGTATTAAAAACATGTCAAATGATATGGTTGAAATAAAGAAACAAGTTGTTGAAGGTTCAACCTCTAAGAAATCATTTCGTCCATTTAAGAAAATCCCTTCGTCAATATCTCAGCCTCTAAATGTGATTTCAAATGCTGAATCTGATCATGATACTGAAGATCCCTCGCCATCTAATCGAGAATCATAATCTGAGGAAGAAGTTGAACTAAATGGGTTATGGGATTTCATTCTTCCTTCAGAAGAAGAAAGAGAAGCTATTCCTGTATCTACAAGAAGTAAATCTTCTTCTGATTCAACTATATCAAATCAAAAACAGAAAACTCTTCCCACCAAGCAAAAAATAGTTGTCAAAAAATCTAAAACTGTTCAGACAAAATTTATTGCACGAGATCCTAATACAAATTCTAAAACTTTGATAATTTTAGATATAGTGGAGTATAATATAGTTGAAGATATGAAAAATACCAAAACAAATATTTCATTACAGGAAATGACCAAACTCAAACAACAGCAGAAAATTTTGCTTAGAGAACTCAATGAAATTCCTGCAGAGCGTATAAAACCACCAGTTATAGCACAAGCTTCTAAAGATATGGGAAAACCTCCATCATCTACAAATAAAGTAAATCCCAATGATCTTGTTTTAATTGGTGATAGATCTATTTCTCACACTCCTCCTTTACTCTTGACTTATGAGATTTTTAACAAAAATGTTCATAATTGTCTTATTGATTCTAGAGCTTCTTCAAACATTATGCCAAGAACGGTATGTACAAAATTGAATATCACTCCTAAAAAGCCAGTTGTACATATAGTTCAATTAGATAGAACAAGAGTTGAAGTTTTTGGAGAAATGATGTTAGTATCTATTAGATTATCATCCAATCCAAAGGTATTACAAGCAATTAATATTCTGGTTGCAGATATCCCTGAATTTTATGGCCTTATTCTAAGCAGAGATTGGTCTGAAAAATTACATGGATATTTTTCTACTGATTGGTCACACATGTGGTTACCATATAATGGAAAACCAAATCAAATCAGAATTGAACGTGAAAAATTTATGAAACATACAGTCACTGAATTAGAAGAAGAAAATTAGCCTGTGGCTTTCACTAATAACATCATAAGAAATTATTCTGATGAATCATTTCTTGGACCATTTAATGCTCAGGTTTCACCTTTTTCAAGAAACAATGCTATTTCTCAATTTGAACACTTTTCTCGAATATATGCTTCTAGATGTGTTAGTTTTAGTAATAAGATTCCAAAGCAGTCTTTATTTTGGACTCCATACTTTGATGGTTCAAAATCGGAAGATGGTGCAAGAACATGTTGTATTTTGATTGATCCACAAGGAGAAAAAACAATACTAGATTGCAGACTCGAATTCTAGTGCACAAATAATATTGCTTAATATGAAGCACTGATACAAGGTCTGTATAAAGCTCTAGGATTTTATGTTAAATATTTGCAAGTATATGGAGATTTTGAAATAATTGTTAGACAAGTCAGAAATATGATTCATTGTATTTCTTGACATTTAAGACATTATCAAACTTTAGCTCTTAATCTTAATTCTCATTTTACTGCATTCAATATCTCAACAGTTCCTAGATTACAAAATGCAAGTGCCGATTTACTTGCTAATGTAGCATCCAGACTTATACCATCTGAAGAATTTAGTCCAGATAGATTTTCGATTGACTTAATTTTTAGGCCTTTTATTCCTGAAAATGTAACAAATTGGAGAGTATTTAATAATGATGCAGATATAGTAGAATTTCTTACATCAGACAGAGCTTATGAAGGTCAAATCATAGATGAACATGAGCATGATTCACAGATTGAAGATAAACAAAATTCAAATCCAGTTCCTAAATCTGTAGTCAAAATGGAAGATCTATATGATTTGAAAGATAGGTTTAAGAAGACTACCAATTCAAAAACACAGAGTTCTACTCTAAAATTTGAATTAATTAATCTTGGTAGATTAGAAAAACCTCAAAACATCAACTTAGGTCTTGGTTTAGAACCTGAAGAAAGGACGTCATTCATTAATTTATTAAAAAAATACAAAGATATATTTGCATGGGATTATTCAGATCTTAATACATATGATACTTCCATAATTGAGCATACCATACCTATGACCTCAGATGATAAGCCTGTACAACAAAAACATAGGAGAATCCACCCGAATTTAGAAAGTCAAATTAAATCCGAATTAAATAAAATGTTGAAAGCCAAAATCATTTTTCCTGTTACACATTCGAAATGGGTGTCAAACATGATCCCAGTTAGTAAGAAAAATGGAGACATTAGGATTTTCATAGATTTTAGGAATTTGAATAAAGCTTGCCTACCATGGAACAGATATTGCAGTCTGTTATAGGATCTGAATTGATGTCATTCCTCGATGGATTTTCAAGATATAATCAGATTATGGTACATCCAGATGATAGATTAAAGATAACGTTCAGAACAAAGTGGGGAACATATGCATACCAAAAAATGCCTTTTGGGTTGATTAATGTTGGTGCTACATTTCAACGTGCTATGGATATAGCTTTCATAGGACTGATCAATAATTGAGTTGTTATATACTTAGATGACATTAATATTTACACTAAGCATAAAAGCAAACATGTTAATTACCTGAAACACATTTTTGAAACATGCAGAAAATTTGGTATTTCCTTGAATCCAAAAAAATGTTATTTTTCCTTATCAGAAGGTAAATTATTAGGGTTCATTGTTTCTAAAAATGGAATCCACATTGATCTTGATAGAATTCAAGAAAATGAAAACATCCCTTTACCACATAATAAAAAAAAAATGCAATCATTTTTAGGACAAATTAATTTTGTAAAGAGATTTGTTCCCGATTTCTCCCAAATCATTTTACCCCTGCAATTTACGATCAAGAAAAATTCAATTTTTAAATGAGGAAAATAAGAGAGAAATTCTTTTGAGTTGATCAAGAAATCCATTATTTAAGCTCCCTCATTAACAACTTCGTATTTTCTTAAATCATTTATATTATATACATTTTCTTCTGACACATCATACGCAATAGTTTTAACATAGTTAAACAATCAAAACATTGAAGCACCAATTGCGTTTTTTAGTTCTAACCTACAAGGTGTCGAGTTGAATTATTCAGCTGTGGAAAAACAAGCTTATGTTGTATTTAAATCTTTGAAACATTTTAGACCCTTTCTCCTAAAGACACATACTGAAATAATAGTACCTTACTCACCAGTAAGGAAATTATTAATCCAATGAGAAGTAGGAGAGAAGAGAGAAAATTGGGTTACCACACTTCAAGAATATGATGTAGAGATACATCCTGCTAAAATTGTTAAAGGACAAGGCCTTTGCAAGATGTTAACTGGAGCTTCTCATACATCAACAGAAGAAGATCAATCAAGTGAAATGAAACTTTCTGAGGTAAGCCTAAACGATTCTCAGTCACAATATGCTGATCTAAAATTTTTCTTGAAAAATGGATATGCTCCATTATACCTCAATTACACAGCAAAGCATGCTCTGAGACTTAAAGAAAAACAATATCAACTTATAGATGATGTGTTATTTAGGAAGAATTATGATCCTGTATTATTAATATGTTGAGAAAAATTTGAAGCTAAAAAAGTAATGCGGGAATTACATGATGGACCAGCTGGAGGTCATTTCGGAGGAAACACCACAGCTCATAAAATACTGCATGATGGATACTATTTCTCGACTCTATGTAAATATGCACATGAATACGCAAGGAAGTGAAAAGTGTGTCAAACTGCAGCAGAAAGAGAAAGGAAAGTAGCATTTCCATTACAACCAGTAAATATCCAACAACCATTTGAACAATGGGGGTTAGATGTTATAGGTGAAATAACTTCAAACTCTTCTAAACAGAATAAATATATTCTAACTGCAACTGATTATTTCACAAAATGGGTAGAATCTATCCCATTAAAGGTGGTTAATACACAAAGTATTACATAATTTATTGATCAGTTCATAATCACCAAGTTTGGTCTCCCAACAACTTTGATATTTGATAATGCATCATACTTTTCCGGAAATGCCATGAGAGAATTTTCTTTGAAAAGAGGTTTTAAATTAAATTACTCAACTAATTATTATCCATAAGGTAATGGATTAGCTGAATCTACAAATAAAAACCTCATCAGAATCATCAAAATAACTATATAACAAAATCATAAAAATTGGCACAAAGCACTATTGTTCATAAAAATTGGCACAAAGCACTATTGCTTGCTCTTTAGGCAAATAGAATTACCCAAAAAGCTTCAATAGGCACTTCTCCAATTATGTTAGTTTATGGGAAAGAAGCAATTCTACCCACGAATGTAACAATACCATCATTCACTTTAGTGTAGTTTATTGATGAAAATCCTTCATCTTCCCTTCAACTTAGACAAGATAAAATTCTTAAAATGGAAGAACAAAGAGAAAAAGCTAAAGCTATACATGCTCATCATCAACAAATACTGAAAGCCTCATTTGATGCATCATCCACTAGTTCAAAAATTTGTGAAATAGGAGATCTTGTTTTAAAAAGGGATAAGGCACGTGAGGAAAAAGGTAAGCATACCAAATTCCAAAGGTTATGGCTTGGTCCATTTCAAATTATTGAAAAAATAGGCTTATCCACCTATTTGCCGCAAGACTTATTAGGTAGGAAAGATTCCTTACCTGTAAATGGTCAGAATTCTCAAAAACTGTTTCTCTTGGTATCATCATTGGTTTTGGAAAATAATTCTCAAAAAACTTTTATTTGCTTTAGGAAAATAAAAGTTGAAAATAGTATCATCATTGGTTTATTCAAATTTTCAATTTCTTATAAATTATTTTGATCTTTTGCTTCTATAAATAAGTAAAGAAAAAAAAGATGACTATAATTATGAGAAATGAATAAAATTTATTTTTTTAAAATAATTTGAAATTTACTGAAGGCATTTTCTTTCCAAAAAGACTCTAGATATCATAAAATATAGTTATTATGGATCAGTCAAAAAAGGAAATTTTTAACATAGCAACGATTCTCTACAAAAAGGTATCTACCAACTCTATAATTATCATCCATAACTCTTAAACGAGCTAATGATTCATCCCATATGATAAAATCTCTTCTTTAAAATATATAAAAAATAAAGAGAAATATATCCAATGAACAAATTCAAAAGAAAATAAGTCTCATCACGAGCTTGTTTATCATGATCATAGAGAAATAATATAGACTCATATTACCAAAAACTGCATACTATAACAGGGTAATAGCTATATGATTATAAAAAATCAATAGACAAAAGGTCTCATCATGAGCCAGCTTGTTTAGTTTAAATTACTATCAGTGAATGACATTGTCATTATCAGGCCACCAAACCTAGACAATGATTTTGGAAATGTATCAAGAAAAAGAAATTTAATGATATGTCATAATTATATTTTGAAAACAAGGAATCAAATTCATTATTGGTTAAAAGATAACCCCGTCGAGGCTATAAATGTCTGCTGGCAACAGTGGCTCTATCTGTGATAAATGAGTAAAAATATATGAAACCAATTTTAGAGAAAACCTACTTTATCTTTTTAAATCTAAGTACTGACTCATATAGATATCTATATATTATCACTGAAGGAGTTAATTTAGAAGAACTGAGATAGGTAGATAGATTATATTATGAGAAAAAATATTGTTTCATTCATGAATCATATTATTTTTATTCTTATATATTTTCCTTATTTTGAAAGTTTAGAAATATCAAAATCAACTAATCAGAGATATTTGGTTCTCCCAAGTGAATCACCAATTGTTGTGCTATGCAACAACTCTCGCCATTTTTATTTTTCAAAATAATTTAGACCTTTGATAAATAGAAATAGGGACCCTTTTTATAAGTATTTTTGTTTTTAATAAAAAAACAAAAATCCAAAAAACATCACCACTTTTAGTTTTAATAAAAACATTCTCATCGCAAATCGTATTTTCGCACAAATTTTTTCTTAAACTAAAAAATAAACCAGCGAAATCCCGATTTTGCGATCGCTAATGTGAAATTTCACATGCGATATTATAAATCGCATATTGAAAATCTACATTGTAAAACTTTAAGACATTCTTGATAAAACTCCAATATTGCAAGATTGCGATATTATGATGCTGCGATACTGAAATTTTGGATTTCGCAATATCGCAAAATCACATAAACAAAAGGTAATACATATCATTGAGACAAGTTCAAAGGAGACGATGTGATCGATTTGACAAATTTGAATAAAGTTTTTATGCAAAAATAAAACATGTCAGGAAATATTAATTGTATTTTCTAATCCCAATGTAAACAATTATGGAAGCATCATGATGAATTAATGATATAGTTGTTTCCCAGATTTTTTCTTTCAAAATAGATCATTTCAATAGGTCTTCCATCACTTAATAATTTATTCTATCTTTAATATGGATTTCCTTTCAAAGATATGTCTATCCGCAAAGTGATCCAAAATCACAACAAATAGATTTTTGCAGAATTCAAACAAACAGGAATGACGCCTATAGTCTCTGACACTGTCTGAACTGCTGATGGAGGAGCTACTAAATGGCAAGTTATTTACACTATACTTGAAGATGAAGACCCGGAAGTAGTGGAAGTCACGGCAACCGTTGATGATGCAACACCTTCAAATTTACAATTCAAAGATATTGCATGCTCTTTCCTCCATAGGATAGCAGCAAGAACTACTCTTCTTCCATATACTAACATGATTAGGTGGGTGCTTGACAAATCAATGACCAAAGACAGACAGTTAAGAACCTGCAAGGATGAGATTTTAGGTTCTTTCACACCTGAAGATCTGAAAATCATGTATAAGGTTCTCGACCCGCAAGACAGCTACAACAGTCAGTTTGTTACAAAGTTTGCTAAGAAGAATGAAGACCCATTCAAGGAATTTCAAGATTGGAGGAAATTAGACAACAAGTTCAAATATGAGAAAACTGGTATGTATCTTATCGCGTCATTAGAAAACCCTTATAATTTTGTAGCAGGAATGCTATGCAGGTTATATGGTTTACCCGATAATACCAAGTTCTGCAATTTCTCCTTATTAGCACTTAGTTTATTTTTTTATTGTTCATTTTAGTTCAAAGCTTCTCCCAATATTGTTTCTACCCTTTCAAAAAAATTTCATGAACGATAAAATCTTGTATCCTCTTTTTAAATCTCTTTATCGTCCTATTCTTCTTCCTCATTATGTAATCATCACCTAGCCCTTTTGATATCTGTTGACTGGTTGAGTGAAGGTTTGTCATTTCAACTCCACTAGGATCAAATGGGGACTCAAACCCTTGGCCTTTATCTTTCATCGGGCTTTCAAACTGAACAACTTCTTTTAAAGGGTTTTCTATGTGATCTCACCCTATAACCGGTTCATTGGTTTGTAAAATTGCCACATTCTTAATCTCAAACATAAATTTATCAATAAATTTTGTAAACTATGGGAGTTTCTCTCCATCATTGGTGCCTATTTATTCTTCCTCGAGATCCACATCAATGGCTTGAAATTCCAATTTTCTAGAAGGAGGTCGAGGGGATTTCTTCATTCTACCTATAATCCTTCGTCCAACAGCTGGAGTTTGAGGTTCATATGGTAACATTGTAGGCACATAAGGGCTTGCAGGGGTTGAAGGGGTATCCATCCTTTTCTGCCTCGATTTCTTAGGATGCGAGGGGAGAATACTATCCATTTTATTTTCTTCTACGGTTTTATTTGCCTTGCGCAATTCATTTGGGGGCTGAGTGCTGGGTACTTCAATGAATGTAATAAACCCATTTCTCTGAAGAAAATTGTCCAAATGTAGTTTCTTATGTAGAGCTCAATTACCATTAATATCTTGACAAGCCTATCATGATAAAGACCCACCCTAGTGTTTTTAACGGACCTACGGGCTCCGTGTGACATATTCTGCAAGATTTTTAATAGGAAATAGGGGACATTTATCCTTTGCTCATGAGTGTAATGTAGTAACAAACCAATGTGATATAAAAAATTTGTTGCATACCTACCTTCATAGGTCAAATATTTTTGAGGAATGAACATAGGAGTGCACCATTCCTCTCAGAGCTGAGAACTTGGTATCCCCTTGGCCCAGTTGATGTCTTGGTGTGGTGCTTTGAGAAATTTAAAACTCTATTGTTTATTTATTCTCTTGTCATTGAACCACTTAACTCCCTCCACTCGTAATCTATTTCCTCAAGAAATGGTTTTCTCATTCACATTCATAGTTAAATCCCCAATTCGAGTTATGTTTCCATGTGAAAATTGCAATGAAACCTGGTCTTCATACCAATGGAATTTTGCCATAAATTCGCGCCATCGGTACTTTATCAACTTATATTTACAGGAATTGTACTCAGGAGTTTTCTCTAGCTCCTCTATGGATGTGGGCTCATGGCGGTCATATTTCTTCATCATGGCTTGGACATTTAAAAGACAATATGCACTTAGGAGTAAGACGAGAAAAAAAAAAATCCCAACATGCCCTAGTGACGCGTTTTAAATATCACATAAGATCAATAGATGATTTAAATTGGACATGTCGATTTGTTTTAATAAACATGACTACTTATGTTGAGCGCTCGATAAGGTTATAAAGTTGGTGTAATTTAGTTAACACCTAAGGGAAAAATGCGATGATTGCAGATAATGACAATGTTACGGTCATGAACAAGTTCTATTATAGAAACAATTTCAAACAACCTCTTTGTATTTATAGCATAGTGTTGTGTTATGCAACAACTCCCCCCATTTTTATTTTTCAAAATAATTTGGACCTTTGATAAATAGAAATAGGGACCCTTTTTATAAGTATTTTTGTTTTTAATAAAAAATCAAAAATCCAAAAAACATCACCGCTTTTACTTTTAATAAAAACATTTTCATCGCAAATCGCAATTTCACACGAATGTTTTCTTAGGCTAAACAATAAACTAGCGAAATCCTGATTTTGCGATCGCCAATGTGAAATTTTGCATGCGATATTATAAATTGCATAACACAAATATACATTGTAAAACTTTAAGCCATTCTTGGTAAAATTCCGATATTGCGAGATTGTGATATTGTGATGTTGTGATATCGCGAAATCGCATAAACAAAAGGTAAAACATATCATCGAGACAAGTTAAAAGGACGCGATGGGATTGATTTGACAAGTTTGAATAAAGGTTTTACTCAAAAATAAAACATGATAGAAAGTATTAATTGTATTTTCTAATCCCCATGTAAACAGTTATGGAAGCATCATGATCAATTAATGATATAGCTGTTTCCTGGATTTGTTTCTTTAAAAATATATCATTTCAATAGATCTTCTATCACTTAATCATTTATTCTGTCTTTAATAGGGATTTCCTTTGAAAGATATGTCTATCCGCAAATTCATCCAAAAGCATGACAAATAGATTCTTGCAGAATTCGAACAAACAGGCATGACGCCTATAGTATCTGATGCTGTATGCACTGCTGATGGAAGAGCTAATAAATGACAAGTTATTTACACTATACTTGAAGACGAAGAGATGGAAGTAGTGGAATTCACGGCAACCGTTGATGATGCAACACCTTCAAATTTACAATTCAAAGATATTGCATGCTCTTTCCTCCATAGGATAGCAGTAAGAGCTACTCTTCTTCCAGATACTGACATGATTAGGTGGGTGCCTGAAAAATCAATGATCAAGGAAAGACAGTTAGGAACCTGCAAGGATGAGATTTTAGGTTCTTTTAGACCTGAAGATCTGAAAATCATGTATAAACTGCTCGACCCACAAGACACCTACAATGGTTACTTTGTTGCAAAGTTTGCTAAGAAGAAAAAAGACCCATTCAAGGCAATTCAAGATTTGAGGAAATTAGACAACAAGTTCAAATATGAGAAAACTGGTATGTATCCTATCGTGTCATTAGCAAACCCTTGTAATTTCGCAACAGGAATGCTATGTAGGTTATATGGTTTACCCGATAATACCAAGTTCTCCATAAATTGGCTTCACCTAATTGACGCATCTATTAATTCCCTCATAATGAATTGGTCGACTATTCTCTGTGATAGTCTAGTCAAGGCAATTAATGAATATCTCCAAACCTGAACTTCTTCCCCCAAAACTGTTCCCCAATTTTTTATGAGTGCCTACATTTTTTATGCCATCTATTTTTATACCAACCTTCGAGTTATGGGATGGAAATGGACTCCTGAAGACCCTACCCCTATACATTTGAGTCATAAGGAGATATGGGAACATAATTATGCATCGCATTTTCATAGGTTGTGCTATGGAGTTGTATTACCGTTGCACCAATTTATGTTTGACACATTGAGCCCTAGGTTCACTAAGGAAGCCCTTGCAGAACTTCAAATGACAGGTAGATGTTTCGTTGAAGAATCATTCTCATATATCAGAATTTTTGGAAGCTCTGCTTCCCCGCAAATTCTTCCTTTATATGTTTTAGATAAGTTGATGGCAAGAGAAGTTGCTTACCAAACTGTTGGTAATGGACTCACTAAATCTTTGAAAGACAGTAAAAAGTCTTTATGGCCAATTTTTCCAGTTTCATATGGTTCATACTCACTCAGCAATTTTAATCACGAATTAAAAGAATGTCAGAAGATTCAGGTGTTGAAACTCCCTATTTTACCCTCTAGGTAGTTCAACCCAGAAAAGATTGCTAACAAATTCACTATGTCAGTCAAACTCAAACTAATTGTTCACACTGAAGACAGGTTTGAAGATATTTTGCAATCTGCTGGTACTTTTGAAGAAATCCTAAATTTTTTTAGATTGAACTTGAATCCCGAAGAAATATAGAAGTTCAATGAATTCAGAGAATAAAGACTCATACGGATCCCGCAAGATGTTCTGATTACCAGTTGTACGATTAAAGAAATTCAAGAAATTGAGGCAGAAAAGTAAGATTCACGAAATCAAAGTGAATTAGATAAAATATGCACTTCATTCAGTGATATATTACCAAATACTCCAGAGGCATCATCATCACAGAAAAATACAGAGTTCCAAACTCCATAGAAACAAATAGTTTCAACAAAGGAAATCATTGAAACTTCGGAGATAATCTCCCAAGACACAGAAATCATTCCTACAAATCAGACTGATGAGATTATCCTCAAAGTGACTGATATTCCCCCACTAGATGTGTTCTACAGCCCTCTTCATAAAGTTGTGGTAAGAAAACAGAGGAAAAGAAGGAGGATTGAAACACTCCCGGGGAATGAACTAATGGAAGTAGTATGGAAAGATACTCCATCAAACCCGATTGAAAATTTAACTTGGCTATCTCAATTCGCTGGTGCATACACCACCGCAAAAATTGATAAGGCAGCAGAAGTATTTATTTTGATCCAAGAAAAGGATGCCAAAATCATGGAACTACACCTCCAGACCGAGTTTGAAATATTTTTCACCACAACTTGTTTTATGGGACAAATGAGGCTGCAATTGTTTCATTGTTTCACTTATTCAAATAATCACTATGCTCTCCTTACAAACACTGCTTCACCTTCTAACACTGTCTTGAGGGAATTTTTTAGGCCTTTTGACATCAATAAAACACACCATTATCACTACGTCAACCTTGGGCAATCATAGCCACAACAATCTCGGATTTTAAACCGAACACTCAACCCTCCTTACCACTGTTTCCTCCACTACATATAGCTGACAGAGTTTGTGGTTCATCACAGTTTTGAGGAATGATTTTAGGCCTGTTGAAACTATTATGAACACTCTACCAGCCTCCCACCACAACAAAATTTTTCAACATTTACCAAAACACATTGATTTATACCAAGAGCTTCATTTTTTCAATCACCATCTAGCAGCTCAAAAACATCAAGGAGGTAAACGAGAATACCTTAAAAATGCTTAAGGGCCCTTTTTGATTGGTTGAGCAGCTATAAAAAGAGTTTTTTTGAAGTTTTTTAGGTCAGCAGCACGTTCAGAAGCAAGAGTGCCACGCGCTGCTACAGGCGCGCTGCGCATCAATAGAAAGCCTCTGGATTTTCTCTCCCAGGTGCGCCATGCAATTTTTCAAACGTGCAGCGCACTTTTGCAGCCCGTTTTGGAGGCCTTCCCGGTGTTCAAATTGGGCACGAGATGGCTCTTTGGAAAGATATGGAAGTATAATTTCTAGAAAAACTTGATTTTTTTCATTTGGTGTCCATTTGGTTGTTCAAAAATTTATTTTCCCAACACTGGTCAAAACTGGTGAATCCTGGTGCAGAAATGCATAGTGTTGTTTGTAGGCCAATTTTGGATGCCTTCCCTTTGTCGGAATTGGGCCTGAGATGGCTCGTTGGAAATATACAGAAGTATAATTTACAAATATGCTTTATTTGTTTCATTTGGTGTCCATTTGGTTGTTCAAAAATTGACTGTCCCAACACTGGTCAAAAAAGCTGAATGCTGGTGCAGAAAAACATAGTGTTGTTTGCAGGCTACTTTTGGATGCCTTCCTGTTGTCAGAATTGGGATCGAGATGGCTTGTTGGAAATTAATGGAAGTATAATTTCCAAATAGGCTTGATTTTTTTCATTTTGTATCCATTTGGTTGTGAAAAATTTGACTGTCCCAACACTGGTCAAAATGGTGAATCCTGGTGCAGAATTTCTCCCGTGACATCTGTATTTTTACATTTCTCCCAAACCATGATACCTGTGTAGAAACTGAAGGAGGTTTTTATTCTTGAACCTATGAGGGATAAAAACCTCTCTCACTTTTGTAAATTTCATCTCTGTTTGGTCAGAAAAACATTTTGAAACAAACTGCCCGGGCGCTCCTTAACCTCTGTCTTTTGCAACCTTTGTCATATTGAATGGAATGTTTTTTCAAAATCATATGGTAATTCATAGCTTGTGCTGTAGGAAGATTTTTATTTTTTAAAACTATGATCAAAACCTCTATTTCTGAATCAAGGAGATCATCACTTTTTGAAACCACTAATGTAACCCTTTGGAACCCTAATGCCATATTGCTATGTGTCCGCCAAGATATTGTTCCTTTATTCTGTGTGGCTAACTGTAATCTCCATAATGATCTTTGGAGGCCTTAGAACCTTCAAACTGAGACCAAAAATTGTTTAATCCTTTGCCATGTTGAAAAGACCGATGTATGAGATTTGGAAGGCTGCTAGAATGGCTCATAAATACCAAGGCTTCCATCAGCCATTCTCCTCCTAATGGAGCTCCAATTTTTCAGAAATTATAAAAACAGTGCATATTGTACTAAGATCCTGTATTTACAATAAGCATAACTGAAGATCAGGAAAAGATGCAGCTGTAAGAACACAGAAAGCATTGTTGTCATTGAGTTTTGGATGAATTCCATAAAAGCAAGCTATTGCTATAGTCATTGCCTTAGAAGTTTAATCTACGTATTCAAAAGCAAATTTTCTTCTTGTGTATGTTCTAAAAAATTTTAACCACTTGAGCTTGATCTAGAGTTTCTTCTTGATGCTTGTTATGATAGTGTTGTTTGGATTGGATCCTGTTTGTAGCTTTTTGAATATTTTCAACAATCCCGCGTAACAACTTCATGCAATTTGAATTAGCATCCTTTACTTTTATTTCAACATTGCAAGGCATATGAAGCATATTTTGCAGCTTTTCAGTCTCGGAAAGAATTTTTGTTTTAAATTTGTACATTTGCAGTTTACCAAGCCTGGAAACCTTCGTTTATCCTTTTTGTCTCAAACTGATTTTCCGTAGTCTGCTTTGAAGAAGTTTATCATAAAGACCCCATTGCATCCTTTTAATCACCATGAGGAAAAATCCATTGTTTTTATGAAATGAAGAAGCCATAGGATACTACCATAAAACTCTGTCTTGTATGGAATGAAAGGGGTTCTGAAACTTTCAGACTTGGATTGTTGTTTTATAGAGGAGTCCATTATCAAGACAACCATGCAGCCTTTCACTCAATCACTAGTTCCCTTTGATATTCTATTGCAGCTGAAAAGATATTTAGAAATATATCATGTTCCTCGTTATATTTTGACCTTTATATCAGATCTGGCCCACTAATACTCAAAGGAAAAATCTGACTATCAAACTTATCCAATGGTTGTAGAAAATTTTGCCCAGGAACTTCAATAAACAGTGGGAAATCAGTCTCAATAATAATTTACTTCAGCCCCTCATTTTTCAAGATAAAATTAGTGAAAATCAAGGGACTATTTATGTCCATCAACACAACCCTTAGACACAAGGAAAATAAACCCCTTTTAACTCACAAAATTCAGCTTACAAAACATTGTTTGCAGCCCTTTTAAACCTATCATGGGGCCTTTCTTTTTATCTGCTGATGAAGATACTTTATAGACAGGAATAAGAGGTTTCTTCAATACTATAATATCACTGCTTTGCTTATGATGTAATACCAGAATTCAGCTTATAAACTTTCAATTGTTCCCACTGATTTTCAACTTTGACTTTTTCAATTGAAAACTTTCTTAAACATAATCCGAAACCCTATTGATGCACCCACTGTTCATCTTTGGAGAAGGTGGCCTACAACATTATCTGAAAAGGTTAAATGAAATCAGTCTTACTGCAGCCTTCGAAACCCTTAAGTATCCATTGTTTTTGAAGCAAGGAGGCTCTTTTAAACCAAAATTTGCCTTACTGTTGTTTATCAATGGAGGTGATCTACAATTTCTGAAGTTATTTAAATGACCCTCTGCTTTTAAATGAAGGAGGTCCTATTGATCCTGTTCCTAACCATCTGCTCTTTACTGGAGGAGGTTATCAACATGTTCCCAACCACATTTACTAACCTTTTTTGGACTGTGTTTGTAGAGGTACATTTGATTTGTTCTTTGACTAGTGTTTTTATCCCAGGTTCAAGGCAGCATAAGAAGCAGTTGTCTTCTTATGTACTGTGCTGATGTCCTTGGGAAAACTTATGTGTCATTAACTCTGAAGGAAAAACTGGAAAACTGCAGATCAACCTTATATCAGTCCTCTGTATTTGTGTGGCTTTGAAGGATGGTATCATCTTTTAGGGCAACTTTTGACCTTTGAAACATGCACTCCTGCTTTGTTATCATTGCAGCTCTCCACCTGTTGATGGAAATTTTTTCAACATGAGACTTATTTGGACTTCTCTCTTTGCTTTTGTCTGGAAACTATTTGTCATTCAATTTCCCCCCTACAGAGATGCAAACAATATGAATTTGAAACTTTAAAAGCTCCTTTAGTGTTCTATGGAGATTTTGCCCAATCTTGAGCACATTCTTTTAGACTGTGAAAATGCTCATCTCTTTCTGTATTAGATGTTTGTAGAATTTATTCTTGAATGAGACAACAAGTCTTCTTAGTGGCGCGACCTAGGGGTATATCAAGGTTTGCTTTTGCAGATCAAGCACTAATTCAGGGCTGGTTGTTATTGAAAAAAGGATTCTGGCTCAGGCTATTTTTGTCGAGGAAGGGATTCTCTAAAGCGCCAATACCTAACTTAGGGTCAACTTTCGTTGATTTTTATTGTGTTTGACAAGAAGATCAAGGATAGGAAGGGAGACACTTTGTCAAATATTGGACAGTGAGTTTCATGAGAACCAAGGGGAAAATGATAGTAGATCAGCAAGACCAAGACAGCTATAGACAGGGATATTCTGCTGAAACAATACATGACTTTGAAAACTGAAAATTGCTTTAATCATAGGCTGATAACGAGGGCTACGAAAGAAAAAATTTGTTTGGGGGTTTTCTAGATGACAAACTGACATATGGATATCAACTTCTAGAAAACTCAGCTAGGAATTTAGTCATCAACAACAGGTGAAAAATACTGATGACTAACAGGGACCACTTTACTTTATGTATCTCATGCACTGAGGATGATGATGGACAACATATGGTTGCCACTTGGAGATTCATTGATGAGGAGAAGTGATGCAGGAGAATTACGCTCAAGGAAAGACTTTGTATGTAAATAGACATAGGGGGGTCTCATGTTTTTGCTTTCTCATGTAATTATTAATATTTGAGTGATTTTAATTAAATATAGAGAGAGAAACTGTAAATGTTCTCAAATCATTGGAGAACATGAGGGGAAGTTGATTAATTAGGAATGTGAAGAGTCAGTCAGTAAATTTAGGCTTAATTTAGGACTTTGAGAAATTCAAGAGTTTTGTTGAGTCATAGAAGGATCTGAATCGATTCATTATCAGTTTGTATAAAAAATAAGCCTCAAAGGCATTAAGCAAACAGACAAGTAGAGATGGGCAGACTAGTGAGGATAGAAGGCCATCAAATTGAAGATCTGGCTGAGGACCAGAAGTTATGTAAGTGGTTCATTTGTATATATATTTCAGGAGTTGTTTCAGAGTTACATGACTATTGGTTGATTTAATTTCTATGTGAGAATGTTTAAATCTTTGTGAACTATGTATAAGACTCTGTGATAGGGTTTTAGATGGTGCCCTATTTGAATGGAAGAGTTGATGTCAATGATCATGATCTTGGACTGAATGCATGAAGGTTTATTTGATTGTTCCATTGAAGAATCGATGTTGACATGGTGGAGGATTTCCCTTTCGTGATTTATTGGTTTTTTTATATGTTGTGGAGAATTAAATTGAATTATTTCTAGGTAGAAATCCCAAAGGAGGTCGAAGGGAATTACTCTGTTAATTGAGAATAGCAATAGAAAGTCTCTATTTATATTAACCTCGCATAAAATTTTGTGAGAAGCAAATCCAGCTTCCTCATTGAATTCGATCAGATTCGACCTATGACTATTGGTTTACAGTGGTAGAGAGGGTCTTCCTACCTTCGAAGATTTAATTAGGGGGGTATCTATAGTGTTGAGCTAAATACATTGGTCCATGCCATGAATTGAAGGATTTTAACTTGTGTGAAGGTATTGATGGTATTGACGAGGTTTGTTGTAGAAGACGCAACAAAACCATTGTATTTGATCGTTCATATGTTTTGAATCAGTAAAGAATATGTTGTTGTGAAGGTTAAGACCGAACCGTGTAATAAACCAAAGGAGCAGAACCATGAGAAATGGAACCCTGATTTAATGAACAGTGAAAGAATATTGAAGACCCAATACCGGTGATATCGCGTGACCGCAAGAGTGGTAAGTGGAATTGACAAAAAAAACACAATATATGTCTTTGGTTCACGCGTGGCTATAAGTGGTTTTTAAAAACCATTTATTTCGCGTTTTTTTTAGCGCTAAAGTTCTGTCTTGAAAAAGCGCGATTTCCGTCCGATCCTAGCCATCAAAAGATCAACAACAATCACATCGTGAAGTTTTGGGGGAGTTAAGCACATAATGGGAAATGGTTGCATGGATCAACAACCGTCGGATTCTTGAGTGGGAATGTTATAAGCTATCCACCGTTGGATGTGGAAGGTATGTCAGTGCTGGGCCCCAACTCTAATATATTTTGATGATTGTTATTTAGTCAAAGTCTGAGGTTTATATGAATTACCATAACCAAAGGTTCACGCGTGGAGGCTTGGGTAAGTTGTAAAGGATTGAGGTGCATATATATAATTGGACCAAGATCTATTCATTTAATATAAATTCTTGGTTTTGGATTGTTAAGTGGTGGCGAAATAGTAATATACATTGGTCTTTGGGGTTAACCAAGGTCGGAGTGTTAATCTAAGACCTCAAACATAGATTGAAATAAACCCCCGCATGTAAGTTGATTGTTAAGTCTTATGTACACATGGTTTCATAACCATTGATTTATAAATGAGCTTCCGCACGGGAAATCGAAGGCTAAAGTCTAATAAGGTAATGTTTGAATATTAATTCAACAAGGGAGTTGTAACCATGGGTTTTAACCTTAGGTTTGAAGGTGAAAAGAAAGAGAGCTCCTGCATAGAATAATGGAAATCTGGGGTTTGTATGGTCTTCATAAACCATAAGGAATTTTATTCTAATATCTCAAATCTGAGATTTGAGATATAGAAGTCTCAGTATAGGGCATTTGAGATTGCCAGATTTTGAAATTGGGGACTGTGAGTTTTACCCAGTATCAAGAAGCATCTAAATTTTCAGTTGGAAGACATTCTAGACATTCTAGAGAAGCAACTTTGGAGTTGGGCATGCATTAAACATTGTGAAAAATGGGGAGGCCTTCCATATGAGGATGCCATTTAGAGGGAGGATGTTTTCTGTAGCATCCAATTTTGTAGTTTCTTGAGGACAAGCAACATTTTGGTGGGAAGGACTGTAATATTCCCAATTTTCCATAAGTTAATTTGAATATTAGAGTTCTTAATTTCAACAATTAATTAAGTAAATAAGAGGGTGGAGGGACCCATAAACTTCATAGATGAATAAAATCCACTTTTGATGTGTGAATGTGGATAATTTAGATGTAGATCTACATTATGGAGTAGTGGAGCAGCTTCTTAAATGAAGGAAGAGTGGAGATCATGGATCATTAATGTAAAATCATGAGAACCTTGGAGGAGGTCAACTAAGATCATGGTGCATTAAAAGTAAGATCATAAAGCACTAATGATGAGATAGTGGAGGAAGTGGTGCATCTAATGCACACATGATGGGGAGAGCGGGAATTAAATGAAGACATGATGGAGATCATGGAGAGACAAGGCGATCTTCATGGAGGCAAGTGGCCACATGTACAACGCAGTTATAAGGTGGGCCAAGGCTATGGAAGGCTCACAATATATATAATAAAGATTAAGGCATAGTAGTAGGTACACTTTGTATTATTATTATTTGATATGTTTAGATCTAGATTTTTCATGTGACATTTCTATGCACGCTTATGTTGTTTAGCTAATTCTACAGTGATGTTTAGCACACGGGTTTTTTTGAGTGGAAATCCAACCCATACCCACGGGGGATTTCAAGTTCCTACTCTGGGAAGGTTTCTATTGAGCTGCCATTCATCATTAGGAATTGGTGCCACATTAAACCACTCCCATATGCATATTCAGTCACAGGAATAACACATTCATGATTGAGGTTTTGAGAGGTGGAGGTTGTTTCTAGAATTTCGGCTAGGAAACTGGTGGAGGATTCATCCTTTCACCTTTTTCTTGAATTTCAGCCTTTCACGAGTAGAAAATTCATATATGACATTCAAGACAGCATTTCATACCTCCATGCAGCAGCAATCCCCTCAAGGATTGCACAGTCTAGTCTTGCATATATAAAGGAGGAAGGAAGTTTCCAGTATTCCAGCTGGAAATCTTGTGAGGGAGCATATCCTCACCTTGTACTCACTGATTCCATCATTCATGAGCTGATTTGCATTATCTAACAGCAGAATATTAATAATCCATCCTTGACAATGTAGTTTTTGTCAAGAAGTTTTGTATCAGTAGCTGCAACATGATTAGGAGGAAGGAGGAGCTAGATCTCAAGCTTATAGCTTAAGTATCTAGTGAAGGGATCATCCCTTCAAGCATATATCTTATTGTACATCATATTGCAGCCATCATTCTTCAGATTATGCTTCAGATATTCATACCCAAAAGTTATATATGCAAGCCCAAAGAATTTTTTTTCCTGATGATCTACCCTTAGGGAAAGAAGAATATTGTGGCCACGACCTCTAGATAGGGATCCTCCACACAACAAAAACAAATGGACAAGGTCGTGGAGGAGTACCGGGACATATTCACCTCACACACAGGGGTGTCTCTGCACTATCAGGTCAAGTACCCCATTAATATGACCCTAGGTGAATCGCTACCCAATGGACCGATATTTGGTGCTCTTTTATGGAGAACGATGAAATCAAGGGGCAGGTTCAGGAGCTCCTGTAGAAATATCACATTCGGCCAAGTTCATTGCCTTGTGAGAGTCTGATCGTGTTGGTTCATAAGAAGGATGAGAATTGGAGACTTTGTATTGACTATCGGGTGCTAAACAAGATCACTAGCCAAAATAGGTACCTTATCCCATAGATTGATGACGTCATGGTCCAACTCAAAGGGGCGAAATATTTCAGCAAGATCGACTCAAAGTCCGGGTATCACCAGGTACCAATCGAACTGTCTTTTGGGCATCAAAGCTTCAACGAATATGATTCTATTCCAAACTTGATATTCATTATCATCAGTTGTAGTCCTTGGATATATCTCTATAATGATGTATCATGTGTGTCGAACAGAGATAGTATGCAAAAATTACAACCCCGGGAAATTGATATACCAATTTACCCCCATGGGGCCTATATTCTAGAATTTCATCTCCTAGGGTTAGGTTTTTGGATGTTTATGGTTTTCCATTGTTTCTCAATAATATATAGGCCTTCGAGCCTCATTGTAACATATAATTCAAAGGCCTATAGCCGCCACATCCCTTCGAAGAGATAAGCTACGAGCGGCCTAGCTAGCTCATTTCCAAAATCGAGAAATTTTTTTTCCTGATGATCCACCCACAGGGCAAGAAGAAGACTATGGCCATGACCTCCAAACATGGCTCCTCCGCATGACAAAAAGAAATGGAAAAGGTCATGGAGGAGTACTGGGACATATTCACATCACCCACAGGGGTGCCTTTGCACTATCAGGTCAAGAACCACATCGATCTGATCCCAGGTACGACGCTTCCCAACGGACCAATATATCAGCGCTCTAATATGGAGAACGATGAAATCAAGAGGGAGATTGATCAACCTATGGGAGCTCGATCGTGTTGGTGCAGAAGAAGGATGGGGCTTGGAGACTCGGTATTGAATAACGGGTGCTGAAAAATATCAATGTTTGGAATAGGTACCCGATCCCACAGATTGATGACCTTCTGGACCAACTCAAAGGCGTGAAATATTTCAGCAATATTGACTTGAAGTCTGGGTATCACCAGGTACTAATCGAACCACCATTTGGGCATAAAACCTCTGGAAAATATGAGTCCATTCCAGACTTGATATACGCTGTCAAAAATTATAGTCCTTGGATAGATATTTCTAATGATGTATCATGTGCATCAAACCGAGATAGTATTCCAAAGTTACAACCCTAGGAAAATGATATACCAACAGGGCACATATTATGGTGTTTCATCTCCTAGGGTTAGGTTTTTGGATGTTTAGGGTTTTCCATTGTTTCTAAATAATATATAGGGCTTTGAGCCTCATTGTAACACAGAGTTCAGAGGAATGTAGCCGCCACATCTCTTCTTAGAGATAAGCTACGAGCGCCCTAGCTAGTTTATTTCGATTCCGTCTGTAAAAAAAATTCAGCTCTTTGATATTAATGAAATGAAGTGTTATTTCCATTTCACCTTTGTATTTATGGTTATTTGTGTATTTTTTTGCATTCCTACATAAATTCGTACCAGTCCCAAAACTATCCCTTTAGCTAGCATCATAAAAAAAAATTCATTACGGAGAGATAAACTTGTTTCAATGCATATTTGTAGAACCTTTTCCATGTTTTTCAAAAAATCATCAAAATTATTCTCATACATAGTGAAATCATCCATGTAAACTTATATACATTCATGTATTAAATAAGAAAATATGGCCAAAACTTCTCTTTGAAAAGTAGTTGGTGCATTACATAATCCAAAGTGTAAGACATTGTAAGAACATGTACCCTAAGGGCATGTGAAAGTGATTTTTTCAAGATCCTCCAATGCTATTTTAATTTGATTATATCCACTAAATCCATCTCAAAAGGAGAAAAACATTTTACCATCTGGAGAATCTCGGACTTGATCAATGAATGGTAAGGGAAAATGATCTTTAAGTGTTGCTTTGTTTAATTTCCTATAATCTAGACAGACTTTCCACATCCCATTTTTCTTTGGAAAAACCAATAAAGGATAAAACCATTGCCTATCTGAGATAGGGTACATAAATCCCATCTATAATAATTTCTGTAATTCTTCCTTGACTATCTCTTTCATCATTGGGTTCATTCTTCGTTGTGGTTGCTTTATAGGTTTGATACTATAGTCTGTGTAGATATGATGAATACATATTTCAGGATGAATTCCTTATGTGACCACTCTATAATTTACAATATTGGCAAGACTAAACTATAAAGCACAACATAAAAACCACTTGAAGCCTAGGATCTAGCCCTCATAGACTCAGAGAGGGATCTCTCTATAAGATTTGGATTTGTTTAAGTTTTGTGATATTAGGCTAGTTAAATGATTGTGAGGGTTGTTTGTTTTATTGTTCGTGGTTGGATATAAGGGGTTTTCTTTAAACATTTTCCATTGGGCTATGGAGTCAAAAGGCTCGGTATGTGGATAAAATCCCAGAGCATAAGCAAGGCAAGCTAGCTGTGAATACCGATGTTTATAAATGAACGTGATTATGAGGTGGAGAATAATGATTTCAGTAATAGCTTAAGAGCATATAAGAATTCTTAAACCATACATCAGAAGAAAACATAGAAATTGTAAAGACAGTAAAAAAGAAGGTACTCCGAACAATAAATATTATTCTAACCTTCCTGCTTACAATTAGAATTTATATGGGATACATGAAAGGATTATAGTAGAAATAAATTAAACATGAGCAACGAAAACATCACCAAGACACCAAAAAACATTAATATGGCCGACTGATCTCTTTATTGGTGCTCCAGCTTGAAAAATTACAAGTACTTGCAATGAGAAAGTGCTCACAAAACTAGGGCCCAACCACTGTTACAGAATGAAAACTTATATTTAAACTACTTGCATCGGATTGTCATTATGAAAAGGGTAATCGGTTCGTTTACTACAAGAGTAACTCAAAATGGGTCTGTGCGTATTCCGTAAGGACGCGTTGTGATTATTTTTTAACAAATGTCTAAATTTGTTGTGGAAGCATCATTTTGTTGTAACGACCCTCTTAACAGATGTCGGGTGTCCTTGTGAAGCCATTATCTAGTGCTGTGATGGTCTGATTTTCTGGCAGATCTGATACACTGGATGTACCCATACTGACAAGTCGCTGAGCTGCTAGCTTTGTCATCAAACTGAGTTGTCATCCTTCTTGGAGCCTTCATAAATTTTCCCAATTGTCTGGAGTCATAATTTTGGTCCTGTTTAGCTTTTTGTAGACTTCATCAGTCTCTGTGTACTTTACGAACATTTGTCTCAACTGAAAAATGTCCTTAACCTCATGTTGTATGAAGACGTCATTGTTGATGACTTCATAGAATTCTTTCCCAGTCATGGTATTCTTTAGATTTGTGAGCTTGGATGTGTCCTTCGATATCTCCGTTATCCTTTTTAAATAATCAGTCCTAGGCATCAAATTATCATTGAGGACAAATAAGGAAGGAAAACCTCTTTTGTTCAGTGGCTCAATCCTATTGGAAAATATACTCACCTCAATCTCCAGCTCATGCCATATTTCTTTTAGTTGTGTGACCAGACTCTTTTTGTTCAACACTTAACCTCAAGAATAGAGGTTGTTCTATCATCCACTTCCAGTTGCTCCAATTCATGACTACTTTTAGAATTTAGAAATTTGATGATGTTGTTCGCAGTTTGGGGCTTATCGCCAAGTTCTTCATTTGTTTTATCAATGGAAACTTTCACCAACTCAAATAGATTTCTTTGTTCAAAAATTATCTGAATTGACGCCAATATATCATTTACAGATTCAATTATATCCAACCATATATTTTTTTTCTCTCTCCCTACCATGATGCTTCACTCTTTCTACCATGTTGCCAATTGAGGACTCCTGAAGAGACTTTTGCAAAAATTCATTTAGATTTTTTCTAATCTACAACTCTTTGGAATCTGTAGAACCATTCCTTTTAAATTTATCTTGTAGGTCATTGAGTTGATCCCGTAGCTTTTTAATCTTTGCTGACTATAAGGACATGTTCTCCATCGCCTTCGCTAGCTACTCAGTGCTTTCCCCTGGTGCACTTGTAGATGTTGTAGATGTTGGAATCACTGTGAGAGGAATTTCTTGTAGGGGGATCATGGCCTTAGCTAATTAATTTGTTGCTCTCTTTACTGCATCCCTTATTGCTTTCTGTATTTCTTTGATCATTTTATCCATCTCATTCTCCATTTATTAATCTTCTCTTTTTTTTCAACAATAAATTGCATCGTTTTTTCTTTATGTGTTTCAGTTGCTTCTATCTCCTTAGCCATAGGGTCTTCTATTACTGGCATCTTAATCTGCCTCCTCAAAGAAGCTATTTCTACATTATTCTTCTTCACAGGGGTTTATGCTGCTTTTATGTTTAATGGATTGTACCTAGCCTGCATCACTAAATCCTCCAGATATTTAATCCTTGAATATTTGGCCATGGTGAAGATCTTTTCCACCTTTAACTGTGACTGTGTGTTGGAAAATGTCACTTGTAGTTTTGAGAGGCTCATGGTTGTGCTAGTTATCATGGAGGATATCATTTCCCAGTCTGGTTGTGCATCTCCATCTGGTCTATTGGCTGGATTTTCTTTGCATCAAACTCAAAAGAGGTCTTCCCATAGCTTGCTACACCTTTGGGTTGAGGAAATTGTGCCTACAAGAATTCCATCCTCATTCTTCCCTTCTCAGAGTCAAAGGCTGGTAGGAGTCTACTCTGGGAGCTGCCTATTGGTTTCAAAAATTGATTGTAGGTGATGGTCTTGACAACCTCATTCCTTCTTTTGATCCCCCTGAATGTTTCATAGATATCTTCCTCCTTTTGTTTTACAATGGAAGTAGATTTTGGGGTCTGCACATTCTACTGTTGGAATGGCACAGTGGCAAAGGAAGTGGAGAAGATCATTTGGCTACCTGTTGGAGATGAAATTGGTGAATCCCCAATTCCGATGATAGTTTGTTGGTTCTTCTCACTGCCCTGGTCAAGGGATTCTATCCCTCTTCCTATATTTTATTTTGAATTCTTTAGTGGAGGAATCGATGTCCATGTCTATTTGATCCTCCCTGGTACTCTTGCTCCCTATTTCCTTTTTAGGCTCCTTTCCCTTGTTATCTTGAACTCCTGTAGATTTCCTCTCTTGTGGATTTGGTTTTTGGATTCCTGAAGTAGAGATGACCTGCTCTTTAGCCTCCTGGAGTGTGTCTACCACCCATTCTTCTTAGTTCATGTAATTCTATATCTCCAGTGTGTGGGTATGAATGTAGGGTTTGGAATTGTTTTCCACCATATTCTTGGAGATGATCCCCAATGGATCATAGGACCAAGTGAAACTATGTGTGAAACTCATCTCCTTTAACATTTTATCTGCCTCCTCCCCTGTTGCCTTGCTGTTACAGATGAAGGTACCAATTTGGGACTTGATCCTGAATTGTGACTTATTCTTGGCCGAAACAAAATGCACCTCATGTGCATCTATCATTTTTCCGATATACTCAAGAGAAAATATCCTCATGGAGAGGTATTTGGGAAATTTATAGGGGGAAAATTCAGTGCCATAAACCATAGGGGAATTTTGAGGTCTAAAATGGGCCTCCTAAGGAAATTATAAAATAATAGTGGAAATAGTAAAATAATATTAGATTACATCATCATATTTTAGAGGGAAAAAATAATAAAATAATGAAACTGTTTTTTCAACTCGTATTTTCAACTCATCTCCTTAATTTTTAACTCAAATTTCGAGCGGAAACACTCATTGGATGCATAATTTAATTTCTCATCCAGTGAATACCCATGTTGCATACTTTCAATGGACCATGCTACATGAAAAATGAGAAATACATAAAAAACGTGATTACAATAACGTTTTTTAATGTATTTCTCCTTTTTCATGTAGGAGGGTTCATCGAAAGTATGCAACATGTGTACTCCTTGGATGAGAAATTAAATTTTGCATCCAATGAGTACTCCCGCTCGAAATTTGAGTAAAACCTTATGGAGATAAGTTGAAAATACGAGTTGAAAAAGCACTTTTATTATTGTATTATTTTTTAAACTTTTAATTTTTTTACTCCAAAAATGGTGAAACATCCCCCATGGTTGACATCATCATCTTGAATCCTATTTGTTCTTATAAAGTTTATTTTGGTTGTACATTTTACTTAGGAGGCCCATTTTAGACCTCAAAATCCCCCTAATTCCCTAATATCTATGTAGTTTTGGTAGAGATACCAATATGATGTTCTAATCTTCTCTATCAATTGCATCACCTTCTTGATTTCCTCATTGATCTTGGGCTATGTGGTGCTGCTAAGTGCACTGATTGCTGGATGAAAAAATAGGTCTACAAAGCTTTTTTAGGAATATTATTTCTACTCCTTCCTCAATAAATTTTTCCAGAAATTATAGATTTGGATTGAGAGTCATCATCTTACTTTATCATCTCAAATTGGAACTTGCTCTATTAAAAACAAACAAACATATACACCAACACAGAGGTGTCTTTGAATACCCCTCATGTCTAGAATTTCAAGAACTGATCATGAATTGCATCAGCAAGGAACTGAGCATAGTTGAATATAATAGTAGGCTTAGCATCTGCAGAAAGGATAGACAAGAAACCAATTATGGCTTCATCTACCCACTAATCATTATGATATCCTAAAAAATAATATAGAGAAGTGACGATGTGCTTAGTCCTATCTGGGAAGGTGGATGATGGGTATGGGGGATTGGTGGTAGGCATTGCGCATTTGTGGCCATGAAAAGCTCTAGGGTTTTGGCCCTGCTAGAAAAATCTAATCCTTGGTATAGTCCTATAAGGGCCTCGTATGAAAAATGGACAATGTTTTCAACAATGGGGGCTTGCAACATCTCTTGAATGGATGGGGCATTTACGTAAAACAAAATCTATCTTGCAGAGTTCACTATGGCTCTTTTTTTAATGTCATAGAAAGATTGACATTTTCTGATTAACTCAAGGCAGCTATGGGTTTTAGGAAATATGTAATGTGGAAAGTTGGTCTCCCACAGGTTGATATCATCTACTTCGTTAAGAAGCTTATCCTCGAGCTAGCAGTAGACATTGAAAAAGTCGAGATCTGACTCTGTCTCGTGGATCTTGTAGTCACTGTCGATTAGGCCAATATGGTGTAAGTCTACGTGGGGGTAGGCCATAGGATTGAAAGGCTGTTGATCTACCCTGGGGGCATGATTTTCTTTCTTCACTTTCTATCTCACCTGCAATGGAGAATGGGCTTTAAGAAAAGAAAAGGGAGAAAAGAAGGGGGAAACGGTATGAATTGGTACTGGGGAAGGGGTAAGACTGAAGGGGATTGGGATCAGAACTGAATCAGTCGAAATGAGAAGTATAATCAGGCTCATAGAGCACCGATGTTTGCTCCTTTGATGCATAATTTACCCTTCGGAAATGGAGGATGGTCTGTGATTTCTCTGTATGTGTCTGTAAGTCTGATACCTGTAGTAATATAATAGTATCAGAAATGAAAACATTGGTGCCGCAGTGAATTTTGGCTTTAACATGTGGTTGGAGGGTGACCATTGAGTTGGCGTGGGTCTGTTGGGTAATGACCCGACCGTTCATGGTGCAATGATACTGCTCGAGGGATGGGATGTGACAGGGGGAAGTGGAAAAATAATGGAGGACGTGGTGCGACATCATTGGCAACGATCATAGGGCTGCAGTGGTTTGATTTGCAACAGAATTTTCTTTTTGGAGGGGTTGCAGGTGGTAAGCAATAATAGAGTGGGGGGTGAAAATTTGTGTGAGCGCTCCACGTATAGGAGTGGGTGGTAATGGACACTGCATATTTCGGACCCCCCACCCTTTTTTAACATCCGACGACCAAGGGGGGACTGAAATGGAATGAGGGCCATCGAATGTGAGGTGAGGGGCGTAGATGGTGGGTAAGGTGGGGGGTGTTTATTGCCCGATGTGACGGGATGATGGGATGGTGGGAACGGGTCCGGGAATGAGCATCGGGATGAGGGAGGACTTAGGATAAAGCTCATAATGTGGGTTTGGGGGTTTGGGCATATAATTAATTTGGCATCAGGACTTAGTATCATATTTGGCATAAGGTATGCCGAGGTGACATTGAAACCCATCTTTAGAAAAATTTCCCCTTTCCCATCCTTTGTGCAATGAGAAATTTCTATCTTGGATTTCCTCTTATATAAAAGAGAAACAATGAAACTGGGATGTTGTATCTTGGTGGAATAATCTCCACATTGGATTTCCATTCTTCCTCTTCAACTTTTCTACCTACCCAAAGCTATTCATCTAACATTTTATCCTCTTTTAAGGGTGCATTTGGACTAGCAAACCCTTACATGTTTTCTTTTGAATTTCTTTCCTAACCCCTATCCTTATTTCAACCATTGGCTCAGCTTAAACTATTGAGTAAATTTCATTTTCTACCTATCTACTAATAATCCAAGATTAAATAGTTTGGAAAATCTTTATTCTCTAACCTATAAATAGAAATTGAAAAACTGTCCAATCATGATTATGTTGTATGACTGGACAAACCTATCTAATTAGTAGTGGCATTTGAACCTACAACACTTTCAGTTTTATTTATTTTTGGGGTTTTTCTTTCCCTTTTTGTTTTTTCAATTTTCAATTTTCTCTTTTTCTTACTCTATTTTTTATACCCTTTTTTGTTCTTTTTCAATTTTATTCTATTTAAAATCATTTGAATTTTGAAAAGCTTTTCAATAATGAGACCTTGCAAGAATTCTGAAGTATCGAGTCATCTTGAGATCCTATAATTTATAGGGTACTAACACCCTACATATCAGTGTAATTCCAAGAAAATTCGTTTGAATATTTCCTTAAAAATTAAACCAGTTGCTTTTGTTGTTTTGGTTGCAAATCATTTCAAATGTTAAGATATTTTTCACGACTAAGTTCAATTGTTTTTTTTTTTTAATGTGTAATTGAATTAGTAGGAAAAATAACATCAAATTATGGTTGCAAGGAATTGATTGTACAATTTTATTAAAAATGTTATTCTAATATTTTACTTGCACATGGTATTACATAGTTCTTAATTGTAGATAAATGTATTTCGATAAATCACATCATTAAATTTTGTTCAGCAGTCTTAGATCTAACAGTTTTGAATTGATCTAAAATATCTTTTTCTAAAATGAAGAAATCTATTAATTCCTCATTATCCTCTTCTATGAAATCGAAATCTTGATTAATACTTAGAATAGATTTAATTTCTTCCTTTTCTTGTTCTATTTCATCAGGCCATGATAGAAAATAAGGATATTGTGTAGGAGGATAAAATGTTATGTGATTTCTTTCATTCCCATGTGAGATAATCATACTTCCTGATCTTCAACCAATGAAGGCATCAACTATGTCTAACCAAGGTCTGCCAAGAATTAATGGGCACCCCATGAGATTTATCTTTGGCTGTAGAACTAAAATGTCTACTGGATATTCCCAAGAGTCTAAAGAAACTATGATATGTTCAAGTACGCCTTTCAACACTACTTTAGATCTATCATCTAGTTCTAAAATTGTAGTGGTTGGCCGAATGCTTGGAAAATTGAGATATTTCATTGTTCCATTGTCATCACTTTAATAGCAACCACCAAGTCAATTAAAGTTTTAGAAACTAAGTATTTTTCAATGTAAATTGTCACCATTGGGATTCCAAGTTCAACATATATTTCAATTATACTATTTATTGACATGAGGCTAGCTAACTTCCTAACCACATGGATTGTTGGTGTATCTTTTTTTATTCTTCCAGTTTTCTTTATGCATAATTATTTGATTTCCTTTGTATAGTTCGAGATATCTTTTCTTGCTTGCAATAAATGAATTTTTACATAATCATTCTTTAATTAATCTAAGATATCAAATTGATGCTGAGTAATACCATATTTTTTCTCAACACTTCTTTGAGGAAAAGGAGGTGTTTTAGTCATTATTTCTTTACCTTTTTTAATTTGATTCTCTTTTAGTGTATGCTCATTTTTAGATTTTTTAGGACCTCCTTTTTCTTATATTTGTTCCTCTATAATGACGGGGGAGTATTTTTGCAGTATTTTTCCATATCTTAAACGAACATCTTGAACAGGAAGAATTGAATATGTAGGAAATGAAGTTCCTTCCTCCACAATATATATTGATTTTTTACTTGTATTTTCCAGTGGTTGGGATGGTAATTCAGTTTTTCTGGGTGGTGGTTGGTTAGATGGTAGTTGAAGTTGTTGTGATTGGGTTAATTATGGTGGAGGTGATGCTGATGAATTTGGTTGTTGAGGTTGTTGAAATTATTGATATGAAAAGTATTGCTGAGAAAATGATTGATATGGTTGTTGAGGATAGGACTAAAATGGTTGGGGATATTATTTTTTGAGGAGGTTGGGATCCATAGGCATACCCAATCCAACCTTGATAAGGTTTATTTTGAGTTTTTTGAGGAGGCCAAGCCTACTAAGGCATAGGAGCATTACATGGATTTTGAACATGATATTGATATCTTTGAGGAAATTGCTAAGTAAATTGTTAAGGAGGATTTTGAGACATACCTGCAAATCAAGGCTGCCAAGGTCTTCTTGGTTCTACATGGTAAATATATTCCATCTCTTGTCTTTCCTCTATTTTATTTTCCTACAATTACTTCAACCTTGGAAAATTATCAGTTGCATTATTTTCAGTGAAAAGTCTGCAAACATGAATATTTTCTAAAAATCATTCTCTCAATGGATGTTGCTTCCTACATTTGGGACAGAAAATTGATAATACTTGATCTTGAGCCTATTATTTCTTTATTTTTAAGTACATCAACTTCTATCTTCCTCTTGAGTATTTTTGACATAACTCAACAATTTCATCAAATGGTAAATTATATGAGATATCTCCTTTACCCATGACATGAATGATATCAATATACTCATCTCATATTCCTTTTAAAAATATTGTTCAAATAGTATCAAACATTTAAAGAATGATGTTTAGATTTTTGTAAGTTATAGAGATATGTTTCCAAGTATTCCTCTAAAATTTCATCTTCTTGTTGATTCATTCTAGAAATGTCATATTTTGAATCTCTAGGCGTACAATATGCTTGATATTTCTTAAGAAAAATATTTCTCATGTCTTCCCAATTGGTAATAGTATGTTCACATAATCCCATAAACCACTTTAATGTAAATTCTTTAAGAGTAGCAGGGAAAATATGAAGTTGATGTGTATCATTAGTATACCCACAGGTTCGACATAGAGTATCAAATTCAAGTAAGAATGAGTCATGATATTCAAAATACATACCATAAAAAATTGGCAAAATGAAAGGTGGAATATATTTCATTTTTACCTCTTCTCCCAGGATTTCTATAGTATCTAAGATTGGAAATCCAAAACTAGTTTCTTGGATGTTGTCTCTTCTTTCATCTCCCCTTCTTTTATTTTCATTTTCCCTTTTGGTGGCTTCTTATTTTTTCTTCTCTTCTTCTCTCCTCCTTTCCCATTCTTTTCGTTGTCTTTCATATTGTATCCTTTGTTCTAGAGTTATTCCTAGAATATTGGATCGTTATCTTTCTTCCATTATCTCTTTCTCAACTATTTCAAATGTTTTAGTTAAATTTGAGATTGTATATCCTCAAATTTTTAAAGTTGTTCAAGAATTGGTTGATTAATTGACTTCCTTATGTGTTTGGCTATAGAAGGTGTTTATTCTTGCGTTTGTTTTCTTCTTACCTCATAAGCCAATAATTTTTTTTTGAACCAAAGTTAATCTTGGTCGTGAACGTTGTTTTTCCTATAGATATTCCAAACTTAGTTTTCTAGCAATTGGTGTTAGTTCGAATGTCGATGGTCCTACTCCCACCAATGGTTTAGTGGTTGGGGGTGTTGTTTCATATATATACCCTTATCGTTTCTTTGTCTAGGCATAAATAACCACAATGAAAAGAAGTCCTAAAATATTTTTTATGTTTTTGATGTTTTGTTTTTTTTCATGTTTTCCTAAACAAGGTTCCTAATTAACTATATCTAAGTGTGCTTTCTCGGCAACGATGCCAAAAATTTCAGTCTAATTTATGGAGTTGAATTAGAGAATTTGTTTTAGTATCAATCTGGGTTGGTAAACTTAGAAGCACACCAAGGTATATGGCTCTTAGATTTAACTCATGTAGGAAGTAGTTGTTTAGATGAAAGTAATGGAAATTCACATTACAAATGGAAATGCATATTATAGATATAAAATACTTATTCTAAAGAAAGTATAGAAATTCTCATCTATAAGCAGGAACAAGTGAATAATGGTTTTATTTGAATCATAGTCAACAAGGAAGAGGCTCTTGTATTAGAGATCCCTTTTGTCCTTCCTTTTGATTTATTTTTCAACAAAACCAAGTATACCATAAATAATAACACCTTATTTAAGAAAGCGAGAAAGGATGAATGCACATATAGAGATTCCAATCCAATTCTTAGTTCACAAGGAAGTGGCTCCACCTTGAAGAACTGGGTTGTCCTTCCTTATTCAAAATATTCACTGAAAGGAGATCAATTCTAAAATTTGAATGGTCATGACATGCTAATAAGTTTATACAGAAAATATTCACAAGATGTTATACAAAAAAATAAAATGCTAACGTATTCACAATTATGCACATTAATTCACAAAACAATGTACTTAGATTAGTACACCTTAATACAACCATCTATAGGAATTCACCATTCACATCCCACAAAAATTATGTATAAGAAATAAAAAATCAAGTCTTCAAATGTATTCAAAAAGAGAGAAATCACAATGATAATAAGTGATTTTCATTTATTTAATACCTTCAATAACTCCAACTTATACATTCAGGTTTGTTTTTAAATATTGAGATAAGTGATTTTCATTTATTTAATATCTTCCATAACTCCACCCTGTTGACACCTAATCCTATGGATGGGTGTGCATATGTATTTTTGTATATTATTTAATATTAGGAAATAAGGAAGGCCAAGAGTCATTGGGAGATGAATCCCAATAGCCTCACCTCCCATCTATAAAAGCATGTACATTCTTCAGCTAATACACATTCTGATTTTGAGGAGTTACCTCCGGTTTGACATGGTATCAGAGCCAGCTCCACTATTGGCATTACTGCCCTGTGGTGTAACTCCCTCTCCTTTGCTCAGTTAATTTTATTAATATTTTTCTGCTGCTCTTAATTGCTAGACTGTTATTATGCATTTCTTTTCCACTAATATTCCTGACATTTGCAGCTCCAGCTCTTGCAGCTTCTGAAAACTGCAGGCTCTGCCATTCTGCAATTCCAGCAATCCTGCAACTCTGTCTATTCCTTCAATCCACTGCATTGAAGAGCATCCTTTCATACATTCCAATGCCTTTTTCACTCTACCCAACGCATTCACCGCCTCCATCATTCAATATACAAAGTGCTGTATATACCTCACTGGTCTACGCCCTCCATTCAATACTATATCTCTGCGTTATGACATAAATTCTCTGCGCCCTCCACCAGTGAACGCCCTCGACACCACCATCTGAGTTTTATCTCCTCTCAATTGCAATACGCATTGTCATTGGTATTAAAGCCCTTCACTCGTTTGTTTACATCGTTGCACACCTCCTTACAGCGTTCCATACAATGCTCTTCACTCCATAACACCGCTCCATTGCGTTCACCCTAACCTTCAACGTCGACTGCAATCTTGTTAAGTCAGTGTGGGAGCGTGGCTCGGGTTTTGAACACACAACCTCCACCATATACCCGCATCTGAATTGCAACACCTCCCTTGGTAATACGCCTCCACAGCGTTCAATACGTTCTGGTATCCATACGCTGCGACCTGCGCTCTTTACACGCCATTTATACAGCGTTCCGTTGTCTGCATGTTTTTATAATTAACACTGTCTGCATATTTGAACACTGCCTTCCCATTACAGTGGCATTGATATATTGTTTGTTTTAATACCATTGTGAATCGATTGTGCCATATAATCCCCATATCCCATTCATACCATTCCGCCTATTTTTAATACCACGCCCCTTCTATATTCACTATACCGTTGCACAATACCGCATTCCCATTCTGTCCATATTACAATACCACTATACCACTGTTCACATTCATAATTCCACCCCCTCGTTTCATAATTCCACCTTTTTTCATATACATTTTTTCCCAAACAAAAAAAAATATATTTTTTTTATGCAGAATTCAGTTTATAGCAAAGAATATTTTCTGTCTTTTAAATTCAGTCTTCAGCAAGAGTTTTTAAGCAGAATTAGTTTCCAGCAAAGAGTTTTTTAAACTCAGAGTATTTCTCCAGCAAGATTTTTTGTCCCCTTTAATTGAAAAGATTTCAAGAATTGAAAGTTTGTATAGCAGAAATTTTTCCTCTTCAGAAGATTCTTTTTTCCAGCAATCTAATGCATTCTCTCATCTCAATTGTTGGGGTGGTTCTCTCCGGCAAAGAGAACTATCTTGAATGGTCTCGGAAGATTAAACACACACTCATTTTTAATGAGCTGTGGAAAGGAATCTGTGAAGGCCAAGCAGAAAACCCACCAGAGAAGCCCACTTCAGACAAAGAGCTTGCCATTTGGGAAAATAAGAACTGCAAGGCCTATGCCTTGATTGCAGCCTCAGTAAGTGAAGAGGTGAGTCGCCATATTTCATCATTCTCAAATGCCTATGAAGCCTTGAAGAAACTAAAAGAACTCTATGACTCACATTCAGAATTAGAAAATGTTCAATTGATGATTAAATTGTTCAGTCTTGAAATGAAGAATGATGATCCCCTTGCTTTAGCTTCAGAAGTAAGATCTATAATGCATGACATTGAAAACACTGGTGTAAAAATGGACGTATCTCTCATAGCATATGTTAAGGCATTATATCCGACTTACTCACATTATCTTGAGTCTTTGCAAGCAAGTGGAAACTTTGAGCATATCACCTTTGATAAACTTGAGCAAAAGTTTGCAGAAATACAGAAAGCTTTTGGGAAGATGACAGTCCCTTCATCTTCCGAAGAGGCTGCATACTTGGCACATAGAGAAAAGATTCATGCTCTAGATTCATCCAGAGGAAGAGGTGGCAGAAGAGGAAGAGGAAGAAGAAACTTCACAGAAAGGGGGGGCAGACAATCTGACAAATCCAATCTTCATTGCACACGTTGCAATAGAGATGGACATGATGCATCCAAATGCAGAACACCATGGGAGAAAATTGAGCAGCAAAGAAATCAAGACAAAGGTAAAACTAATGACAAAGACAAAGGTAAAGCCCCTGAATCCGCTCATTATGTTCTAGCACATTGTAACAATGGAGTAACTGAAAACCTATTTGATGTTTCATTTACTTCATGGAGAGATGATTGGTTGCTAGATTCGGGAGCAACATGTCACATGACATTTAGAAAAGATTTTTTTGAAGAATTCACTGACAAAGTTGATGGAGCAGTATATTTCGCAGATAAATCCAAACTCAAGCCATCGGGGCTTGGCACAGTCAGGCTTAAACTGCCTGGTCTTCCTGATCATATCCTACATGAGGTTCTATACCTCCCTGAGTTGAAGAGAAACTTGCTGTCCCTGGTCGAAATCCGGCAACAAGGACACTCAATTCACTTGTTTGATGGCAAGGCAGAGGTCAGAAAAGCATCAGATCACTCACTTGTCATGGAGGGAATAGAAGAAGGGAGACTCTTGAAGTTGAAAGGTTCATCTGCTCATGCTCAAAACTTTGCATTCAGTTCACATCATGATGAAGGTACATTTCCATCAAGTCTTTTATGGCATGCTAGATTTGGACACTTAAATTATGACAGCCTTCGTTTGTTGAAGAAAAATGGTGTTGATGGACTGCCTACAATTCCTAGAAAACCTAAGGAATGTGATGCATGTATTCTAGGAAAGCATAGCAAACGACCATTTCATGATTCACACTCAAGAGCACATAGGAAACTTGAACTTGTTCATTCAGATTTATGTGGCCCTATGCCTATTGCTTCTGCAAATGGAAACAAATACATGATGACATTTATTGATGACTACACGAGAATGTGTTGGATTTACTTACTGAAGAATAAGTCTGATGCTTTTCAAACTTTCAAGAATTTTCATGCATGGATTGAAAATGATGCACAAACACATATTGGCTCTCTACGTACTGATAATGGAAAAGAATACACTTCAAACGAATTTGAAAAGTATCTTCGTCAACATGGAATCAAACATCAAACCACTGTGCCATATAATCCACAACAGAACGGTGTAGCTGAAAGAATGAACAGAACCATTTTAAATATGGTCCGCTCCATGTTATTTTTCAAGAATGTAAAATTGATGTTTTGGGCTGATGCGGTTCTATGTGCTGTTTACATAAAGAATAGGTGTCCTTCAAGTTCAATTAGAAACAAAACTCCTTTTGAAATGTGGCATGGCCACATTCCTTCGGTAAAGCATTTCGGGGTCTTTGGGTCCACCTGTTATGCCTTGATACCCAAGGGTCAAAGGAACAAACTTGGTGCTAGAAGCAGAAAATGTATCTTCTTGGGGTACTCCAATACCTCCAAAGGATATCGTCTCTATGATGAAGCAAATAAGAAGTTTGTGATAGCGAGAGATGTCATATTTCTTGAATCTTCCAAGAGTGACAAGGTTGTTGAGCGGCAACTTGATCGCCTGGACAGATTCACACATGCAAAGTCTTTCCAAGAGTTTGATAATGTGATTCCACACCTTGAAGGGGGGATTCCGATATTGAATCAAACTGTGGAATCATATCCTGAAGCACTCTCTCCCCCGCATGAAGAAACAACCACGAATGACACATTGGATGATGTGATTGACAGAATTGGGAGATTGAATCTTGAATCAATCCCAACTCAGTCAAGTGACCAGCCAGGGCCATCTCAGAAAGGTCCCCCCAAATGGCTGACAAAGACACTGGAGGATGTTCATCCTGATGAGGTTGGAAAAACAGGAACAAGAAGTTCCACTCAAGAAATCAAAGGTGATGTAGATAATTCTGATTCCCCTGTTGATATGGATATTGCTTATAACTGTGAATTGAGTTTGTCTACAGATCATGAACCAACTTCCTTCAAAGAAACCGCTTCTCATGATGAATGGAAAGAAGCGATGCAGAAGGAGTATGATGCCTTGATAAAGAATGGCACTTGGAAGCTGGTTGATCCGCCTTTGGGAACGAAACGAATTGGCTGCAAGTGGGTCTACAAGAACAAGTACAAAGCAGACGGCTCACTTGACAAGCACAAGGCCAGGCTTGTGGAAAAAGGATTCGCACAGAAAGAAGGAGTCGATTATGAAGAAACTTTTTCTCCCACAGCAAAATGGACCACCATCCGGACTCTCTTTGCCTTAGCAGCTCAGAGGATGGAAAGTCCATCAGATGGATGTAAAAACAACCTTCTTGAATGGAGATCTAAAGGAGAAATTTTATATGTCCCAGCCAGAAGGATTTGTGATAAAGGGTCAAGAACACAAAGTTTGCAAACTTGTAAAATCCTTGTATGGCCTTAAGCAAGCACCACGAGCCTGGTATGAGAAATTGACCGAGCATCTTTTGAAACTTGATTTCAAACATTTTGATCTTGATGATGCAACTTTGTTTGTTAAGAAAGTTGGAAAAACAGTTGTATATCTTGTGGTATATGTAGATGATCTTTTGATAACATGAAACAATGAGAGCTATATTGCATCCATGAAGAAAGAGTTGAAGAAAGGTTTTGAAATGACTGATTTGGGTCATGTTCATTAATATTTGGGTATTGAAGTAATTCAACATCCTAAATTCATATTTCTTTCTCAAAAGAAGTACATTGGAGATCTCTTGAACAAATTTGGCATGGATGACTGTAATCCCTTAACCACTCCAATGGAACAAAACTTGAAGCTCACATCTATTGAAAGGAAGGAATTTGAGGATGCAACTAAGTATAGACAGCTTGTAGGAAGTCTTATCTACCTGACCACCACCAGACCTGACATTTCATTTGCTGTTGGAATCCTCTCAAGGTTCATGCAAAAACCTTGTGAAGGACATTGGTCTGTTGCAAAAAGAGTGCTAAGGTACTTGAAGGGGACTCAAGACTTTGGACTCAAATATACACAGGTAGGCGACTTCAACTTGACCGGATACTCTGATTCAGACTTTGATGGCGACAAAGAAACAGGGGTGTCTACTACAGGTTACACCATGAGTCTTGGATCAGGAGCCATCTCATGGAGATCACGCAAACAGTCAGTTCCAGCAGATTCCACGACCGAGGCAGAATATGTGGCAGCAGCTGAAGCAACAAAGGAAATTGTGTGGCTCCGGAAAATCCTGGAAGATTTGCAGATGAAACAAATGTATTCTACTCCACTCATGATCGACAACACTTCTGCAATAAAGTTGGCCAAGAACCCAAAGTTCCATGATCGAACAAAGCACATCAATACAAAGTACCATCTAATTCGACATCATGTTCAGGCCAAAACCATCCATCTACATCATTGTTCCACAAATGAGCAAACTGCTGACATCTTCACCAAAGCACTTGGAAGAGAAAAGTTTGAAAATTTCAGATCGATGCTTGGACTCACCAACATCCCTTCAGATTAAAGGGGGGAATGTTGACACCTAATCCTATGGATGGGTGTGCATATTTAATATTGTATATTAATTAATATTAGGAAATAAGGAAGGCCAAGAGTCATTGGGAGATGAATCCCAATAGCCTCACCTCCATGTATAAATCCATGTGCATTCTTCAGCTAATACACATTGTGATTTTGAGGAGTTACCTCCTGGTTTGACATTAATGTTATTCGTGTTTATAGTTTAAGTGAATTATTACATGTTGGTGTCCCAAGAACTTTTCTTTTGGGGATATGGTATTTTATTTTTAACCCTTATTTGATTCTTGAAGTTTATTTGGCTCCAGCAAAAGATGCATGGCTCGCTGACAGTGTTTTGTGGAACGCCTCGGTGCATGGTTTCATATATCTTTAATTTACGGTCTTGAATAGAAGTTAAAACCCTTAGAACTCTTGTATGAGAAATGCACTAGTGCACTTGTCAAAATGTCATAATTGAGAACACTAATCCAATAAAAAAGGAAAATCGATTCCCTAGAGGCATAATTTAGTATGTTGAGAAATATGGCCCTTAATCTCGTAAAATAATCTCATTCCGCTGCTTCAAATCATAGGATATCAACAGATTCACTTCAAGGGACTTTGATAATTCAAGGAAGAGATAGTTCACCAAATGATATAAGACATGGATCCTGGAAATCATGACTCTTCCTTAAAATATTTGGCTAATATAAGCCAACAATTATCATGTCTTTCATAAAATTTTATGTTATGTAAATAAATTATAATACTAGCTTTTTTCATAAGGCTGTATATCTATAAAAAATAATTGGGATGTATAAACTATTGATATTTGAAAAATAAATTTCTTCATTTAATGGTTTTCCATTTTGTTTGGAACGTAAACCCAACAGTATTATATTTGTGTACTTATTATTTAGCTTTTCTACAACCTTCATAACAAAAACATTCCCAGATTTTCTTTAAGAAAAAAGGAATTGCTTGATATGGTACTGCCTCATTTATCTGATGAAAAATAAAGTCAACCATGTCATATTAGCATAACAATAATTCCTAGTCCTAGCTTGGCAACTAAAAAATAATAGTTCACAAGAAAATATGATCTGAAAATTATTTTTACTTAAACATTGAAGCAAAAATCTTTCCAAGACAATCTGGTTGTTCAAAATTTCAAATACAAATTAAAAAATAGTAAAGAAATCAATCATTTAGAAAATCTAGTCGCCTAGACAATAGGAAATAATTATAAATAACATGCAGTTAGTATCCTAAATACCCTCCTGAACATATTCGTGAGTTACCATGAGGGTAGGGATGGGCTCCTACCATCTCAAGTATTTAGTTTCCTTTCAAATTTATATTCAAAGTTGTTCCTATAGAGTTCTTGTAGAGTTAATAAAGGAAAATTCTACAAGAACTATTTGGGAGAGTTTTATTCCTTGGATTGAGAGAAAATAGTTTCTAAAATGTACATAAATAGAAAAGGTAAAAATGCTTAGCCTCAGACATTGAATCTAACCATTCTCATTAACCCCAATCTTTAATCTAACAAATCTCATGTTTGAAAATATTCTTCAATCTTGGAATTTATTAACAATCGTATCACATTACTTACACTTGGTTTTAGGTCAAATATATTTTATTTCCGTATCTTCTTGATTGGGATGTATGATTCAATTTCATAATGAACAAAATGAATAAAAATACATGACAAACCTATATACACATAATGTACACCAAATATTCATGGTTCAAAACAACTACGAAGAATATTATTATGACTAGTTAGAAAATTTATACATTACAAATAGAAGGGGTTATCATTTGCACCAACTCTATTTTCTACAATAGCTTCCCTCAATAGTGCTAATGGAAATGGGTCATGGAGAGAGCTCCCAACATAGTCACCAACAAGAGATATAATAGTTGTAATAGCTTCCCTTCAGAGACAGGAGGATGAAGGTGAATAACAAAGAAAGCCCGATCAATTCCTCTATGAGAAAAAGACCTAATTAGGGGCAAAATTTTAGACCTAGAATATGGAAAAGCAGGACGATGCAACTATTGTTGACAACAATGATTATGACCAGAAGTTAAGTTGGAAAAACCTTCTGCGGGAAAAATCAGAAGAAACCCATGGTGATGCTCTTCCAACCCAGGGTTGCTAATGCTGGTGTTCAAAATAATGGTTTCTACTCTCTCTCTCTCTCGGTGATCATCTTTCTCCTAGATGCTGAGTGTTGTTATTTCAACTGTTGGGCTAATTCTATCTCCTTGGTCCTACTCTGTGCAAATGCTCTAGGAATAGTGATTTTCTCCTGATCATCATTACATTCTTCCTCTGTTAGTGTGTGTGAGAAAATGCCAAGTTGGTGTGCCACTATTATCCCAAAAAAACCAATAAAATTAGCATATATAAATCAAACATACTAAAATATTTAGTAGCAATGTAGAAAAATACATACTCAACTATATATAAAACAATAAAACTCTAAGCATCGCTTACATTGTTTTAAAATTGACCAGGAATTCAGGGTAGCATTCTTCTCGACCCATTTTCTATTACAGTGGGACAAAAGGAAGTTACTTCATATTCTTCTTTTCCTTTCATAGTGGAAACTCCTGTGGCATGTGACACTGGATTTTCTAATGAAGGAGCTTCTTCCTTTGCACAATTTGGTCCAGTCTGTTGTAAAAATCTATCATGTTTATTTAATTGCATTGGATACTTTGGCCACGATCGCTTTATACTTTACCTACACTTTCCAATAACCTCTCCTACAATACTAAACTCAATAAAGTATTCATACCTTCCATATTTTATTGAATCTACAAAATCCTTCACAACAGACAAAATCCAATCATCCTACATTATTTTTTTAGTTTCTACCAAGAACATTATCAGAATGAAACTTAGATGAATTTGAAGCAGGTTGTGTTGGGGAAGATCACATAAATCCCTAGCTCAAAATCCTCAGCCAATGCAACACCCCCATTTACACCTCATGAAATTTCACAGTTTCCTTAAAAGGGACATATGCAATCTCACATCTCAACTATTTCTAGAGTCAAAATGTTTGTATAGAAAAACACCAACCCCTCTAGAAAAAATTATCTTGTGCCATGTTTATTCTCTTCGATGTAATTATTGGTTGCAATATCTGGTTGGAATGCCAACCTTCCATAAGGACTGGAATTGCTGACAAAAATGAACTAGAGAAGCCATCCTTGATGTCTCACATTTGGTAATAAAACACCCTGCAAATTCAAAATCAATAGAAAAAACATTCTAAAGCAAGAAATATCAACGTACATTGTAAAGTTTGTGCAAAAAAATAACTTCAAATTTCCGTTTTTCTAACCTTCTGAGTTATGATGATTATAGTTGTCACAAGTCTAGAGAACTACAATGCTAACATAGACAATTCAAAAATGTTTTGATAATATCTACATTTATAATTTTTTTCTCACTCAATATTTCTCTTCCTTGTTTCTGTTCCATAACATAAAACTTCACATCCCTTTATTCTCTCCCTCTCGCAACTAAGTTTCTCAGTGTATTCTTAGACATGGATGTTTCAACCATAAGAAAACATTGAGAATAATGTTGACCATCCTAGAGACGTGTTTGTCAAACAAATGCATCAATTCATGCAAAGAAATAAGACAAGGAGTAAACAATAAGCATGCTTACACTAATACCTTGATAAAAGGGAATCTGAGTAACACGAAGATAGATAAGGTAAAGAAATGATAATTTTATTAATGTCTGGTAAATGACCAAAATAAATGTCAATGAGACTAGACATAACATTCAATGATACCATTTGTATGGGTACAATTAGTTCCAAATGAGCTATGATTCTCCCATAATCGAAAAGTATTTTATATTTTCTCCTCATACAATCATACTAATTCTACATTGGCCAAAATTTATCCTAATGTAGTTTTGAGCTATGACCCCAACAAATCCATTATACATGGAATATAAATTAAATACATAAATAAAATATTTAAAGTGACCATAAATAGATTGTAACCTAGATATTAGTTACGAAGAGAAGAATTTCAAAGTTCCAAATTTAAATGGCTAAACAAAATTAATAGTAGATTATGCTAACCCAAATGGAATCCAAAATTGGTTTTAGACTTGACTCAAGACCGTTACATGGTATATGATAATAATTTCACATAATTCACAATACATAAAAAATTGTTCTTTTCTCATATTTTATATGTAATTTTCGAATAAATGATAAAATATAATAAAATTATAGAACAAAGATTGGAAACACATTCCCTCATGTCGTACTTAAGACCATTTAGACATTGAAGTGGAAAATAGGGCTTTGGACCTAGCTGAACCTGCATGACATGGTCTTCATCCTATGAAATATTCAATTTTATAAATTTTTCCAAATTGTAAATCAACATTTTTATGAAAAATTTTAAAAATATACAGATTTGTAAGCATTCAAAAATCTCATTATCGGGCTTATAAAAAACAATTTCTGCCAAAAATATTACTCATAATCCTACTGCAAAATTAGTTTGTTTTGAAGTACATACAAAAACCAAATTACTTTCTCTAAAGTTTCTATTCTGAGAGATTCAATATTGATAGGAGATTGGAAATATGGTAGTGTATCATTTTAGTCTTTAGGTCCCTTTGCGGGCTTTCAAGGTTCCAACTCCTCTTTTGCTGTAGGAATTTCATCATAATATTTCATTTATCAATAATGGCAATCAAACACATTAAAATGATACTGATCTATGAGAGAGAGAGAGAGAGAAATTTTGAATGCCTATTTTTGAAAATTATCAGAACTTATTGCTTGTCAGTTACCCAATTGTAAAATGAGATTTAGAAAAACAAATATATTCCATACGAAAGAAACCTCAACTTTTAAGTCCTCCATGTAAAAGTTCTAGGATATGAACGCTCACTTGTACTCATTCTAAATAGTAAATTCATATCAAAATAAATAATACTGAAGAAGCTGGATGAATAATTAAATTTTAACTATCACCATATCAATAGGTGACGAATCGTTGGGATACTATTTGATTGGGCTCCTAATATATAGAGTGTTCAATCGTTTTGTACCCCAATTTTCAAAATATAATCTTTTTAGCATAGAATGTTCCTTAGGCCATTGTCCAAGCCAAATTTAGCATTCATCCCTTACAAAAGATGCGAAAGGTACCCCTATCCATTGCTTCTTACAAGGGATTTTCCTCCATGGGCCACTGAAGGAACATATAGTGTTTGTTCACAAAGACTTCTTCACTTACCAATGCATTAACATCTATTTAACACCTTTAAGTATTCTCTGGATTCCGCTAGCTACATCCACCCTCGCAGAAAAGGATATCAATGGGGAAATTAAACGTTTCAATAGAAGGTGGACTTGTTCTTTGTCTCATTTAAATTCAAGATCATTAGTCACATGGCTAATTCCACTTTTCCATTTGAGGGTTTTCTCCCACCAGTGAAACATCAATTTTGATTGGTACATATCATGGATGGAGAGGTTTTGAAAACTGTGAGGTTTGAAAGAGAGTACGATCAAGGGTAATGATGCACTGATGGAGCTGTCAACTTCAAGATGCATATCGAATCCAAATTTGGAATATTATATGGATGAAAACACCAAGCTTGAAACATGAGTTAAGTTTCACTTATATAACCACGCACAAGAAAAAAAATATCATAAAATGTTATGGAAGGAAATGAGCAAGGACCTTTGGTTCCACCAACATTGGGGGCATGGTCAGCTGTTCGTGAAACCATCATTCTAATCTCCCTAGAATTATGATCAACTTCCATTGTTCTTCCCAGGTTAGCGAACTCAGCTTCGCCTTGGCATAAAAAGTGTAATTGCATAAAAGCAATGTTGGTCTCATGCCAATAGGTCTCCTATGATGAATGCGTAGGAACCAAGTACATAGACCATTTTTATCTTCACTTAGATACCTAGGGATTATTTCCCTTTCCAAATAGCAATATTTATTTTCCAAGAAAATATATAAAAAAAAAAAAAATATATCACTATATTATAAAAGGTGAGGATGCTAAAATCATGCCAAAATGTGAAAAGAAATAAAATATCTTACCTCAAAACACCAAATATATAAATTAACTAATTATAACTATAATAATAAAAATATATCTATCAATCTATGCATGATATGAGAACCATAAGATTTCAAGGGACTAAAAAAATATTTTACCAAAACAAACCAAAAATTTCAAACTCAACAAAATCCTCTAAAAACAAGCAACAAAAAAACAACTAAAATTTTCATAGATATCAGAGCTAGACATCAAGACAATTTCATGTAATTGAATAAGCCGATTGTTTCTTAGTGCTATGCTTCTTAAATTAGCTATCTATCATTTAATACTAGGAAATTATCTATGTGAAATGAAATAGGTCCCATCTTCATCAAATCTAACTTCATTTCTAGTCAAATATCAAAGCCATCTTCATTTCCAGTACCAATATAAAATCACACCCTTTATAAATATTAACACCAAAACACTTATACTCCTCATATAATCTGTTTTATAGCCCAAGAAATATATATCCCTCACAAAAATTGAACTTAAATATAACATGTTCATGTAAGACACTAAATACTAAATATGAACACTACTAGATAAGAAACAATTCAATGACAGTTCAATCAACCTTCATTCAAGGAACAAAAATCACTGAGTTCTTTTATGATATTGAATGCCACATTCTTGTAATGAATTATTCTAACACTCGAGTTGCTATTATTGTGTCAAAGTAACCATTTCTCACTACCAATTTTTGTTGAAATACAGGATGATGTTAGAGTTAAAGACACAAAATAACAAAAAAAAAAAGATATCACAAAAGAATAGACCTACAAGACTATATTGGTTGAGTGTGATAGGGACACCAATAACTGAGACTAGAGATATTTAAAGAATGTGGTAGTTACTAGTGTGTTACTATTGTGCAATTAGTGCTATGGGGGAGAGACCTACCAAGAAGGGATGTTGGTCTCAGGAAGGTATAGTAGGGAGATCCATAGAGCATCTATGTAAAAGGAAGATGACAAATGTTTTCTTCAAGTTGGCTTATTGTATGGTAGAATTTTGTTGGTGATAAGAAGTGGTAACAAAATAATTACATCAATACGCAAGAATAAGATTTGGGGCATGAGTTATACTAACTCATGTTATCTCATCCCTTAATGGTCCTAAGCACATGTGGGGACCTAAACAAGTTAGTACTTGAAATACTTGAAAGCATGGCCAACAAATGACTAACAAGACTTTATAAAAAATAATGTTGGTCCGATATCAATGGGTCTCCTATGAGGAATGTGAGGGAACCTAGTACATAGACCATTTTTCTCTTTGCTTAGCTACCCATGGCTCATTTTCCTTTGCAAATATCAATAATTAGTTTCTAAGAAAATATAAAACTCAAAAATCAACAAAATGCCTCAAACACAAGCAACACATAAACCATTAAAATTTTCCAATTTATTAGAGCTAGACATCAAGGTAGTTTCATGTACCTGAATGAGCTCATTGATGCTTTTTGTTAGTCTTGTTAGATTATTTATTTATCATTTAATAGTAGTCAGACACCATCTATGTGAAAAGAAATATGTCCCAACCTCATTAAATCTATATTAATTTCCTATCACAAATAAGAAACAAATAATGTAATGATAAAATATGAAACATCAATCTTAAAATAACACACATCAAAAAAATGTAGCTGAAATGTTACAATGAAAAATAAAAAAATATAGAACCCATTCTTACCTGAATTTCACATATAATAATCTTGCATGATCAATGGAACATGTATACCAAAAGAAGAGTCCTAGGGTATTTCAATTTCCTAGCGCCCATCTTAGTCCTCATTTTATACATTTTGAACATGATATTCACCAAATGAATTGTCATTATTAGCCTCCAAAACATTATGTTTTGTATCAAGTTAATTAAAGAAATTTTTTATATTGGTTTTTTCCCTTCTATCACAATCTAATCGCTAAAGCGTTGGTGCTCTTTCATATGGAAAATTGCTAATTTCATACTTTGTTACATATAATCTTAAACAAGTATCCACATGTTTATCAAGCTTGTTCCTCAACTTTGACTTCAGGAATGATAATGCACTAAAAATTCTCTCATCCTCCAATGATCCCAGAATCATGGTTTGACACAAATATCGTAATTTGAAATATTCTTATATGTTTTTGTAATATTCCCAATAAGCCATGAGCTAGTTGGAATATTAATTTTTACTTTTGCATCTTAATTTTCTTAATAAGAGGGTATGGAGACCCATAAATCTGCTTAGTAGGAATAAAATAATTGATAATGTGAAAGGAGATCACTTTAGTGGCTTGATAAAGCACCGTTATACTTGAAAATGTTTTGGAGAATGTATACTGGGTCAAATTTGAGAAAATCAACAATGTTGTCATGGAGGAGTGGCATTCATTGTGGGACAGCACAGTTTTGGAGGGAGAATCCATGAATGGAAGTATTGGCTTTAATGAGTGGGGCCAATGGTGAGGAAGCTCACCACTTATATAAGTGAGAGGATGGCAGCCATAGAGGATATGTTATAGACTATTATTTTGATATGTTTTGTTAATACTTGTTTGCTCTCTTCAGTTGTTTAGCTAAGATTGCAGTGTTGTTTAGCAAAGGGTTTTCCCGAGAGGAAATCCCACCTTCATCCTCGGGGGACTTCGAGTGCTTACTTAGGAGAAGTGATTGCACTTCATTTCCAAATTCCAGCATCAATCCAAAGCTTCAGTCTTATGATACAGTGCAGTTCTTGTTGAGGTTGTGTTGTGTTGTAGGGTAAAAGTTGTGGAGAGTTGATTTGGGTGATTTCTGAGCTATATTTAATTGGAGGAAAGTTTCTTTCCATTGGAAGGCTACTAATGAAAGCCCTTGAGAATAATCGATATATTTGCCACTAGGCCATAGTGTTTTTATCTCCTACAACGCAGTATCAGTATGGATATACGTTATTCTAGGGAGGAGTTGCAGGTGTAGTTGCAGTGGGTGATTGTGGAGTGATTTCTTAAGTGAAGGGTCTAGCCTTTCTTTGGGAGGATCCATTGGAGGATAGGATACCTATTTTCATATCAGCTTCAGCCATAACTCTTTAGTTATTTTATTGCACCATACTTTCAGCTCTAGGGTTGTAGCTCATATTGTATTGTTGGGTGTATTTTCGGGAAATCCTCTTGGGTTGTCTAGGAAGTTTGTTATAGAGTCTAGATATTAATTTTTTTTATCTCTTGAGGCATATATCAGCCCTTTATCTTTGTATGTTCATTTTCTGTAGAAGTGATTTTATGGTTGCATTGTAGCAGTGTCTCTGGCATTTTGATATAGTAGAAACACCTCTTTCTTGAGGGATTTATCTAATTGGAGGCTTATTTATCCATGTTGTATGGTTTGTGGCCGATTATTTTGTACATGTAGCTACTGATATGACTAATGAAGAAGCCCCATATTTGTCTCATACTTTGATGTGATGTTTTACACTGTTATTTAAAGCATTTTGTTCTATATACCTTCTTTTCCCATTTGGGAATATTACAGTGGTATCAGAGCGTAATATTGTCTCAGCATGTGCATGTTAAGCCAATATGTCATCAAAAGAAGGATATCCTCTCACATATAGAGAGAGGAGGTATCTCAAAAGAAACCAGAAGTGTGACTACACAGATGATAAAAAAGACAAGGGTAAAACCCCTTTATCAGGAGGAGATGAGGAGAAGGAGTCTCCTAAGCTTCTTGTTCGAACTATGCAAGAAATTGCTAGAGAAATAAAGGAGATGAGGATGGATAGACACAAAGAATCCCATAAAGTGTTTCTACATGATGAAGGCTTCGACATTTCTCATCACTGGAGTGATCAACTAGTGAAGCAGCAAGTTTCCCAATGCTCTAGAATGCGTACATTCTTAGCAGTGGGAAATGGAGGGTTTCAAGAACAAGAAACTCTTGAAGAATATTTAATGGATTATGAGTCTCAATCTCAGAGATTCAAGGATCATTTGAGTTTTCAAGAATTGTTTCAGATCAAGGACAATAGGAGACCCCAGCATCACAACAAAGGTGGAGGATTCATATAGAATCATGATCTATGTTGGACTATGGACAGATTTGTCTTATCCAACATTGGCGGGTCATCAAAATGCAATGCCAAATCATGGGTAGAGAACCTAGTCATCTACTTCAAGCTTAACCAAGTACTGAAGATGGAGGCCATCAAAATAGCAGCGCTACACCTAGAGGGTGAGGGACATGATTGGTGGTTTCATGGTTTATCTACATTGGGTCATGCCAATGTGACTGCATATTTAGATTTCAGAAGGGGGTTTGTGGAGACCAGAGGCACCTTTCATGGGGCTAGAAAATCTCAAAAAATCAGGTAATCTAGAAACTTAAATTTCTAAATTTCTAAAACTTTCTGTTATAGTTCCTAATCTATCTACAACAAGGAGGGTCTATATGTTTATTGATGGGCTAGTAGAACCTCTTCATGGGTTGGTTAAATCTACCAAACCAACTACCCTTCAAGATTCCATTGAGAGGGCAAGAGATCTACAAGATGCCTTGCCAAAAGAAAAGAAATTTTTTTAGCAAAAGCCCACTTTTCCATCAAAGGGAAAATATGATAAGACTCCTTTCCAAAAGGAGATGCAATATAAAGTACTTCTTAGTGATGATGTCTGAAGATATTTTAGGAGAGGGAAGCTTTTCTTCACATGCCAACAATCATGGGCACCCAGACATAGATGTGCAACAGGAAAGGCACACTATATAGAGGTATTTTAAGATGATGAGGAGGAATAAGAAGAAGAACTAGAAGGAGGTCACAGCGTCAGGATAGGAGGAGAGGAGCCGCCACCACCAGGAGGTGGGAATGGAGCATTTTATCCTATTGGAGGGGACCTTGCATCATTGAGAGGAGTACCCAACTACTTGACCTTGAGGGTTCGACGTTCTGTATTGGATCAGAGGGTTTAAGTTTTAATTTACAGTGGAGCTACCAACAACTTTATTTATGCCCAACTAGTGCAAAGGAGGGCAATACCCACTAATGATTTTGAGGGATTTTTTTTTTTGGTCCCAAAAGCTAGAACTATGCAGTGGATGCATAATGTTCCATATTTATCTATCACCGTGGGGAAATATAAATTGACTGATCACTTCTTCATTGTTGACATACTTGATACCAATGTGATATTGGGTGCACAGTGGTTGATTACTTTGGGTAAGGTCACCATAGATTGGGAGACTTTGAAGATGGAATGGGTGGGTAGAAAAAGTGGAAAAAAATAGATGATTAGTGGCGTGCACACATATCCCTCACAAACAACTTCCACACAGAAAAAATAGATGGATTTGTGTAATGGAAGTAGGGACCTAACATTCCCATCTATTATGCACATGACATTGGCCCATGAGACATTACTATTTTGTGGCAAACCACCTGGGAGGCCACTTGATCAGGAGTTGGTGAGAAATGTCCAACATCATGTGGGACCACTCGTAGATCTAGGAGAAGTGGGAGCATTGGGACTTCATGGTACAATGATGAGAGTCTCAGGTAGACTCAAGGAGTAGGGAGACATTCTCCCAACATCATCATTACCCACTCTCATCTCAGATCTTACGCTGAGAAAGGAGCATCGGAGGAAGGATAACAACCTTCGAGTATGTGAATTTAGCGTAGGAGATGTCAAAGAAGGCAGAAAATACATGGAATATGCTTTATATGATAGATCATTAGTGATGTCACTACGGAGGATAGATACATATTGGAAATCCCATCTATTGGTAGATTATTCCAAGGATATTTTTACTTACATGATACTTTATGACCATTAGAGGAGGGATATTCATTTAGAGATGAGGTCATCTACTATCACGGTATGATCTTATTATATAGAGATTCCAAGCTCATGGAGAAGTTACTACATGCAACACATAAATATTTTCTCTTCAGCCATACTTATTCCATGTGAGCATACCATACCAAAATGGAGGGATATACTTGGGAAGGCTTAGAAGAGGAGATAAATTAGCATTTGAGGAGATGCATGGAACATGTGGAGATGGAGGAGATACATCACTATTTGATGTAGTTATCATAACCACCTCTTTCCTCTAGGGGAATGAGAGGGGATTTATCTATGAGCTACTCCATTTGTATGAAAAAAGCATATGGTAATGATCATGTTTGTATGCATAATGATTTATTTGATGAATATTTGCATTCCTTTACCATACATGTACATACGATTGCACCAAATGGGAGAATTCTTCCTTAAAAATTTGATGGTCAAATTGGGGCCATAAACATTACTGAGCATGTCGACTCCTTAGGAGGATATAGGGAGATAATTTATCATTCAGGGTGTGCTCCAAAGACACCAAACATAACTCACCTTCTCAAAGCATGTGAGAAACCTATGGAAGGAAGTAAGTGGTGGGAAAACCACTTACCATATCACTATTTGAGGCAGTTAGGAGATATATTTCACTGGTTCCACATGTGGGACTATGATCCACCTCCATTATTGTATATGGATGTTTATGTGTCATTGGTTTTGATCCCATACATTGATGATGTCCTTATTCTTTTTATGGGAATTATTGGAGGGAGGATGGAAGGATTGGATGTGCACTTTGGGAGAGAGTTTATCCATGTTTCTTATGCTACATATTTCAGGGAGAACATTGGGAAAACCATTATTTCTTCATTGGGTGTTTTGCTTCCTTGTGGGATGAGTCAATTGCATCTCATGAGTACTTGGGAGGAGAATTTCATGGAGGGATTGTTTGGGAGACACTTGGTATATGAGGAGAGCTTATCACATGGAGGTCTCACTAATGGAGGAGGAGAAGACTTGCAACACTCAACTTTATAGTTTCTTGAGTACAAGCAACATTTGGGAGGGGAGGACTGTAATATTCCCAATTAGAAATGAGCTATTTGGAATATTAATTATTTCTTTTGCTACTTAATTTTCTCAATAAGAGGGTATGGAGACCCATAGATCTCCTTAGTAGGAATAAATCTCTGATAATCTGAAATGAGATCACTTTAGTTGCTTGATAAAGCACCCTTCTATCTAAAAAGGGGCTGGAGCATGTAGACTGGGTAAACTTTGAACAATCAACAACATTGTCATGGATGAGTGGCATTCATTGTGGGACAACGCAGTTTTGGAGGGAGACTCCATGCATGGAAGTAGTGGATTTAATGAGTGGGGCCAAGGGTGAGGAAGCTCAACACTTATATAAGGAAGGGGATAGCAGCCATAGAGGATATTTTGTAGATTATTATTTTGATATGGTCTATTAATAATTGCTTCCTCTCTTCAGTTTTTTAGATAAGGTTGCAGGTTGTTTAGCACAGGGTGTTCCTAAACGAGAATCCCACCTTCATCCTCGGGGACTTCGAGTGCCTACTCAAGTGAAGTGATTGCACTACATCTCCACATTCCAGATTCAGACCAAAGCTTTAGTATTATGGTACAACATAGTTCTTTTTGAGGTTGTGATGTGTTTTAGGGAAGAATTTGTGGAGAGTTGATTTGGTTGATTTATGAGCTAGATTTAATCGGAGGAAGGTTTCTTTCCATTGGAAGGCTAGTAAGGAAGGCCCTTGAGCATCATTGATATGTTTTCACTAGGATACAGTGTTTTTATCCTCTACATCATAGTATCAGTCTGCATCTTTGTTATTCTAGGGAGGAGTTGCAGGGGTAGTTGTAGTGTGTGATTTGGGGAGTGATTTCTTCAGTGAAGGGGTTAGTATTTCTTCGAGAGGATCCATTGGAGGAGAGCATACTTATTTTCATATCAGCTTTAGCCATAACTCTTCATTTATTTTATTGTAGCATACTTTCAGCCCTACGGCTGTATCTCATATTGTATTATTGGGTGTATTTCCCTAAAACCCTCTTGGTTTGTCTTGGAAGGTTGTTATAGAGCCTAGAGCTTCATTTTCTGTATCTCTTTAGGCATTTATCAACCCTTTATATTTTCATGTTCAGTTTTTGTGGTAGTGCTCTTATGACTACATTGTAGTAGTGTCTACGTCATTTTTATATAGTAGCAGCACCTCTTTGTGGCACCTCTTTGTGGCATTTTCATATTGTAGCAGCATTCATGTTCTATGGTTTGTGCCCCATTATTTTGTACATGTAGCTGCTGATATGATTAATGAAGAAGCCCCATATTGGTATCATACTTTGATGTGATTATTTACACTACTATTTCAAGAATTTTTTTCTATATTCTTGCTTTTCACATTTGTGAATATTACAGTTTTCTTGTAGTTATTGGCTAGCACTTAAAGTAGTCAGTAATATTTTTTATAGAATTATTTTCATTAGGATTCTCCAAAAAAGGATATTGGCTCCACATTGTTTTAGCCAAGTGTCCACCTTGTTTATATAATTTTTATGAATCTAAAATACCTTCAATATGTTCTCCATGTATTGAGACTCTCTTGAAAAAGTGGTCTACTGAACATTTTAATCTCTTTTGAAAATTGGCTTTTAAATTTTTGGACATTGAAAATTGTTGCAATATTTAGGGTATACCAAACACATGGGCTCCCACCACTCATCTCGACGAAATAATTCTCGTATCTTTGATGCTAGTGATCTTGCAATTTCTATCAAAAATTTTCTCACTCTAATAACAGTATTATCAAATTGGTCTTTTAACATGGAGCAATCTTTGTTGATTCATCCTGTATTATTAATATCATGAAAGGGAACCATAAACCCACGCATTGGGATACATATTATCCATTTTTCATCAAACATCAAAAAATTTTCAACATATTCTATATTCATGATATTAATCGATCTTGTAAACTCTTGACCAGTAAAAGAGTTTTTCATCGTATCCAAATTATCCAACGCAAGGCATGCTATATTTCTCGCACTTGTGTATTCAAAAATATACGTTATGCAATTCTGGGACATTTTCAAGAGGAATAATTCCAGCCAATATCAATAATATCTCTATATCAGTTAGTTGAAAAGGAAGATCTTGAGCTTTGTCTACATTGTAGCGATTTTCATACATCAACCCTACCAAATATTTGAACTCACTAAATATTCCTTGAGCTGGTCCATTTAATGAGATCCATCTTGTATCAACATCTTTAAGTAGTTATTTTCCATCTATAACACCATATGAAAATTGTTCAAACTCTAAATATCATTTTGGACTATGAGAAAAGTATGCATGATTCTCACGTATAAGATATTCAACTTTTCAAATTGATGGAAACTTGCTTACTATATTAAATGCAAGATTCATCCAATGAGTCATATAATTAATATTATTCATATATGGAAAAGTTGATAGTTGTAGTTTAACATAAAGGAAGTTCCTTTTTCCTTGCATTACTGATGCTCCATTTGCTTCAACACATAAGAACTTTTATGTAATCATTAACTGATCCATACCACTTTCCTTCATACTATCAAGAACAAGTTCATAAATATTTTCAATTGTAGAAGCCTCTCTCATCTTTTTAATCCCATATAAATGGTCATGCAGATCCATGAATTATTATCTATAGTCGTAAACTCATCCAAAGACAATTCCAAAAACCTAGCATTTGCAATATTCTATTTCAAATCATCCTTTTCTACTTCAGCTAGACATCTTTCAAATTCCCAACCACTCGTTACATACCAATGAGAATATGAAAAGTTTGGAACTTGAAGAGAAGATATAAATTTCATGTGATCTAGATAATTTGTCATAGGATGAACTTTACATTAAATGTGAAATACAATGCTCGACTGTATTGTCTTTGATAACAAACTTCATTCCATCATCTTTTCAAATAGAGATATGATGGTTCCACCACTTTCCTCATGTTTCCTCCTACTTATTAAATATTTTCTTTATTCTTCCACACATTGGATATGTTAACATTCCTCAAAATATTTCTATCTGACAATAGATTTCTCTTTACCATTTACAATTTTCTTTTCATACACCTTTCTTGCATGCTTTTGTACTGTATCTAGCTTCATCTGAAATTTGACTACCTTGCAACTTTTCCAATTACATGCAATACATATAACTTATCGTAAAACCTCATTCACATTTGTACGAGCTATTTCTTCAATAAATGGAAAACTTGAGACCCAATCATCTTGGAATTGTCTCCGTACAGTCCACTGGCCTTTTTTCCTTTTCCGTGAATGGTTTGTGTAACTTTCTAAGGAAAAATATTTAAAATTTTCATCACCAATTTCTGTTGAAACTGCATTTAACTCACCCTGATAACTTAAGGAACTTATTCTTTCATCGAGAATATGGATATCAGATTCATTTTCACAATAGCTAACATCTCTTTCAGTAACATATTGTTCAAAGGATCTTGAATCATGAAGAGAATGTGTATTCTTTGATTAAGGCTTCTGAAAGTATGATAATACATCCATTTGCCTTGATGTTTTCTTCCCAGGATTAGATTTTGACATCTCACTTAATATTCTACAAGTAAAAGTTCAAATCGATCTAGAATCCTGCATCAATAGTTTCCAAGAGTTGATAATAACTAGATTTGTAAGTAGCATTCGAAACAAAATAAGTGTAATGTTCAAAAAAACCATTAAGAAATTTTTTATTAAAATGTTGTGCTAAAACCAAAAGCAAAAATAAATCATTATACACAAAACAATAATATCATGATTCATTATCTATAAAACAAAGAACATAATTCCAATGTAAAATATATAAAAATTTCCATTAAATTAATTCATATCTCCAAATCACCTAATGAACACTTGGAAGCTTTAAACATAACAAAAAAGTATTAAAATAACATTAATCATCCTTTTCAAAACACTTCTCCATCCAAATATTAGATATATATGGCAAGAATGTTCTCCAAGATCAAAGATTAATTAGAATAGGTGTTGCTTGCACATATAGTTTTCCACTATACATTTATAAAAATATTCATGTCTTTATAAACCAAATTATACATACTAAAGCATAAATAGATATCTAATTCATGTATCCCCACCATACATTGACTCAAAATATGTACATTTCATATATTCATACCTGTGGATTTTGTTTCTAGTGCTAAAATGCATGTGGTTTTTGGTTCATGCCTTGTGGGCCCTCTTTCACTTGTGGTTATTATCTATGAGATGTCCATAAGAATAATAAGTGATTCTACTATAGTATCATACCCCCATACCACTACATTAGCATAGTCGATTGATTTTTTCTATCAACAATAACACACCAGTATGTGTAGTAGAACATCAACAGAATCTTAGGAACACACTCCTATCTACTTTATGACAAATGTATTGTATAGTTTAAGAAACTACTACAAGAAAATGATGATGAAACATTGAATCTTATACAACAAGAAGATTAAACGTTTCTACTACTACCAATAAATGATTATGACTCTACCTGTAGATGCCACCGGCTTGTAATTTTATGACTGTATTCTTGAATACATCAGTCAATAAAGATTTCTTTAAAAACATTTACTACACACTAAGATGAAAGTTGTCTAATATTGTTGAGGACCAACCACTAGCTCAAGTTTGTACTGTCCCAAATGCTATTAAGAAAAAATGATGATCTATTGTAGCTTCAAATATATAGGTCATGAAACTTGCTAGATATGTGGCATGTACTGCTCCATTTAGTGTGAAAAGGTACTTATAGTTTATCATCATGGATCCAAGCACTAAGATATCAGGTATACAATATCCCAACCAAATTCTACTGAAAAGACATTGATATGCAATAGGCGTCATTGCTCTAAGTCTACACAGAAGTAAACTCACATACAGTAGATAGGAAACTATATATGTATAATTTGGGACTATCATAGATGTTACAGGAATGAAATTTTGATCTTTGACATTGATCAATAGGACACTTGTAATGATAATTATTTCAAGAAATCATGACCTGTAGAGAGTTAGTAAAAATTTTCTTCTTCAAGTCATTTAACTCTCTATCAAAATTTGTTGAATTTTTAATCCATCATTAAAATTACGCTTACTCCTCATAGATCCATATGATCACAATCATTGTTCTCATGGAGGGATGGGCACATAACCTAAGGACAACACAATTAAATTAAAACTTGTAGTTGTTCCATAGATTTAAAGTTACTCCTAAAGTTACATGGTTTATAATGATATCTCTGTCATTGAAATAATGGCCATAGATCATACCCATGTTTTGGTTTATACTATTCAACTTTCTGAAGGTCTGTCAAATTTTATCTCACCCATAGCTAAACTCATCCACCACCTGTGTTTCTTACAACTTTGTGTTTTGGTATATACTGTTCAAATCTTCCAACTCTATGTTCACTCTTTGTCATGGTTTTTATATATATTGTCCTATAAGTTGTAAGAATGGGGATCCACGCACATTTACTAAGCTAATGAGATCCCTCTGAATGGGTGAATTTTTTGTTGACTAGCCCTGAGTAAAATTCTGGAAGGTAATTCCACTTTATGTGGTCATTGGAGTATGATATTAATTATAACAACTCGGAGAACCCACTGTCACACTTTTGAGATGTTGGGAGAGCTGAAAAGTCAACCGTGTAGATAGAGCATTAGGTAACACCTGCATTTTACCTTTTGTGTTGAAATCATTTTATTTCATAGTTACATTATATTCTGTAGATCAACACTCTGTATTTTTTATTAATAAAAATTCCATTATATTTTCTGGTTGAGGTAATCTCATCCCTCATATAAAATACTTCCATATATGAGGTTAGTAATCTGTATCTATTGAATGGCATTCCAATGTAGAACTTAATAGCAGGAATTTCATTTAGTCGGTGATGTCATTATTGCAAGGTGTCAAAAGTTGAATTTGTTGGTCTCACAACTCAATTTTGTTTTTTTGGGAATAAATATTTAGTTTGTTAGATATAATTGGTTTGATCCATACTATTGACTATTCCATATTTCACGTATTTGAATCATTTCCTCATGCTTTGTAACCCTCTTCACATGGAATGAAGAGGGTCTATAAAGATCCCCTACGCTGATCTGAATTTGATTGTTAGTTATTGTTGTGCTAATATTAGTTTAATATTTATAATGAAAGTGCTTATTTTTTCTTATTGTACAAGGGTTTATAGATGTGCTTATGACTGATTAAAAAACAAACTTGCGGATATTAAGTTGATTTCATGAACATAAAATCATGGAAAATATATGCTGAATAGAAACATATAAATACATAACAAACTATTAAAACTGAACCAATAACACTTTATTTTGATGAAGGAGTTAACCCCTCTTGGGCTACATCTTCTTGGTCCAGCTTCCATGCCATGGGCCTTTATATTAGCTTCCATAGTTCAAATTTTTTTTCTACAGTCCCTTGTTGCCTCCGGAAGCTGCTTCTGTGGCTCCAAAACATCAAAATCAAGTAAGAATGACTCTTCCTTAGCCACAATTAGTCGCAAATTGGTTTAGTTATTGCAAAAACCAATTTTCCTACATTTTCTCCACTAAATATGGGAAATGTCTAGCTAACATGGCTAAATTTGGAGTTTCTACCCTAAAAGGTGGCTCCGCCAGATTTTCCGCTATATTAACTGTGGATTAACACACAATTAATGAAAAATTATTGGGTAAGAGTGTCATTTAACTGTGCCTTATCCAAATGGTGATAGTGGATTAGGTTAGAGTTAATCGCATATTAATATTCGAATTAGGCTTTAATAAAACATGTTAGACTTTCAAATTTCCCACTGATCATAGAGCTCACACCATAGTTCCCATGTTTGATCATATGGGAGGGGGTTGGCCCCCTCTAGAACCCCATTTATTGCGCTAATTAACTTTAAATAGTGTTGGAGCTCCAATAGGATTAATACACATCAGAGTGGTAGAGTGGTAGCACGCCGGAGTAGCACGCAGGTGGTCATGGGTTCGACCCCGACTCCCGTACCAAACTTTTAATATGCCTTGCAATAATATATCCAAAGTTTAAAACTTTGATTTACGTTAACATATGTATAGTGTGCCAGCTGGTAGATGTAGAGCCTGTCCGCCAAGTAAACCTGCCCCCCAAATATAGTTGTTTGTCCACCTAATTAGAGACCTCCTACCAGATGTAGCTATGTCCTGCCAAATATAACTGTCTCTGCCACATAGATAGAAGTATCCTCCATGTTTTATATCCCCTCCATAGACTAAGGTCTAAGAAGATATATGTCCCATATATTGGTCTTGTCTGAAACTTTGGAATAGGAGATTTCAAATATTACCCAAGGTTGGATAGGTCCACACTAGAGGGGACGTGTGGTGGCCTGTAGTTGCACCATCTGTCCAGATCTGGTTGGACTACTCCAACCTAAAAAAAAAATGTCATTCAACCTTAGAATTAGAGGTAAAAAAAATTCACTTCCAACGTATCATTGGCGACTCTGACTACGACACTTGTCAGAGTGTCATTGGGCTAACATTGGAGAATATTCCTTGGATATTCCTGAAGTGCTGACTGGACTGCCATGTCATCAGTCTGTCACTGTTCTACAAATTTTTTACCTATTTGGGGAAACGAACAACAGGACATAATTGGTTCACTCGGAGTCGGATTTGGACAAAAATAATTGCATCGAGTCCTAGAGATGAGAACTACGTGGTCGTTATAATTTGGATAATTTGTTAGCACTTTCATTTTTTAGCTAAATAGTGAGCCTTTGATCATTCCTCCCCACTAGAAGCCTTTTTGACCCCACAATATACTATCAATTGTTCAGTAGGTGAGGGTACTACTCCATCACCCTTTTAATCTCCATCCATTCGGCCTTGCAAGGATTTTGTCCCTTCTGTCCCACTCTAAGATATTCGACATTCACTCTCCTTGAAGTTTTGGTTCTTTTGTCAAGTATGAGATATTGCTGAAATTCATCAAGATATTTTTGCGAGAATTAAAGGAGGCTCAAAAAATCTTAAATTATTAACATTAATGAGAGACTATATTTGCATATAAGGAGGCAGGTCTAGCTTAAATGAATTTCTACCAATCTTTTCTATAATTTTAAATGGACCATAATGGATTGGCTTAAGCTTTGTACCTTCCCCTTGAAATCTTTCTTTTATGATATATAGCCAAAATTAATCTCCAACCTTGAATTTGTGATCAACATGACGTTTATCATGCCTTGCCTTGTAGTTGTTTTGACTCTTTTCAAGTTGTTTTTTCACTGTGTCATGTATCAACTGAATTTTATCAATGAATTTCCTTCCCTTATCTATGTGACTATGACAATATATAGTGACAAATTTCTCAAATATCAAGTCCAAAGGAGATCTTGGCAAGTGACCAAGACATGCCTCAAATGGTGATGTGTTTGTGGAAGAAAGCTTTGCCCTGTTGTATGCATGATGAATGTAATGCAACTGTTCTTCCCACAACTTGTGATGTTTGCTGCAATAACCTTTAAGAAGATGAATGATTTTCCTATTAACCACCTCGGTCTGGCCATCTATTTACAGATGAAATTTTGTACTCTTCTTCAACTTTGTGTCCATCATGTCCCACAATTTTGACCAAAAATTCCCAACAAACCAAGAATATCGATCAATTAAAATAGAATTAGGAAGACCAAAATGAACCCTTACATTTTGAAAGAAAAGTTGAGTTGTTTGTTAAGTTGTAATTTTTATTTTTACATGACATGAAAAGACACATTTTTGTGAACCTATCTACAACAACATATAAGTAATCATGACCTTTCCTTGACATTGGAAGACCACCTACAAAATTAGTTGAGATACTCTCCCAAGGGTGTGAAGGAATAAGAATTGGAGTGTACGATCCAAGTTTCCTATTACTAGGCTTACTTATTGAACACAAAAAACATCCTCTAATAAAACGAGATACACTATCAATCATGTGTGGCCAATAAAAATACCTTTGGAGATTCACTATCGTCTTGCCTACACCGAAATGTCCAGCAATCAATGAAGTGTGCACCTCCCTAATGATATGGTTTCTTTCTCCCTGTGGTATCCATAACTTTCCCAAGTGATACCAAAAATTGTTATGCACATGATAATATGACTCTTCCTTTTTGTTTCCGTGAATGAAGCTTTCATAAACATCTTGAAAATCACCATCATATGTATATTGTTCAACATAACTTTCATGCATAACTGAATTGTGCTTGAGTATAATAGATGAATATACAATAGGTCTACATACAATATCAGATACCTTATTTTAGATTCCATTTTTATATGTGATAACCAAATTAAATTTTTGTAGTAACCCATCCATCTGAAATGTATTGATTGCAAAAACTTTGACTGTGATTGTAAGTACTGCAATTGTTGATGGTCAATATGTGTAATTTTCACTTTCCCCATCAAATAGTGCTTCTATTTATTTACAATTTGTACCAATGAATATAAATCGCTTCCATAGGTGGGATAGTTAGTCACAACTCCATTAAAATTTTCGTAATGAAATGAAATATGATTACTATGTTGCATGAAAACTTCTCACATGGCATAATCACTTGCCTCTGTTTGGATCTCAAATGGATGTCTAGGATTCAGAAGAGCCAATACCGGTGTTGAAATGATACTTTTATTTAAAGCATAAAATATGTTTTGTTGCATATCTCGCCAATGGAACACTTTCTTGACACTTGTCAATGCATGTAATAGAGTTGCAATGGAAGAAAAATCAGCAATGAATTTCCTTCAATATTATGCTGCCACAAGAAAATTTCTTACCTCTATAACTGTATTGAGCTTGGTCCAATTCAGAATGAACTCTTATTTGGAAGGGTCTATCATAAACTCACATCCCCCAACAATGTGTCTCAAATACACTAAAGAATTCTTTCCAAACTACACTTTGACATCTTTAAAAATAACTGCTCGTTTTTTCAAGACATCAAGTACCTTGTTCACATGCATGACATGTCCGTCTCTTGATTTGATGAATATAAAAATATAATATAAATAAATAATGAATATTTGATATTGAAATGGTATTATTACATCATTCATAAGTGTCATGAAAGTAGCTGGAGCATTTGTTAGACCGAATGGCATAACTAGCCACTCAAACAATCCCTGTCTAGTATTTAATGCAGTTTTCCAAATGTCCTCATCAACTATTCTAACTTGATGATAACCACTTTGCATCTCTATCTTAGTGAAATAATTTTCATACTTTAACTGAAAAATAAAAGCATCAATGTGTGGGAGTGGATATCAATTGTTTACCGTGATTTTATTCAGTGCATATAGATATATGCACATGCACCAACTCTTGTCCTTCTTTGGTACCAAAAAAATCGGTGAAGCACATGGCAAAGTAGATGGGCATATCATACCTTTGTTCAGAAATTCTTGGATTTTCTTATTAATTTCAAAATCTTCGTAATTGACATGTGATACTTACCAATGTTTGGAAGTGTAAAATCTTACTGCAACTGAATCTCATGTTGAATTCCCCTCTTAGAAAGTAATCCACTTGGTTCTTGAAACATCTTGCCATGCTGACTTGCCACATAAAAAAAATAAGATTTTAATTTTCCATCAAATCCTTCAAAATATTCCTATTCAACATCATCCTTTTTCTTGATCATGAGAAGCACATAATTTTTACTTGCATTAACTAGCCTCTTCATTTTCCTTGCATTAACAAAAGAAATATTTATCTTTTTGCGACTAGCTCTCATAATATATTCCACCCCATCCTTAAGCAAATGATATTTTTTTTCATGGAGATAAAACATGGCTTTCGTGTCATACCAATATGAATTTCCCGAGATAATCTTGGAAATTTCAAGTGGAACCACATCTAACTCGACTTCATCAACAAAGTTTGCAGTAACGGAAAATTGAAATATGCATTTCCTTATAACTTGTAAATTGGAATTCTTAACTATCCAAACCAAAGGATATGGTTTATGATGTGGTACGGTTTCAAGGTTAATATTTTTGAGTAAGTCTTCTAAAATCAGGTTTTCTTGTGACCCACTATCAAACAACACATCAGTATTTGCATGATTTGAAATCACCCTTACATGGAACAATTCTATCCTTGTGTCTTCATTTGGAGTGTTTTTGTGACTATTTGAGGAACTAGTACTTGCTATGGATTCTTTTCCATTTTTCACCATGGCTACGACCTTGGTCTCACCACCGGAATCGGATCCAAGATCATATTTTTTGGTGGGAATCATCTTCTGTTTTCCCTTGTTATTTGGATTCTTAGGCCTTAGTTCGAGATGTAGTTTCCAATAGTGGGTTTCATCATGCCCCTCTTTGGAACAATGTTTTCATGTAATTTTCTCACCTTATTTCTTAATGCTTGCATTCTTATTTCCCTTTCATTTTCCTCCCTTCTCTTTTACCTTACCCTTGAATGGCTTCTTCCTACTACCCTCTTCTTGAATGTTGTTTGCCCTTGCTTCAAGATGTGTGGATTTCACACATACTTCATCTAAATTTCTTGGGTTAAACTTAAGGATTGTATGTTCCAAATAGGAATGTATACCCCCAATGTATTTCAAGAGTGTGTCTTTGGAATTCAATTTTACTCCTAACAACAAATCCCTCTTTCTAAACTCTTGGGTATACTCTTGAATTGTTTGGCCCTTGAGTTGCCCAAACTTTTGGAAACTCGTAATTGCTTTTGGCATATAGGCTAATGGAGAAAACTGTATTTTAATGGAGGAAATAAATTCAACCTATGAAATGGATATCTTACCATGGATTTGCATTTCCTCTTAAGTATTTTCCTCCCACCAAACTAGTGCTTCTCCATCTAGCCTCAATGAATCGAACTGTATTTTTATGTCGTCCTCTTGTAGATTCTAAATTCTTCAGTATACCTCCAATTGATGGATCCAATGATCAAAATTCTCTGCATTTACCTTAACATTGTACATGAGAAGTTGAAACCTAATGTCCAATTTGAGTAAGGGATTTTTTCGTTTTGGGGTTTTTGAATGATTGTGGGTGGTTTTTGTGGTGGAAGTGGAAGATGATACTGATGAAGATGATGAGGATGAAAATGGTGGAGATGGAGGTGGCTTTCCTCCAGTGCCCTTCAAACTCTTCTCTTCATCCTTCTTATCATCTGAAGTTCCTTCTCCATGTGGAGGCTTATAACATTCTCATGCCCTTTCTTTAGTGAATGCATCAAACATGATTTTAACCATTCCCTTCATGTCATTAAAGTATCTCTTGACATCTTCCTCTTCTGAATTTTCTTGAGTCTCTCCAACACCTGACATGATGGCTAAGGATTCAAGCTCAACTTCTTATGTTTTTACCTTTTCAATCAACCCAACATCTTGTGAAATATGTACCTCTTTAATCTCAAGTTTTGGAGATAGAACTTGAGGTGCTTCTAGTGCAGCTACGAGTGGAACTTTGGGTGAATATGATGCTCCCTCATCTCTCCTTATTCTGGTCCTAACATAATGAATATCAACTAAGAACTTCCCTTATCCTCTCTACAACCTCAACCTTGTAAGCATCATAGAATTACAACTATTAAAACCCTTCTTACAAAATATCGATCAAAGCGAGAAAATAACCCTTTCTCTGATACCATCTTGATCTAAATTTTATTATTAATTATTGGTGTGCTAATATCAGTTCCATATTTATAATGGAAGTGCTTATCTTTTCTTCTTATAGAAAGGTTTATAGATGTGTTTATGATTGATAAACAAACAAACTTTTGCAGATTATGTTGATTTCATGAACATAAGAGCATGCAAGCCAAATTTTGAACAAAAACATATAAAGACATAGAAAGCCATGAAAACGAAGTCAATAACACATTGTTTTTATGAAGGAGTTCACCCCTCCTCCGCTACATCTCCTTGGTCTAGCTTCCATGGCATGCACCTTCGTATTAGCTTCAATTGTGAAAGAATGTTGTTTACATTCTCCTGTTGCCTCTAGAAACTACTCCAATGGCTCCAAAACATCAAAATATACCAAGAATGACTCTTACTGAGTAAAAGTTGGTTGAAATTTGGCTCAATTATTGAAAAAACCAATTTTCCTACGTTTTGTACACTAAATGTAGGAAATGTCCAGCTAACATGGCTAAATTTGGAGTTTTCGCCCTAAAAGCTGCCTCTCCTAGATTTACCGTTATATTAATTGTGGATTAACACATAGTTAATGATGGCTTAGTCAATATGTGCATCATTAAATTGTGTTTTATCCAAACAGTCATAGCAGATTAGATTAGTGTTAATCATGTCTTAATCTTCGAATTAGGATTTAATAAAACATGTTTAAGTTTCAATGTTCCTGACATTCGTTGAGCTTGCACCAAGGTTCCCACTTTTGATCATATCAGAGGGGGCTGGTCCCCTCTATACCCCCATTTATTGCTCGACTTAACTTCAAATAGTGGTGGAACTCCAATATGGTTAAGACCAATCGAAGTGGTAGAGAGTAGCATGGGGGTGGTCATGGGTTTGACCCTAACCCCCGCACCAAAGTTTTAATATGACCTCCAATAATATATCCAAGGTTTAAAACTTTGGTTTACGTTGACATATGTATAATATGCTAGCCACTAGATGTAGAGCTTGTCTACCAAATATAGCTATATGTTCACCTGATTAGAAACCTCCTGCTAGATATAACTCTCTCTGCCACATAAATAGAAGTCTCCACCATGTGATATATCTCCTCCATAGACTAATGTCTAAAAATAATATATGTGCCATATATGTGTTATATATGAAACTTTGGAATAGGAAATTTTGAATATTACCCAAGGTTGGATAGGTCCACACTATAGGGGACACGTTGTGTCCTCTAGCTGCAACACATGTCTAGCTCTAGTTGGAGTACTCCAACAAAAATTTTTTTCTCATTCAACCTTAGAATTAGAGGTAAAAATATTTCAATTCCAAATTATCACTGGCGAATCTCACTGCGACACATCTCACAGTGTCATTAAGCTGAAATTGGAGAATATTCCCTAAATATTGTTGAAGTGTTGACTGGATTACCATGTCATCAGTCTATCACTGCTTTGTACATTTTTTCCTATTTGGGAAAACATGCAACAATCCATAACTTCTTCATCCGTAGTCGGATTTGGACGAAAAAAATTGCGTTAGAATCGTAGCAATGAGATCTATGCGATCGTTATGATTTGGAGAATTTATGACCACTTTCATTTTGAGATAAACATTGAGCCTCTGATGATTGGCTCTCTCAACAATTAACACTCTATGCTACACAACCTAATATCTCCATTGGGAAGACACCCAAAGTTAATATTCCCTTCGAAAATAAGTTGTAGCATTTTAGATAGGGTTCTAGCAGTGTCTCACAATGATGGGATCTTTGAAAGGATTAAAGTAACATACTTCATAATAGAAAATTCGTATAGATTTCTGGGGCTTGAGAGATGATAAGTTCTATTTCATTACCAATAAAATGTACCTATGGCATAGAATCTGGTAAGGAAATGCAAAAGGGGAAATCAACATTCTCAGAGAGTTCTCAGTTCAAATGTAGAAGATCCATTTTAGAAAAATAAATAAAAATAATTATTAGTGACAGAAATTAGTATTTATATAGAGTAGGGTCAATATTTTTCCAATATGTGCAATACATATCTATTTCATCTATGAAAATTTATTGCATTTATTGTAAACATCCAAAGATCGTTTATGCACAATATCTTGTAGGTTTCAATTCTCTCTACTTATTTGTAAACATTTCAACTGATCTCCTCATTCAAAAGATTAGTTTCATTAATGGTGCAAGCATGAGTATATTTTTCCAATCACTTGTCTAATTTCGATTCAAAATATGGGATCAATTTATTACATTAGTGTTAGCGGGGTATACAAATGGTTCAATATCTTAGCTTATCCCTTAGTCATATGTGAAAAGTACATGGGATCTATTTGAGACAAAAATAATGCTACATGTATGCATAAAGAAGAATATTAAGGCTATAAGAACTTACTAGATAAGACATGAGACTCATAGATTTACTTATGTACAATTCATTTCATGAAGCATGTTTTATAAATGAATTTTTTCAGGTGTTGACCATCAACTCATATCCCACTGAGTCATCAAATTACAGTCTCAACAAAAATGAGAATTGTAATTAACAATGGGAATCAAAGCCCGAAGTCAACTAGGGATTTCTCTTTCCAACAATTCATACTTTTTATTCAACAAAAAATTTAAACTACAAGCTCTAAAGAGAATAATATTGTTTTCTATGGAAATATTTCCTCAAGCATTGATTCTCATGACAGATGTTTTCTAAAAAAAATTTCTACAAATTTTTTTCGAGCATGCCTCTACAATGAAAATGAGTGATCTGGAAAATCTACTTGTGTAATATTCCCAAATGGGAAAAGCAGCAATATATCTCATAAAATGAAATAAACAAAAATTATTTAACACATGAAACCATGACACCAATATAGAGCCATATTATTGATCATATATGAAGCAAATAAGTACAAAACAATTAGGCACAAACCATAGAATGTGATCACACAAGTCTCCAATACATAGACACTCTCAAAAGTGAGATGATGCTGCAACACAAAATGTCGGAGAGCTACTACATCGTAGTCATATTATGCATAGATATAGCTAGAGATGATACAATTATATAAAAATACTTATATAGGCCGCAATAGAATCTAATCATACAGATCTGGGCACTAGATCAGTTTTCCAAGAAAACCCAAGAGGGTTTCCGGGAAATACACACAATGTGCTAATGTAAGCTGCAACCCTAAGGCTAAATATATGCTACAACAACTAAAATGAGAAGATATGGCTGAAGCTGAAGTAGAGAACTACAGATATTCTCCAACAGATCCTCCAAATGAAAGAATGGCTCGTCCACTGAAGAAATCATCACTCAAAACAACCATTGCAACTACCCCTGCAAATCCTCCCTAAAATAATGCAGATCTGGGCTAAAGCTGCGTTGTAGGGGATAAATTTTCCTTAGCCTCGTGGTAAATGTGTCAATAAAGCTCAAGAGCTTCTTTACAGGCCTTCCAATGGATGGAAACCTTCCTCCATTGCAAAACTAGATCTAAAGACACCTGATCTAATCCTCCACTACTGCACCCTTCAACACAACACAATATCCTGCTGCACTGATGAAGAAATCTATAGCTTGGTCTGAAACCTAAATGTGGAAATGAAATGAAATGATATCTCCCATGATGCTCTGCATAGTTTGAAAAAGAAGCTTTGAGAGCTGCTCTCCCTCTCTTCCTCCAAATAATAGAGTCATGACTTTATTTTTGCTGCACATCTCCTCTTATTGTGAGAAGCCTCTCCTTATGGTGACATATTGGCTAAATGCATAGGTTGAGCCAAGATTATGCTCTGATACCACTGTAATATTCCCAAATGGGAAGATCAGTAACATAGCTCATAAAATGAAAGCAACAACAATTATTTAACACATGAAACCATGGGACCAATATAGAGCCATATTATTGATCACATATGCAAAAAATAAGTATAAAAAAATGAGTCACAAACCATAAAATATGATCACACAAGCCTCCGATACATAGACACTCTCAAATGTGAGATGATGTTGCAACACAAAATGCCGAAAAGCTTCTACAACGCAGTCATATTATGCATAGATATAGCTGGAGATGATAAAATGATATAAAAATATGGATATATGCCCGAATATAATCTAATCATACAGATCCGAGCACTAGATCAACTTTCCAAGACAACCCAAGAGGGTTTCCGGAAAATGCACATAATGTGCCAATGTAGGTTACAGCCCTAAGGCTGAAGATATGATGCAACATCTAAAATGAGAAGATATGGCTAAAGCTATGTAGATAACTATAGATATTCTTCAATATACCATTCAGATGAAAGAATGGCTCCTCCACTAAAGAAATCACCTCTCACAACGACCACTGCAAATACCCCTGCAACTCTTCCCTAAAATAACGTAGATTTGGGCTGAAATTGCATTGTAGGGGATAAATTCACCTTAGCCTACTGCTAAATATGTCAATAAAGCTCAAGGGGATTCTTTACAAGACTTCTAATGGATGGAAAACTTCCTCCACTGCAAAACTAGATCTGAAGACACTCGATCTAATCGTTCCACTACTGCACCCCATAACACAGCACAATGTAACCCTACAGAAACTGTGATGATGAAGAAAGATGTAACTTGGTATGAAACATAAATGTGGAAATGAAATGGAATTCTCTTCCAAGAGTCCTCTCAAGGAAATAGGTAGGATTCCTGCTTGGGAACACCCAGTGCTAAACAACACAATAATCTCAACTAAACAACTGAAGAATGAAAGAAGTCTAAACATACCACATACAAAATAATAATCCAAAACATAACCCCATATGGCTTCCATCCTCTTCCTTATATATATTATGAGCTTCCTTACCCTTTGCCCCACTCAATTAGGTCATTTCCTCCATGCAATCCATCTCCCTCCAAAACTGTGTTATTCCTCATTTAATGTCCACTCCTCCATAACAGCGTTGTTAAATCGGTCAAAGTTGACCTGTTCAACATGAACCAACCCTTGTTCATACTCAAAGGTGCTTTATTTAGCTGCTTAGAAGGTCTTCTTTAACACTTGAGGTGTTTTTATTGCTGCTAAGGAGATTTACGGACCTCCCTACCCATTTATTCAGCTACCTAGAGACAAAATGATCCATAATATTCCATTTAGCTAAAGCTAAATTTTAGGAATATTATAGTTTGTTAGCCATGTTTTTACACTTAGTATGAAAATTTATGGCCACCGTGTTATCCAGAGGTTAACCATTTGATAACATATCAAATTTGAAAATGATTTATTAAACTGTCCTTTATAAGCATGTTTTTATTGTTTTCATATTTGAAATTGTATGTCATTTAAATCCTACACGGAAGGGTATAATGAATTTGGATGCAGTTCCTGTTTCTATGGAAATAAAATGTTATGCCTATAAAAATTCCTAGAGTAATGAGTTGAATTTTTAAGCACATTTCCACCTATAATTATCAATAAGAGTAAATTTTTCTTTATGTGCCTCACGTTTCCTATGGATATCAACTATTACCAGCTTCACATTTTCCAACTCTATTTTAGGATGGTATTTGAACTAAGTTTAGAAACTTAGAAATAAATTTCATTTTTTCTATCTCTCATAGCAATGTATGGGTTACTTGAAGGATTCCTTCTTAATCACACCATTGACTTCAAAAATTTTAATATTTTATTCATGGGAGTTGAGAACACACATTCAAAGTTGTGTTATGTCTATAGTTCCTTGAATTTGAGGGAAATTTCGAATCCCGGGGAATTTATATTTATCACATTTGATGGGTTGTTGAAGGTTACTGAAGTTGGCCCTACCAGTGGTTTTCAAAACCACTTTAGCAAGACTAATATCTAGAAGTATGTAAACAATCTTTTCCATCACATTGAAATACAACGTAGTATTTTAGGTTGCAAGGGATTGTGTGTGGGCAGGTGAAAATATGTCTCATATGTAATACTTGAATATGAATTTCATAAATAGGAAAAATCATACTCCACAAATCAACTGTTGAAGATAAGAAGATAAAATAGCAACTTCCCTTCACTTTTATTTCCTTTGTTGCCACTTTTATGCAATGGAAGAAATTATTTCAAAGCAGCCAACATTTATGTTGCTTCCCAAGTTCCTGTAGAATAATATTCAATTTTTTTATGAATAGACTTCAATTCCATGTTGATCTACTCAGAGATTGACAAATTTGAGGATAGGAATAGGCATCATATTTTTATGTCAATGGTCTTACAATCTAGTGCTGCCTTCTCAGAAAACAATGAAAAATAGAGACACAATGAGAGTAGCCTTGAGAGTATAGTGTCCAAATCTCTTTCCCTCCCCCACTCATCCCCTCGACATCCCTTCTAAAATGTATTTTCAATCTATTGTAAACAAAACAATGAGTACTCCAAATCAATTACTACATCCAAATTTGAGAGAAGAAGAAGCATGTAGCTAGACTGACATAGTGGATGGGAAATTGTCTCAAGTCATATAAAAGGCAAGGAAAATAATATATTAGTATCCAACGGTAAATTAGAAGAGATATACTTCGCTTCTCAAAATATTTTTCGTATTGAAGATTCAAAATCAAGGTTCATAACATATTTTTAGAAGTATAGAAATCATTTAAACATATCTAATATCAACTATAGGAAGATCCACATGTTTGTCATAGGAAGACCATAGAAGGCTACAGATGAAGTGTTGTTTCATATCGAGATAGAACCTACAAAAAAAAAAAAAATGAATCCCATACCGAAAATTTTTAAGCCAAAATCCAATTGAAACCCATACGATCACTCCTTATCGTTGCTCATATTTCCTATAGTTAAATTCAACAAAACCATTTTAAAAAATGCACACTTTACAAAAATTCATTCTCAAATTAATATTTCAGAATCACGTCAAAAAAATACGACATGACCCTTTCTTTGATCTTCATTCAAGTTTTAGATCATCAAGCACAATATGCCTTATTACATAAGCTGCACAAATCATAATTTTTAGGTATTTAAATATACTCAAGACGCAGGGAATTTAATATTGTTTTCATAGAATGATCAATGTTAAATCAATATATTGGATCATTGTGGAGTTGGTACTTCAACATGGTGTACATCCACCTGCAAATACACCACAACGTCCTAGTGATTCACTTTATATAAAAAAACATATCCCAGAAACACATTGGGCTGCACTTTCACTGGGAAGAGGTAAAAAATATGTATAATATCTATGGGGATTACAAATATTGGTTTAATAAACGCTTCCCTTGAGGGATGGAGTTAACCGAATCCTCTTGGGCAATGGAGGCCATTCAACGAGCATTCACCAGCAATGCAGCCAAAACTGTGAAATTTGAAGCATAGACTCGCACACACTTGCACTTTGAAGCATTCAACTGTGAAATCTAGACACAAAACCCTTACTGAGGGGATTGTGGAACTTTTAAAACCTAAATTCAACCCTAGGGGGTGATCGCAAAAATTAATAACCAAAAACAAGTAAGGAAATTCAATTTTCAACTCGTAAATTTAGGCTATTGTAATCAATTTCAAGTTCTAACTAGAAAATCTGGGCGAATTCCATTCGAATCACCCTCCAAACCAGTAACTGAGGGTCAATTCCATTTGAATCACCATCCAAACTAGAAATCGGGATTGGAGCAAGTCGATCCAACCTCCAAAGGAGGTGAATCGGGGTTTTCATTGTCTATGTGCCCTTATGTATTTGGGGTAAAATATAATAATTAATTATTTTTTAATTAATTTATGGAAGAGCTTTTATATAAAACATTCACCCTTCCAAAATCTAAAACCCCTTAACTTTTTCACCCTTGGGCTAAAATTTTCCCCTAAGAATTTCCATGTGTAGGAGGTTCAATTTATTTAAAACTCATTCAAGAATGTTTATGCACCTTGGTTATAGGAGAAATATAGATTGATATGAATAATGTCAACATCCATGATTTAATTACTTCTTCATTACATTTTTATGTTACAATTTTCCAACTATATATATATATATATAATTATACATTGTCTTCAAAGTTGTTGGAATGTTACAAGGTATTACAATAATAATAATAATAATAATAAAGCTATAATTGAATATATATATATATATATATATATATATATATAATTTGTTTGAGCAATGTAAAATGTGGAATAAAGTATGTTTTGATGCTTATCATGAATTTATGCCTAACAATATTTACTAACAATTTAATTTGTATAAATATACTAATAATTGATGTAACACATCACTAGAAAATCTAATTTAATAAAACATACTTTTTAATAAACCATATTACAATTTAAGAAAGAGGTCATTGCTTATCTATTTAATATTAATATTAACGAGCATAGATCCATCTTAACCATAATCTATCAAGCTTCCAGAGGAATCCAATCTCTCGAGGTGAAAACCACTTTTATGAGTGCAATGTTTTGCAAATCGAAAGATTTCATCCCTGTTGGCACTTGATAGATCATGTTTAAGATGAATGTAGCCTAGTTATATAATACTATATAATATCTATATATGTACCTATGTGTCTCTTTCTTATCACCCATCTTTGTCTCACACTAGAAATATGCACACACACACACACTCTCTCTCTCTCTCTCTACCTTTTTTGCTCTACGTATTTCATTTTCCTCCGCTCTCTCTCCCCCTCCACCTACATCTCTCTCCTTCTATATATTGAGTCTTGTCTCCCCCTTTCCATCCCACATCCCCCCTCTCTCTATCTCTTTCTCCCTCCCTCCCTCTCTCTCTCTCGCTCTGAATCTATCACTATCGTGTTCCCTTTCCTATTCTCTCTATCTCGCCCATCTTCTTACATCCCTCTCTCTCTCTCATGAGCACATCTCTCCCTATCTCTCTCCCCTTCTATTTTCTCTCTTTCCTCCTCTCCTCTCTCCCTCACTCTCTCTCCATCTATTCCTTGTCACTCCCTCTCTCTCTCTAAGCCTCTATCTCTATATGTATTCCCCCTCCCTCTTTCCCTCCAAATCCATCTCTCTCTTTCTCTCTTACTTCCTCTCCCACCTCCATCTCTACGTCTCCCACGGTCGTTATCTCTCTCCCTTCACCCTCAAGCTTTGTCACTATCTCCCTCCCTCTCTCCCCCTCTCCCTCTCTTCCATTCACTTTTCTTGTTTTCATAGCTTGGATCCTTAGTTAATATGGTTCTACATTAGTTCTTACTAATAATATTTGTATTCTATAAATTTCACTTCTTTAAATATGAAATTATTCTCATTTTTAAATTTATTAAAACTTTAATTTAATTTCTATGTCATGAGGATAGATGGTTTAGATATATTTCAAAACTAATTGATATCCTTTCCCTTTTAGCTTCAATTACAAAAATATTATAAAATAGAATTAAAATAGAATATTTTTATTGTGGAATAAGTTGTGGTTTTCTGGAATGATCTATTTATTTGGAATGGTATTGGCCCATGGTATTGTAAAAAACCCTATTTACAAGTTGATAATATCCATGGTAAAGTGGGGGTAAATATCGAGGGTTAAGAATCTTGTAATATTGTTATAAAATATTTTTATTTTGAAATAGGTTATAATTTTTTGGCATGTGGCATTGATAACCCATGGGATTAACTCATACTATTGTAACAAATATTATTCACATCTTCATGATATCAATGGTAAAGTAGGGGTGAATATCTACGATTAAAAATAATGTCATATTGTTATAAAATGTTTTAATTGTGAAACAAGTAATGTTTTTTTGGGCATGTGGTATTGATAAGCCATGGTATTGGCCCATGGTATTGTAAAAAAACATATTTACAAGTTAATAATATGCATGGTAAAGTGGGAATTCATATAAATGGTTAAAAATATTTTTGTATTGTTATAAAATATTTTGATTGTGAAATAATTTATGTTTTTTGGGAATGTGGTATTGATAATCCATGGTATTGGCCTATAGTATTGTAACAAAGCCTAGTTTTTACAGGTTAATAATATCCATGGTAAAGAATCTTCTCACATTGTTATGAAATATTTTGGTTGTCAGATAAGTTATGGGTTTTGGTCATGTTTTATTGATAGGTCATGGTATTGGCCCATGGTATTATAACAAATCCTATTCACAAGTTAATAACAAAATAAAAATATAACAAATTGATTTATTATTATTTTTAATAATTGAGGCAACATTTAAATGCTTGCACTCATCCCAAATCAATTTTAACTTTTTATTTTTATTTTTTAACTCAGCCAACATTTAAATTTTTTTATGTAATTTTATTATACCTCCACATCCACTCTACACTAGTTGTAGACGGCACAATATGCTTACAATTTATATTATACTGTGTCAATTTTTCATTAAAATTGTTAATGTTATTTATATAACTGTAAATGGTTGCACGTAAAAATCACTCCTGCTTTTACTGTGTACAATTTTGGAACGTTGGATTAAATGTTAGATGATTGAAGGTTTGTGTGCTGTAATATTAGTAGTCAGAAAAATAGTTAACCTGCATTAAAAATTAGGGAAAAGATACAAAACCAATTATCACTTAAACAAACACTAACATGCTTAGTGTGGAGAATGACAAATAAAAATTCAGGTTGGTGCACAAAAAAATTCTCTTCCTCAAAAAGTAGACTATAATGAAATTTTCGCCAAGAATAAGTTTGAGAAATTCCAAATGGTCTCAGCAGAGATCTGATTACGCCTTGTAGAAGCAACCAAATGGGTGTGAGTTTGGTGAAATAGTTGCAACACCAAGAGGAAGTTATTCATAAGAAAATCAAAGTGCTTTGATATCCTCCCTCCACCAATGATGAGTGGAAGCAACAGACCAAATTCACTGTGTTAGATTGTTGTCCTCCTCCTTCAAAAGAAAAATATGATAAACTCCCTCCTTTGTTGGAATTAACTCGCAACCACTGCCATGAATAAGCAGTGAAGCAGCCCACACTTTATAAATTTTGTAGCAGAGAAGGACTAGCACATATACAAGAGTCGGAGGAATTTTTCATGCAATCCATGCAAAAACCAGAAACAAAGTACTTGAGCCATAACTTGCATTATTTCTTTACCCATCGTGTTGAATTAGCTTTGCCCATAGGCACAACCCGCAAATTTTCGTTTTAACCCTTAAACCTTTTGCACTGTTACGTTTTCACTGATGCGATATCGGGGGGACCAACTTACCTCCATCACACTTTGAAAACACTTGAATTCCTTTACAAACTACCATTTTCTTTATTTTATAGATTTCACACTTACCATGCTTTTCTACTTCGCCACCTACACTTCGCAATTCTTAGCGTTTGGCCTTAACGCTTCACCATATGTTAAATCCCCATCCATGCAATGTGGCAGGACACACCTAATCTTTACTGCATCAACCAAACCTTTGTTTTTCGCCAAGTCCCTTTATATTTCGTTTAACGCACTTATCATTGTTTACCGCCAACAAGTTTGAAATCACAAATCCTTTACCTTTCCACCACTTCACGAGGCTATGTTATTTGCACTGCGAAGCGATAGTGATACCACACACTGCAATCGCAAAATTTTAAGTTTACCTTATGCTGACCGCAAAGTTATTTGTTTTTCGATGCAATATCACTACCATATATTGCAATTGCACAAGTTTATGTTTTCCATCAAAGCGCCCGCAAGTTCAAAGTTGATATCACCAAAATGCGATAAGGGCGCGGATGCGATGTTTTTTTACAATCAGAAAGAATAATATTTTAGGTCCGCCAGTTTTTTGTTTTGAACGCGTTTATACATAGTTTCGTGTATAAGCCAAAATATGGTCTATGTGCCACTTTAATGAAGAAATGGGTCTTTTGATAGCAAAAGGACGAGAGGTTGTTGAACGTCTGTTCAAAAATGAATTGCATTAATAGCTTTAGGTTTTTCAGGATTCAGCCATTTGTATTAAAGCTATGTAATTTCATTGTTTTAGGGTGAAGGAATAGAAACCTAAGATTATTCCTCTCGTGTGTATGCGCTCTGTCTATGTATGTACTGTTTATCTCCGCAGTATTGTGAATTTTATATGTTGGGGGAAACATATTTCCTCTGTTATTGTTTCATTTAATATTTAAAACATGGTATCCGAGCAGGTCTAGGCTCTTAGCAAAAGAACAAGCTCTATTTATTGAAGAAGTTGTAAGATTGTTTTTTTGTAGAAGCAGAAGTCTCTAATAGTGAGAAAGCTTTTACATAAGTGAGAAATTTTATGTTTACACAGTCAGAATGGAAGCAATAGGCACAAAATTGAGAAATCCACAACTACCATAGTTCAATGGAAAAAACTATGATTATTTGGCCATTACCATGAGGGCCCTGTTTTATTCACAAGATATATGAGAGCTAGTGAAAAATGGATTTCTAGAACCATCAGATGCAGCAATGCTAAATGCTTTGACAACAACAGAAAGAGACTTTTTGAAATATAATAGGAATAAAGAATCCAAAGCCCTCTTCTATATATTTTGAGTAGTACATGAGATTATTTTCTAAAGATTTGCAGCAACAAAAAAGTGCAAGGAAGCATGGGATATTCTCAAGACATCCTATCAAGGCATTGAGAAGGTGAAGACAACAAAATTACAAATGCTGAGGAGAGATTTTGAAACTCTCTGTATTAAAGACTCTAATAACATAGGTTCATTCTTCACACATGTTATTGAGTTGGATACTCATATTAGGTCTCATGGAGAGAAACTTCAGGAAAGAAAAATAGTGGAGAAAATACTAAGAAGTGTACCACCAATATTTGATGCCATGATAGTCGAAGTAGAAGAGACAAAGGATCTCTCATAATTTTCAGTGGATGAGCTTTGTGCATCCTTGATGTCTCAAGATCATAGATTGAACAGAATAACAAACTCCTCATTGGAGCATGCTTTCAAGACACAAATTTCTTTTGGTCGAGGTAGAGGTCGAGGAAGATTAAACTAGCAAGGACGAGGAAGAAGCCCACAAAGAGGTGGAATAAATAGCCCTGCAAGCACAAGTGGAAGGGGTGGAAACTAGAATCAAAGCAAAGGCTCAAGCCAAAATCAAGCACAAGGACATAGGTATAATAAATCCCAAGTCCAATGTCATTATTGTAAAAAGTATGGGCATTAGGCCAGTGAATGTAGAGAGAAACAAAATGACATGAGTAATAAAGAAAATGTGAATTTTACAAGAGAAAATCAGAACTAGAGTAATGTGCTTCTTACTTTTAATGTAGCACAGGAAAAACAAGAAGATGTATGGTTCTTAGACTCAGGTTCTAGTAACCATATGACTGGAAATATAGCAATGTTTTCCAATTTAAATGAGAATGTGAAATCTGAAGTAACTACATGGACTGATAGTAAAGTCTCTTTCATCGCGAAAGGAATAATATCAATATTGACAAGCAAGTGAGAAAATAAGTTTCTGCTAGATGTATATTATGTACCTAGCCTCAAATCTAACCTTTTGAGCATTGGAGAACTCATGAATAAGGGACACAATGTGTTCTTTAAGAATGATGTGTGCAGAATCATGGACATACCTCCCAGTAAAAGGGTAATTGTTGAAGTGCATATGAAAAGAGATAGGATGTTTCCTCTGAATATCACAACAGACTTCAGGAAGGAGGAAATATAGCAGCAGTCACATAAGAGGTATTTAAGGAAGAAGTGAAAGATGAAAACTGGTTACGGCATTTGAGATTTGGACATCTCAATTTTGGAGGTTTGAACCTATTGCATAGAGAAGGAATGGTAAGAGGATTACCACTCATAGAGAAACCAGATAGCCTATGTGAAGGCTACATCTTGGCCAAACAACGCAAAGAATCATTTCCAGCAGGAAAGAGTAGAAGGGAAAATACACCCTTATAGATTGTCCAATCAGGTTTGTGTGGACCAATGCAAACGCCATATTTAGTTGATAGCCACTATGTATTGACATTTATAGATTATTATACAAGAAATACATGGGGTTTATATTCTCAAATAGAAGTGTGAAGTGTTTGAACAGTTCTACCACTTCAAAGCTCTTGTTGAGGAGCAAAGTGGGCACTACATAAAAATGTTGAGAACTGATAGAGGAGGAAAGTATATATCCAAAGACTTCCTATGTTTTTGTAAGGAGCATGACATACACAAGTAGTTTACCACAGGGTATACAACACAGTAAAATGGCGTTGCAGAAAGAAAGAATAGGACCATCATGGACACGGTCGTAAGTATGTTTAAGGAAAAGCACTTTCCAAATGAGTATTAGGTAGAAGTTGTCAATTGTGCAGCTTATATTTTAAATAGATGTCCAACCAACGCTGTTATCAACAGAGTCCCAGAAGAAGCATGGAGTGGAACAAAGTAGTTTGTCACTCACATGAGAGTACTTGGATGTGTGGCATATGCACATGTCCTCAATCAATTAACAAAGAAGTTGGATATCAAGGGGGAGAGGTGTATTTTTGTTGGATACAACGATGAATCCAATGGCTACAAACTATATAATCCATCAAACAAGAAGGTAATAATAAAAAAATATGTTCATTTCATTGAATAAGAAGCGTGGGATGGAAGTTCAGAGAAGATGGTGAATGTGAAGACATGTATGTCTCATGAAAAGCAAGAGGAATTGATTGCAAAAAATAATTCCTCCACGGTGGCTCCTCCTCCACCTACACAAGCTCATCAAAGCACACCACAAGCAGGGAATAGAACAGCCTTGAGAAATTGAGGAAGTGCTTCTCCAAGCACAACACAGGGATCTGCAACTCCCTCGAGTTCAAGTGGAACTCCAAGCACACCAAGAAGATCAAGATTAAGAAATTTGAGTGAAATTTATGAGCAAGAAGAAGATGATAATAATGCTGGTATAAATTCTTTATTTGCATTGTTTTGTCATGTTGATGATCCAATCCATTTTGAAGATGCATAAGAAGAAGAATGTAACTTCTCTTCCTTTCCCTACACATTTTTTTTTTTTTTTTTTGTAGTTTAGTACTGTGCTTCTATTTGCCACAGCTGTTCAACTCTACTTCCAATTTCATCAATTATGATCAGGTACTCTTGTGGTTATCGTGTCATTGTTTTCTTTCACTCTTAACTTGTAGCATATACAATGCAAAATAGAAGCAAATACAATAGGCTCGTAACTTGATGGATTATAAAATTTACGCATATATATATATATATATATTACCATATCTATCGTATGGTTTCACTTGCTCTTATTCACATCTACCTACGCACGATGTAAATTACCCATATAGGCTATCCTATCTATATGGGACTCATACATGTCAATTTATTCTTGCAATTTTTTCCTCTCATAATTTATTCTAATGTTCGATGGCATTCTCATATGGGGTCGATATGGTATTAGTGGGATAGACGTCTTTGTAAAACCCCAATAGTTATAAACCTATAGTCGAATTTCGACCTCTTCTATGTATTACGAGGTCTATTCATATGTCGATCTTATGGCTGATTCCATTGAATTCATGATCAAGGTTTCACATTCATACTGCCTGTTCCAACATCATTGAATATCTTTCTTGTACATGGTATTTATGTTGAAATTTATGTAAATATGGGCACCATTATTTCAGAGTACACGTACTGCATCCTTGGCGAAGACGAGTTAATGTATTTTGGGAAGTGAACATTGTGTCAAGTCTCCATGTCATTTTACGCAAGGCTCTTTTTTGATTTATTTTGAGTTGCGTTGGATTTCATTTCGTTCATGCTCAAGCGTTATGTATCCATGTTTGCATTTTTAATTGCCACGCCATATTGCTCTGGTAACTATGTGAACCACGCAACATGAGTGGAGGTACCGTGAGATTGATTTCATAGATTGTCAATTGAATGTTGAATGACCATGTTTTAAATGCCACTTCCACCAAATCAATCCGTGTACCCACCCTGGATTCTTTGCCACTTGGACGGTGGAGATTTCTTATCTCATTAGGTTTTCGTTGTTGTTAGTTTTTGGAGGCATTTGTATAAATCTCGAGCTCATTTTCGAGACTGTTCTATCGTTCCTAATTCGTTCTGCTCTCATCTCGACTCTGAGCCTCTGCATGTTGGTGAAGCGAGGCGTTATCTATTCTAGGTTTTGCGAACGTATTCATCTCTCATCGCCTCATAAGGCAGGTATGAATATATGAGCATTACTCTATTTCAATCTGTGAGGCTTTTGTTATTGATATGTATGTTAATACATTCAGGTTTCGGTGCGTGACCTGAGTTTTTATTTACACCATTTCTTTCTATGGTCATGTTTACTATCGAGAACTCGTGGCGTTGTATTTTCTTTCTTTTTTTTTATTTCACAACCCTCTCATAACAATTTTCTGTTTCATTTCTGATGTCGATATTTAACTCTATTATTCCCTCGTCTATTATTAGGATTTACTTCTTTTCTTCCGTAGGGACTTGGCTAAAGTCGTCTGTTCCATACGCCGAATTATCTGGTTTCGTAGTGACCAATTTCTCCTCGGTAAGCCATCGTATTATTGGAAAAATGTTCTTCTATAGTTTTTATTTTCGTTTTGGTTAAAATTTTTGACAATACCATGTGTTCTTCATACAGGTCGTATTGATGAGAACATCGTCCATTCCCAAGGTAAATGGAATTGTTTTATGTTCCCTTCACATAATTTATGTTCAGAGTGTTCTCCTATCTTCTTATTATAACGATATATCATATTGCTCTCGTTTGGTTGCAGGTAAGTTTGAATAGCATCGAGGGTTTTCATTCAGTGTTAGTGGGTGGAGTTGAAATTTTTGCGACTTGACTTGGGTGTTTATTTTTGGATTTCAGGTCGGTATCGACGCCTCCTAAATCGACGTATGACCAGGCTCTTGCATTATTATTAGCCCAAACATTTCTCAGACAATTCAAATTTTCTTTTGTTGTCGTAGAAGTTGTTATTGTAGAAATCCTTTACGCCAGACAATAGGACTGTTAAAAAATTTGCATCAGTTATGACATTCTCACAATGATTAATTCCTGTAGTCTTACTATTAACCCATGAAGGTCGGATTCCATACGGGGTTCGGAAATTGATTTGTATATATTGATCTATTTACAAATTTCCTCTATTACTCATGCCCCATCAATGATATTATCTAATGGGTCTCCGTTTATCATTTTCGTATAATTACTCATATGAATTATATCTCCCAGAAATCTATCTGCATAAGTTACACTGGAGGAATTTATTAGCTCGCTAGTCTTATTTTATTTTCTTATGTTCCTCCATATTGTACTAGCATAATACATGTAAATCTCTATTTGTTGTTTGAGTATTCAAGTCTAAATCTTTCAGTGCATGAGAAATTGCCATGTCTACAGAGTCTATAAATTCACGTACATTATATAACACAACAGTGGACTCTATGTATACTCCTTAGTTTGAGGTTACATAGTAATAGTCACTTATGTTGTTCATAATTTCTCTGCAACTATACCCTTATACATTTTCTTTGTAGTAAAATAGTTTCAGTACCTAGATTGTTTAAGCCAATACTCTTGACTAGTAATTTATATAGATCTGGTGGGTGAAATATGTGTTAATTTTCACAGCTTTTACAGTTGCATGCATTTTATAGAATTTCACATGCTCATATTATTTTACAATAATGGTTTTGGTTGGACCATTCCTTTGTGAAGGATGTTATTCACACACTCGATATATATATATTTCTCATACTACAATTGTTTTCAGATTTGGTAACCATGGTTAGCTAGGTCTCTTCACTAGCTGAAATTGTATAAAGCACTAAAACCTATGCTCTTTCAAATCTGTCCTTACTGTAGGATGCAACTTATAGATAGCCATGTATTGCTATTTTGGAAATCTACAGGTCTGTACTTTACTCAGTAAATTTAATAAATTCCTTACTACACATATAATTCAATTATCTCTAGTATCCACTGTTTCAATCCTATTATTAACAGAAGCAGATTAAAGTTACAAAATCATGAATTATGAGGTAATATAAATCTCCAGATTTAAACCAAAGGCTGGTTTAGAGCTTCTGGATGATTTTTCCTCATTTTAATAGTTCCTACAACCATGCAGAACTGAAAGGGTTTAATCCCTTCTTAACTCTGTAAATGTATGGAACACTATTGTAATTCAAAAAACAAATATACATAGGTAACTACAGTCAATCACAGCACAATTAAATTTTCAATTGTTCATAATTACTGTGAGCATACCACTTTGGTAATTGACCAGTCCTCCCAACCGTAGAGTCCCTCTATCTCCAGAACTCACCCCCGAGCTGAGATCACTTCCTAGAATAGACCAACCTCTAATCTGTTCAGGAATAGCTTATTTAAGCTTTTGCTCCCCAAAGCCTGTTTCTAATTCTACATCCAGAATATCAGGATGTTTTTCTTCCTGTTTGCCTAGGCTTCCCATTTTATGGATTTTTAAAGCTGCTTTCTTCTTTTCCCAGCATTTTACGTCTTCCCAACTACTCTCCACATCATTGGGGAAACTAGATTTTCCTCAAAATCTAATTTGGAAATAAATTCTTTCAAGGATTTTTTTCAAATATTTTTGGGGAAATATTTGCCTCTATCCATCCTCATGGATTTAGCAAGTGATCTCACAATTCTCATTTGGTCAATCTGCACAACATTATTTTATTTAATTTTCATAATCAAATATTTAATTACATCCACAAAATACTTGTCCATTTGGGTTCCACTCCCCTTAGGGTTAAATTTCAAATGTCTAGCTTTGAAAGAAAAACATAAACTAGGGGTGTTACATATTCCCCCTCTGAAAACAAACACCGTCCTAGGTGTTGCTATTTAACTACTAGAGTTCATTTTTTTTCAAACAAAAAAGGATATTTTTCCATCATTTCAGCTTTTCTTTCCCAGGTAGCTTCTTCAGCAATAAAGTGCTTCGACTGTACCTTTACTCTCTCTACCGTCCGATTCCTCAATTCAATTTCTTCCCGCTCCAATATTTGAAGCGGTTCTGGAAGGAACTCCCCTTCTGGTTCCACCTATATCACATTCGAATCAACTATGTGAGAAGCATCATGTACATATATTTTTATTAATGAAACATGAAACAGATCATGAACTTTAACATGGGGTGGTAAGGCCAGCTTGTAAGCCATTGGTCCCACCCTTTCTAACACCTCAAAAGGCCCACAATATCTAGGATCCAATTTTGCACAACTTCCAGCATAAAGTGTGCTCTTTTTGGGTTTAATACGCAAATACACATTCTCTGCCACTTTAAATTCTCGATGTGTTCTTTTCTTATCAGCATAGTTTTTCTGTCGATCTTGTGTTGTCTTGATATTTCTTTGTATTTGTTTAACAATTCTTTCCATCTCTTATAAAGCATCTGGTCCCAACTTTAACTTATCCTCAGGTCGAATCCAGCTCAAAGGTGTACGACATTTCCTTCCATAGCGTGCCTCAAACAGACTCATTTTAATGGAGGATTGATAGTTGTTATTATAGGAAAATTCAGCTAAATGCAAGTAGTATTCCCACTTTGATGGTCTATCCATCACATACATTCTCAGCATATATCCCAAAATCTGATTAGTCCTCTCTGTTTGATCGTCGGTCTGAGGGTGATAGGCAATACTGAAATTCAACTTAGTGCCCATGCCTGCAAACAGACCTTTCCAAAATGTTGCGGTGAACTTAGCATCTCTATCCAAAACAATCACCTTTGGGACCCCATGGAGCCTTACTACTTCCTTCAGGAACACATCCGCTACTCGGGCTGTCCCGAAAGTAGATTTCACCAGTATGAAGTGTGCAGCTTTTGTTAACATGTCTACTACTACCATCACTGAATCGTGTTGGTATTTGGTTTTGGGTAGCCCTGTTATAAAATCTATAGAAATTGTATCCCATTTCCATTCTGCTATCGGCAAAGGATTTAGAAGACCAGCAGGATGCTGATGTTCAAATTTAACTAGTTGACACTCCATGCATCTAGATAAATATTCTGCTACATCTCTTTTCATTCCTGGCCAAAACAACTTCTTTTTCAAAGCGGTTAACATTTTATGATATCCAGGATGCCCTGCATACGGTTTTTTGTGATATTCATCTAGAATCTCTCTTTTCAAAGCTTCTACATTGAGGATATATAATCTGTTTTTGTAACAGATCAATCCTTTCTGGTTTTGAGTGTATTCAACCATCTCTTTCTTTAGTATTTTCACCTGTAGGTTCTCATAATTTGGATCCTGGTCTGCTACCTATTTCACTAAATCTTCTAGCTCCAATTTTACACTACTCCCAATGCTGTGTATGTGTCGGCAAGCATTTCTGCTCAAAGCATCAGAAATTTTATTTTCTTTCCCTTTTATATGTTTTATGTCCATATCAAATTCACTCAGAAAAGATAGCCATCTGGCTTGTCGCGCATTCAAATTAGTTTGGGAAAAGAAATATTTAAGACTAATATGATCCGTCATCAATGTAAATTTCTTTCCAAGAAGATAGTGTTGCCACATCTTCAAGGCATGAATAAAAACTGCCAACTCCAAATCATATGCACTATAGTTTTGTTCATGTTTCTTCAATTTCCTAGATTCATATGCAATAATTGAATTTTCCTGCAAAAGGACTCCTCCCAACCCCTCTCTACATGCATCTGTACATACAACAAATTCTTTATCAGGATCAAAAATTTTCAATATAGGGGTTGTAGTGAGTTTTAATTTTAATTGTTCAAAACTGTTTTGGCACTTTTCAGTCGTCTCAAATTTGACACCCTTCCTTTGTAGTGAGGTTATGGGGTATGCTATGGCAGAAAATTTCTCCACAAATCTGCGATAATAACCTGCAATCCCCATGAATGATCTCACTATTGAAACATCGGTTGGAATAGGCCATTATTTAATAGCCTTTATCTTTTCAGGGTCAATAGCGAACCCTTGTTCAGAAATAATATGACCCAAGTATTGGATATTGTCCGTATAGAATTCACATTTACTGAATTTGGCATATAACTGGTTTTCTTTCAAAGTTTGCAATACTATCCTCAAGTGCTCTTTGTGTTCTTCCTGACTTTTTGAGTAAACTAAAATATCATCTATGAACAGAAGTACGAATTTATCCAAGTACTTATTTAATACACCGTTCATTAAGCACATAAAGGTGGTAGGGGCATTTGTCAAAACAAAAGGTAGGACTACAAATTCGTAGTGACCATACCTGGTTCGAAAAGCTATTTTGCTAATGTATTCCTCCTTAATTCTGAGCTGGTGATAACCAGTCCTTAAGTCAATCTTCAAAAATACTGAAGCTCCTCTCACTGGGTCAAAAAGATCATCAATTCTGGGCAATGGGTATCTGTTTTTAATGGTCAACTTATTCAGTTGACGATAATCAATGCACATCCTAAAGGTTCCATCCTTATTTTTCACAAATAGAACTGGTGCTCCCCAAGGAGACACACTCGGTCGGATATAGCCCTTATCCAACAATTATTGAAATTGCATTTTCAGTTCCATGAGTTCGGGGGGACTCATCGGATAAGGGGCTCGGGAAATAGGTGTTTCTCCTAGCACCAAATCAATTGAAAAGTCAATATCTCCTTTGGGGGGAAGATGAGGAATCTCATCTGGAAAGACTTCATTAAACTCTCTCACTACTGGCAAAGTATCCAACAGATTTTCTTCAGGCTTCTGCTCTGTCTCTTCTACATATACTACATATACTTGGTATCCTTTCCTAGCTGTTCTTTTTAGTTGCAGTGCTGATATTTGTCTTACAGAGATAGGTTTTGGTTTTCCCTTGAGAATAAAAGTTCTCCCCTCTTCATCTACACAATGCAGGGTCTTATCCCAGCAATTCATCATGGCCTTTTTCTTTTCCAGCCAGTCCATTCCTATCAGCAAGTCATATGAACCTAATGGTAGACTGTTTAAGTTTACTTCTGTTTGAAAATCATTTAATGTAATTGCTGTTTGGGGTAATTTATGTGTTACCTTTCTCTTAGTTCCAGTGGCTAGCTAGACCGACCAAGACTGCTGAAATTTTTCAAGTTTAAGATTGCATTTGTCTACAATTTTTGGACTAATGTAACTCAAAGAAGCACCCAGATCAATCAAAACAGTAACAGATTGGTCATCAATCTTACCCTCCATTTCAACCATCGTAGCTTGGTGTTCTTCTTGTCGATTCTCCAAGGCTGCACTGATAGTGGGTATATTTCTGGCTATGTCATTTAATGTGGTAGCTTCTCGATCTCTCATAATCATCTAAATGTTTCGGTGGGGACAATCCCTCAATGGATGGGGTTCCCCACATCCCCAGCATTTCAAAGGTTCCCTCATTTTGACTATGCCTTCCTTCTTATTTTTTTCATCTAGTTGTTTGGGACCAATTTGAGACTGAGCTGTCTGGATTTCTTTTGCTTTATTAAACTTTTTTCTCTGGTGATCCCTGCCAAAGTTCTTCAAATAAGCTGGTTTCTATTTCTTTCCTTTGAAATCACCCTTGTTTACCCATTTTTTCCCATGCTCACATTTTCCTTTAAACTACTGGTAGCACAATCTAGCTTTTCTAACAGCTTCGTCCATCATTTTTGGGTTATCAAACTCATTCTTCTCTTTGTACACAGTAGGAAAACAGTTCAAAAATCTTTGCACCTTGGCCTTCTCTTCTCGAATGTAAGGGACATATCTCAACATATTTGTAAATTTGGTGAAAAAATCATCAATAGTGAGTTGTCTCAGTCTGAGTTCATGGAATTCCTTTGCTTTATCATCATAATAATGTTCATTTAAATAGCGATTTTTAAACTTAACCTGGAAATCTTCCCAAGTCATTGTCTTTTCGTCAATGGCATGAACCATTTTCATCTCCTCCCACCACAAGGTAGCCTTACCTTGTAGCTGGTAGACATCTAATCTGGCTTTCAGATTGCTTTCATATTCATAGACTTGAAAATATTTAATCATGTTCAACAACCAGGCTTCAACATCTTCCTTCCTTTCCCCATCATAGGAGGGAGGCTTGATCTTTCGGAATTCCCCCTGTAATTCCTTTTTCTGCTTATACTAATGCCTAACATCATCATATTCCTCAGACTCATCAATCTTCCCTTTTCTGGAACCTTCACCTTCTTGGCTGTTCCGCGAAGTTAGTTCTCTGATGAGCTTTTCCTGCTCCTCACTGGCTAATAAAAATCTGTCATTCTAGCTTCTTAGCTCAGCCATTTCTCGTTGTAAACTGTGCAACATAGCCATCACCGGAGCATTGGGATCTGGTGTATTATCTTCATCACGTAGATCGACATAAATTTCCTCACCTTCTCCCATTCCAGCACGACTGTGCACTACACAACACAGATCAGTAATTAACTAAATTTTTTTTTTTTCAACAGAAATTCATTTATATAGTGAGCACACACAACAACACCCCAGTTTTGTATAACATGGGCTCTGATACCATTTGTAACGTCTCTTCCTTCCCCTACACATTTTTTTTTTTTTTTTTTGTAGTTTAGTACTGTGCTTCTATTTTCCACAACTGTTCAACTCTACTTTCAATTTCATCAATTATGATCATGTACTCTTGTGGTTATTGTGTCATTGTTTTCTTTCACTCCTAACTTGTGGCATATACAATGAAAAATAGAAGCAAATTCAATAGGCTCATTACTTGATGGCTTATAAAACTTACACACACACACACATATATATATATATATATTCCCATATCTATCATATGGTTGCACTTGCTCTTATTCACATCTACCTACGCACGATGTAAATTATCCATATAGGCTATCCTATCTATATGGGACTCATACATGTCAATTTATTCTTACAATTTTTTCCTCTCATAATTTATTCTAAAGTTCGATGGCATTCTCATATGGGGTCGATATGGTATTAGTGGGGTAGACATCTTTGTATAAACCCAATAGTTATAAACCTATAGTCAAATTTCAACCTCTTCTATGTATTACGAGGTATATTCGTATGTCAATCTTATCGCTGATTCCATTGAATTCGTGATCAAGGTTTTACATTCATACTGCCTGTTCCAACGTCATTGAATATATTTCTTGTACATGGTATTTATGTTGAAATTTATGTAAATATGGACACCATTATTTCAGAGTACACGTACTGTGTTCTTGGCGAAGACGAGTTAATGTATTTTGGGAACTGAACATTGTGTCAAGTCTCCATGTAATTTTACGCAAGGCTCTTTGTTGATTTATTTTGAGTTTCATTGGATTTCATTTCGTTCACGCTCAAGCATTATGTATCCACGTTTGCATTTTTAATTGCCACGCCAGATTGCTCTGGTAACTATGTGAACCACGCAACATGAGTGGACGTACTATGAGATTGATTTCATAGATTGTCCATTGAATGTTGAACGACCATGTTTTAAATGCCACTTCCACCAAATCGATCCGTGTACCCACCCTAGATTCTTTGCCACTTGGACAGCGAAGATTTCTTATCTCATTAGGTTTTCGTTGTTGTTAGTTTTTGGAGGCATTTGTATAAATCTCGAGCTCATTTTCGAGACTATTCTTTTTTTCCTCATTCGTTCTGCTCTCCTCTTGGCGCCGAGCCTCTGCATGTTGGCGAAGCGAGGCGTTATCTATTCCAGGTTTCGTGAACGTATTCACATCTCATCGCCTCATAAGGCAGGTATGATTATATGAGCATAACACTATTTTAATCTGTGAGGCTTTTGTTATTGATATGTATGTTAATAAATTCAGGTTTCGATGCATGACCTGAGTTTTTATTTACACCATTTCTTTCTATGGTCATGTTTACTATCGGGAACTCATGGCATTGTATTTTCTTTCTTTTGTTTGATTGCACAATCCTCTCATAACGATTTTCTGTTTCATTTCTGATGTCGATATTTAACGCTATTATTCCCTCGTCTATTATTAGGATTTACTTCTTTTCATCCTTAGGGACTTGGCTAAAGTCATATGTTCCATACGTCGAATTATCCGATTTCGTAGTCACAAATTTCTCCTCGGTAAGCCATCGTATTATTGGAAGAATATTATTCTGTAGTTTTTATTTTCGTTTTGGTGAAATTTTTTGACAATACCCTGTGTTCTTCATACAGGTCGGATTGATGAGAACATCTTTCGTTCCCAAGGTAAACGGAATTGTTTTATGTTCCCTTCGCATAATTTATGTTTAGAGTGTTCTCCTATTTTCTTATTAAACGATATATCATATTGCTCTCGTTTGGTTGCAGGTAAGTTAGAATAGCGTCGAGGGTTTTCATTTAGTGTTAGTGGGCGGAGTTGAAATTTCTGCGACTTGACTTGGGTTTTTATTTTGGGATTTCAGGTCGGTATCGACGCCTCCTAAATTGGCGTATGACCAGGCTCTTGCATTATTATTATCCCAAGTTTTGCTCAGACAATTCAAATTTTTTTCTGTTGTCGCAGAAGTTGTTATTGTAGAAATCCTTTACGCCAGACAATAAGACTGTTAACAAATTTGCATCAGTTATGACATTCTCGGAATGATTAATTCCTGTAGTCTTACTATTAACCCGTGAAGGTTGGATTCCATACGGGGTTCGGAAATTGATATGTATATATTGATCTATTTACAAATTTCCTCTATTACTCATGCCCCATCAATGATATTATCTAATAGGTCTCCATTTATCATTTTCGTATAATTACTCATATGAATTATATCTCCCAGAAATCTATCTGCATAAGTTAGACTGGAGGAATTTATAAGCTCGCTAGTCTTATTTTATTTTCTTATGTTCCTCCGTATTGTACTAGCATAATACATGTAAATCTCTCTTTGTTGTTTGAGTATTCAAGTCTAAATCTTTCAGTGCATGAGAAATTTCCATGTCTACAGAGTCTATAAATTCACGTACATTATATAACACAGTAGTGGACTCTATGTATACTCCTTAGTTTGAGGTTTCATAGTAATAGTCACTTATGTTGTTCATAATGTCTCTGCAACTATACCCTTATAAAAAAATTTCCTAGTACAATGGTTTCAGTACCTATATTGTTTAAGCCAATACTCTTGACTAGTAATTTATATAGATTTGGTGGGTGAAATATGTGTTAATTTTCACAGCTTTTACTGTTGCATGCATTTTATAGAATTTCACATGCTCATCTTATTTTACAATAATGGTTTTGTTTGGACCACTCCTTTGTGAATGATGTTAGTCACACACTCGATATATATATATTTCTCATACTACAATTGTTTGTATATTTGGTAACCATGGTTAGCTAGGTCTCTTCACTAGCTGAAATTGTATAAAGCACTAAACCTATGCTCTTTCAAATCTGTACTTACTGTAGGATGCAACTTATAGATAGCCATGTATTGCTATTTTGGAAATCTATAGGTCTGTACTTTACTCAGTAAATTTAATAAATTCCTTACTACCCATATAATTCAATTATATCTAGTATCCACTGTTTCAATTCTATTGTTAACAGAAGCAGATTAAAGTTACAAAATCATGAATTATGAGGTAATATAAATCTCCAGATTTAAACTAAAGGTCGGTTTAAAGCTTCTGGATGATTTTTCCTCATTTTTCTAGTTCCTACAACCATGCAGAACTGAGAGCGTTTAATCCATTCTTAACTCTGTAAATGTATGGAACACTATTGTAATTCAGAAAACAAATATACATAGGTAACTACAGTCAATCACAACACAATTAAATTTTCAATTGTTCATAATTACTGTGAGCACACCACTTTGGTAATTGACCAGTCCTCCCAACCGCAGAGTCCCTCTATCTCCAGAATTCACCCTTGAGCTGAGATCACTTCCTAGAACAGACCAACCTCTAATCTGTTCAGGAATAGCTTATTTAAGCTTTTGCTCCCCAAAGCCTGTTTCTAATTCTGCATCCAGAATATCAGGATGCTTTTCTTCCTGTTTGCCTAGGCTTCCCATTTTATGGATTTTTAAAGCTTCTTTCTGCATTTCCCAGCATTTTACGTCTTCCCAACTACTCTCCACATCATTGGGGAAACTAGATTTTCCTCAAAATCTAATTTGGAAATAAATTCTTTCAAGGATTTTTTTGAAATATTTTTGGGGAAATATTTGCCTCTATCCATCCTCATGGATTTAGCAAGTGATCTCACAATTCTCATTTGGTCAATCTGCACAGCATTATTTAATTTAATTTTCATAATGAAATTTTTAATTACATCCACAAAATACTTGTCCATTTGGGGTCCACTCTCCTTAGGATTAAAGTTCAAATGTCTAGCTTTTAAAGAAAAACATAAACTAGGGGTGTTACAAAGAAAAAGGGATTGAGGCAATGAATGAAGAGATGGAGCAATAGAAAATAATGATACATGAGAGTTAGTGGACCTCCCACAAGGTAAAGAAGTCATTGGAGTGAAATGGGTCTATAATAACAAGAGCAATGTTGAAGGTAAGATAGAAAGACACAAAGCAAGACTTTTTGTCAAAGGCTACAAGCAACAACAAGGAAGAGATTATTGAGAAACCTTTACACCAGTTGCAAGGATGGAGACAGTGTGGATAGTGTTCTCCATTGCAGCACAAAAAAGTGGAAAGTCTATCAAATAGACAGTGTGGATAGTGTTCTCCATTGCAGCACAAAAAAGTGGAAAGTCTATCAAATAGATGTAAAATCAACATTCTTAAATGGAGTGTTCAAAGAGGAGGTATATGTTGAACAACCATCTAGATACGAAATTCAAGGCCAAGAGCACAAAGTATGCAAGTTGAAGAAATCTCTTTATGGGCTTAAGCAAGCACTAAGAGCATGATACATCAGGATTGATGCTTACTTGATAGAAAATGGGTTTGAGAAGTGTGATGGTGAACCCACACTATACATAAAAGAAAATTACGGTAAAATCCTTACTATTGTTTTATATGTAAATGATGTAATTTTCATAGGCAATGAACTTTCTCCCATTATTGATTTTAAATCAGTCATGAAGAGTGAATTTGATATCACTAGCTTGGGTTTATTGAGATATTTTTTGGGTATTGAAGTAAAAAAAAAATTAAAAGAGAATTTCTATTTCCCAAGAAAAATATTTTGAAGAAGTTTTAAAGAGGTTTAACATGAAGAAAAAGAAGGCATCAACAACTTCAACTATCATGGGGTTGAAGTTAAGCAAAGAATATTGCAGCAAGAATGTTGATCCGACATTGTACAAGAGCATAGCTAGTAGTCTAATGTATTTGACTGCAACTAGGCCTGATATTATGTATGTTGTAAGTTTAATTTCTAGATTCATGGAGACACCAAAGGAGACACATTGGCAAGCCACCAAGGGAATATTGAGGTATGTGAATACAAAAGAGGAGTATTGTGTTTTATACCCCTCCACTGATAATTGTAAGTTGATCGGTTACACTCGCAGTGATTTGGATGGAAGTGTAGATGATAGAAAAAGCACATATGGATATGTGTTTCATTTCAAATCGGGAGCCATTTCATGGGCTTCCAACAAGCAAACAATAGTTGCATTATCAACAACAGAAGTTGAATATATGGCAACAACAGCAGCAGCATGCCAAGCCGATTGGATGACAAAGATGTTGAGACATATGTGTCATAAGCAAGAGAAAGGAACCACAATTTATTGTGATAATAGCTCAGCAAATGCATTATCAAATAATTATGTTTTCCACAAGAGAAAAAAGCATATTGATGCAAAGTATCATTTTATAAGAGAACTAGTTAACAATGGTGAGATTGTTTTGTAGAATTGCAAGATAGAGGAACACTTTGATGATATCCTCAGTAAGCCATTGGGATAGAAGACTTTTGTTTACCTCAGATAGTATATGGGGATGACTGATGGAAGAAGTTTTGATTAAGGGGAAGCGTTTGAATTAAATCCAAACCGCTGCCATGAATAAGTAGTGGCAATAGCCAACACTTCATAAATTTTGTAGCAGATAAGGACAAGGACAGCTCTAAGAAACAGAGTACCCGATCCATAACTCTGCGTTATTTCTTTACCCACCGTGTCAATTTACCTTTTGCCTGCAAGCGCATCCTGCAACTTTTTGTTTTAACCCTTAAGGATTTCACAATGTTATGTTCCCGTTGATGCGATATCGATGGGACCCACTTACCTCTATCGCACATTGCAAACACTTGAATTCCTTTACAAACTGCCATTTCCTTTGTTTTATATATTTCATACTTACCTTAATTTTCCGCTTAACCACCTACAGATCATAATTCTTAGAGTTTTCTCTTCACGCTTCATCAAATGTTAAATCGTCACTGATGCAATCTGGCAGGACCCACCTAGCTTTATCGCATGAACCAAACCTTTGTTTTCCGCCAAATCCCTTTGTATTTCGTTTACCGCACTTACAAGTTTTTACAGCCTGCATGTTCCCAATGACAAATCCTTTACCTTTCCGCCACTTTGCGAGGCTATGTTATTTGCATTGCAATGCAATAGTGCTACCACACATCTCAATTGCAACATTTTAAGTTTACCTTCCGTTTCCCACAAAGTTATTTGTTTTGCGATGCGATATCGCCAGCTGCATATTGTAATCGCACAATTTTATGTTTTTCATCAAAGCGTCCATGAGTTAAAAGTCGATATCGCCGAAATGTGATAAGGGCGCGTATGGGATTTTTTTTTTGACGGCGAGAACAAATAAGATTTCAGGTCCACTAGTTTTGTGTTTTGAACGCTCTTGTACATTTCTTCGTGTATAAACCGAAATAGGGTCTATGTGTGGTTTTAATGAATAAATGGGTCTTTTGAGAGCAAAAGGATGAGAGGTTCTTGAACATCGGTTCAACAATGAATTGCATTCATAGCTTTAAGTTTTTCACGCTTCGGCCATTTGTATTAAAACTATGTAATTTCATTATTTTAGGGTGAACGAATAGAAACTGAAGTTTGTTCCTCTCCTGTGTGTGCCCTCTTTCTGTGTATGTATGCATTTCCCCTATTATTGTTTAGTTCAATATTTCCAACATTCTCCTCTCCTCTCTACTTAATAAAATTCATCCTCTCTTTTTAACTAAAAGAATGCATATTATTCATTATTCTTACATCTTATTTTTCACCTTTACATCTTCATCTTTCACCATCGATCACTGGTTCAAGATGAACACATCCCTCATGTTATTTTATTGTTATTTTTTCGTCTCTATTCTCGCAGGTTGCGGCACGAGATGAGAAGGTTCTAGCTTCATACTTTACTTTGTTGTATCTTTTCCTTAGAGGAATGCACTGTAGCGTATCTTTTGCTGAGAGGAAGGCATTGGGATGATTTTCCTTCATCAAAGGAAGGAATTTTATTTTTCTTCATTACCAAGGAAGGCTATTTCTTTTTCTTCATTACCATTGAAGGATTATCTAGGCATATTCTTATTTTTCTCACGATCCTGATATACAAGCCATCTTGTAATGGTTACAAGGCATGCAGGTCCATCGAGATCTTTTCATTATTTTGTAGGCCTGAGATGATATTTTTATGCATGTGCTGGTTAGTTTGGATGTTAAATAGTGTTTGATGTGGATTCGTTGCATTGATCTTTAAAATGTTTGAAAATTGAACACAGAGTCCAGGAAGACACGCCCACTACCGTGTCTTCATCTTTTTGCAGGTCCAATTTCACAATCTACGTGTCTGGTTTGCATAAGAACAAAGGACCATTCCTAATATGAGAAATGCTGTGGGGGTGATGAAAAGTGAGATAATGACTTCTCTAACATGAAATTGCGGATAATGAGAATTTTTTTTGGCTTACTGCTTCAATTATTGTATTATGATTCCTTCATTATTTTTTTTTTAATTATTTTTTTATTTTTATCATGGAAGTACAATATCTACAGAAGTGAAATAACAGAGGATTGAGCGATGGCTTCAGTAAAATCACGTAACCCCGGGAAAATCACAGTTCTCGAAAACCCTTGGAATTGTACAGAGGTAGACAAGCTTTTGTTGGGGATAGTAAAGGTAGGTGTTGAAAAGTTGCAAGAAGTCTACGCTGGGGAGTAACTTCGATTGGATGGACTGGTGGATTGGAATTTGAAATGGTTTGGTTTTTGTTTCAAGTTTCAATTATTTTGATTTGAGTAGAATTCAAATGGAATTTAACCAGTCACCTGCGAGGATGTAGTGTATATTATTTTTCTTATGGTCTGTTTTAATTAATTATTATATATTTGGGAACGAAATATAATTTTATGCAAGGTTTATGATTTTTTCCTTTTATATTTAAACTAATTATCAATTGTTTAAAAAGTAATTGACACACTCATTTTTTTATTCCCATGGTTTCAATTTTCTTGATTTTAGATTCTCTGCATTAGATTTCAAGAACCTTGACTAAAGACCAAAAGCTATGGCATTGACTAAGACAAGAAGTTCTGCTAGGTCTCTCATTTCTTGAAATATTGCTCGTTCGTTATATACTTTGTCTATTGTTACGTAGAATGCTCCAAAATTTGATTTCAAATTTTGTAACGAGGGGGGAAAGTATTATTCTAAAGAAACAAGATTATTTAAGGGTGAAAAAATATATGGATGTAATGCAACGAGACTTGGGTATCTAGAGGTAAACGTAATTATGACTTATATTAGGTTTAAATGTCTGAGTTATAATTTATTTTATTTCATAGGTTAGTATTTGTATGCATCTTAAAAATCGATTTTTCCTTTAAAAATTGATATATATTAGAATAACAAACTCTCGAGGGACGAAATTTGTTTGTTAGTTACGAAATAGAAAAAAATTGTTTTCTAATTCAAATATAGTAGATAATATTTTTTTTGAGATATCTTTATGTACAGCACAAGTCGTACAAGTCATCACATATTTTTCCAGGAGATAAATAGCACCAACAATTTTAACCATCAGTTGCGCAGTGTTAATCAACAAAACACGAATTGAGTGTACATAGTATCTAGCCCTCCACGTCTCGTTTCATCATTGAATACTTAGTTGTAATTGTTATTATTTTCCCCACTAAATTCTGTTTTAAATGGTATTCAGTGAATCCTTCGTCGGGATTATTACAAAAAAACATTCGTTTCTCGAAGAGAACATTGGTGCGAAGTAAACCTCTATTTAGTACGAAACACTGTATTGTTGAATACCTCTATTTATTAGAATAAACATTCTTAAGTTGAGGTTCCATTAAAAGTGACAAGTAAGTCATCATGGTGATAATTATATTTAGGGTGATTGATCAATGAATACGTTTATGGGATTGTTATATCTATGGTGATTACTTTTCCCACGAAATTATGTTTTAAAAGGTGTTTGGAGGTATTTAGAAGTTTTTAATGTTTTAGCTTCCTCATTACATAGTTGTAACTCAGAATCCAAATATGCATTCAACTGCCATATTCTTGTGCTCTATTTATTACAAGAAACATTCATAAATTGAGCCTCCATTGAAAATGACAAGTCTCCCTTGTAATAATTAAATTAAATTTAATGTGATTGATCAATGAACCAAGGGAGAGATTAATTATTATTTTTATGTTTGGAACTATTTTTATGTTTTTAATTTAATTTCCCTCTTGCTCATTTATCATCTATCAGTTTCTTTGGACTATATATTAAACGATTGATTGATTTCAACAATTAGATGATTAGGAAAATGTAGTTGGAAGGAAAACTCTCGAAATCTTGATGACCTATTGAGCATAGCTTCTTTTCTTCATATTTGGAGCTTTACTGTTTTTGAATGCAAGATCTATCATGGTCAAGGTCGCTTCTTTCCAACCATCATCATTGTCATCACCTGTAAATACAATATCCAACCTTTGCAATGATTTCAATCTCATCCTCCAACAGATAAACGAGGTTTGCTGTCTTGACAAAGCTTTCTAGGTGAATAAACAGAGCGTTATGGAATAAATGGCTCATTCTATTTCTTACAGGGTATTAATCTGGATGACCATATATTCAATCATCCCTTTTTTTCATCGATTTTGGTCAAAGACGAGAAATTCAACATTTTTTTCATAATATCTGCGAGAGTGTTGATCGACATTTGGCCAAAGTTACATTGTAATAGGGTGATGTCAAAGTATAGGAGATCTTCGTTGATATCCAGAAATGATTCTCCAATTTGTATATCAATATTTATGATCTGGTTGATCGCAATTCTTTTTATTATTTGAAAGCTCAACAGTTTTATTGTTAATTTATTATTATATATACTAACACAATCACATTGGTAACAATCACATTGGTAATGTGATTGATATAAGCGGATAGGCTTATATGAAATTGATTTACAACCACATTCACCAATGTGGTTGTTATAGGTCCAAGGCCTATCTCCACTACCCACCACATATATTTCACCAAAATAAATATTATATATTTATAATTAAAATCACCAAAATATTTTATATATAATATTTACTTATAATATATTAATAATATTAACTATATACATACTATATTATAACTTGAAATATATATATATATATATATATATATATATATTCTATTATTCAATAGTAAAATATATAATAAAAATATATTATTAAATTATTTCATTACATTAATAGTTTTAACTCAAACTATAATATAATTCTATTATAACATAATAATAATAATAATATTTTATTAATATTATAATAAGTTTATATCTCTTACTAATATCTCAAGGGATTATTAAAATTTTACACCAAAAGAACTAATAAACCCAAGAGTTTAATATTATAAACCAAAGTAATTGGTAAAGCAAAGGATAAATATTAGTATTATAAACCAAAAAATAAAAGAACCCTAAAAATAAATAATTTAATCTCAAGAAATTAAAAAAATCTCAAAAATAATACTATTTTAATCCAAAAAAAATAAGAAAGTAATAAACTCTAAGAATTAATATATTAGACTAAATAGATTAATAAAACATATGAAATAATATTTAAAAACAAAAAACCTAAGAACAAATAATCCAAGGGTTTAATATTATAAACTGAAATAATTGGTGAACAAAAGGATAAATATTAATATTATAAACCAAGAAATAAAAAAACCCTGAGGATAAATAATTTAATATCAAGAGATTAAAAACCTATCAGAAATAACACTTTAAACCAAAAAAACATAAGAAAGTAATAAACTGTAATAATTAATATATTAAACTCAAGAGATTAATAATTCATATGAAATAATATTTAAAAACAAAAAAACATAAGAAATTAATAAAACCTAACAATTAATATTTTAAAGTCAAGATATTAATAAACCCAAGAGATTATTAATAATACAAACCAAAAGAACTCATAAATCGAAGATTTAAATATTATAAACCAAAGGAATTGGTGAACCCAAGGGATAAATATTATAAACATAAGGGATCAATATTAAAAACACAAGAGATTAATAAACTCTAAGAATTGATATTTTAAACTAAGAAACCTAATAAATTAATAAACCAAAAGAATCAGTATTTTAAACATAAGATATTAATAAACCAATGGGCTTATTAACATTATAAACCAAAAGAACTAAGAAACCCAAGGGTTTAATATTATAAACCAAAGGAACCAGCGAACCCAAGGGATAAATATTATAAACTTAAGGGATAAATATTAAAAGCAATAGAGATTAACAAACCCTAAAAAGTAATATTTTAAGCTGAAAAATCTAAGAAATCAATAAAGCCTAAGAATTAATATTTTAAACTGAAGAGATTAATAAACCCATTGTGCGACTAACATTATAAACCAAAAGAACTAATAAACCCAAGGGTTTAATATTATAAACCAAAGGAATTTGTGAACCCAAGGGATAAACATTAAGAACCTAAGAGATCAATAAGGCTAAGGACAATATTAAAACTAGCAATTGCATCGGGGGTGTAAGGGAACGCCGGATGGAGGAAATGTGAATCATTTTGCGCTATATGAGGGGTAAAAACCGAATTGTGATTTAACAAAAGAAAATCGAAAGTTGAACAGATAATCATAAATGGTAAGTAGAAATATGATCAGCTAAGGTGGAAAGCCTATAGCTATTACTCTCTCGATTGTTTTCACGTTCAAACTGTCTATACTGTATACTAAAGAAGCAACCTGACGCCATGTCACAAACTCGCCATTCAAATGGCTTGCACATTCTCAAGACTGATGGAATCCTCATATATGAAGAAGGCAATGAGACCTTGATGTGAAATTCCCGTATTTTCTTTGCCTGTCCTTGATTTTATGTCTGGGTGGTCGAATTGAGTGTGCTCATTTTGATTTGTAGAAGGCTCAATAGGATGAGCGAACCCATTATCATACGTTGTTTTCCCATAGAACCTTTAAGTTTGTCTAAGGCGGTAAACCTTGCCCGTGTGGTTCATCATCAAGACAAGATGGAGAATCTGATCAAGTAACATTTTTAAATAGAAAGTATAGCTCCTACTTGCCGTTTGTAAAATAATGGCTAGGTTGCCTCAAATAATAAAAAATAATTTATTTTATTTTAAAAAGAGTAAACCAAATGATCAATGTTTATAATTTGAATTTTAAATATTTATATTTATTTTAATAAAAATAATATTTTTTAATTTAATATTATTAAATTGTAATTTATGTAACTTTATTTTTATTTCATTTTATTTATTTATTTGTTTATTTATTAATCTTTATTTTATTTTATTTCCAATTTTTATTTTTATTTTCTTATAGTTAAGAATTTTTTTTATCAATTTTATTTTTATTTTTTATTTTATTTTTTATCTAAACATATACTTTTGAAACTTAAATAATTATATGGGCCTTTTTATATTACAAATTAACTAACACTAAATATTTTTTTTATCTATTAGAAACGATTAACGGAACTCTGAAAATGATTCTAGAACAAAACTGAAAATAAAACCACAACTATTAGCAGTATTGAGATTTTCCAAAAATTTCGCGATTCGAGTATTTACAAAAATTTTGGGATGTCGACCATCGGCAGTTTGAAGGAACACATCTTAAACCCTAGACAGACGCCACAAACGTTGGCATTTTGATGACACAGGTTTACTGCTAAGGGCCTTGTAAATAAATAAAAATCTATTTACATTTATGGCTGACGTTGTATGTCCATGGTTGTTTAGAGTGTTTTAAAGTGTAGCTAAGGATAGATGGAAAAAACTTAATAAATAGAAAATAGAGAATGTGCAAACATAAAGTGTTATTATTTCTATTTATAGTGAAACCACCAACTCATTCAACAAAATAAAACATTCACCTATAATATGTTCATAATAAAACAATTAAATACTATACGAATAAAAAAAGAATGTAAGAAAAAAAAAAGATAAAAATCTATTTCACACTAGCAAAATTATTTAATTGTTTCCACTTCTAAGCTGTATGCACAAATTGATATATATCCTATATGCAGAGATGTTGAGATATAAGCTAAACTCAGATCTTCCCTTTGATTATGTTCTTTCAAACAATTATTTCGCTGGCAAGTGGATTACCAGATCCCAAGATTGTAATTTCGTCTCATATCACATGTGACCTAATATTATTGCGAAGTACTTTCAATCTTTAAAAATAAATTAAATATGAACCTTTTTCATCTTGAGAATCCAGTTGCATTCGATTAATTAATTTAACAACAATCTATGAAAATTTGTGAACTTTCATCAACCCCTTTAATGCCTTAACGTGGTCAAAGTATAGGAAATTCTAGGAGTGTAGAAGGCTTTTATTATTTGATTTGCACATACTAATAAATTAAATGTTTTTGGTATAAATTGATAGTAGGAATGGTTACACTGGACTTCATGCATGGTTCGGCTTTGCATGAGGCCCACGTGCCTCTGGCTCTCTTTACCAACACTAAACATGCCAAAAACGAACTCTTCAACACCATTTCACTCATTTGCAAACTGTAATGCTCCTTGACTATACTCGAGATTACTCCTGCAATATTTCCATCATAATCGCTCATATAGATTTGTCTGTCTAACTTGCATATCTGAGAAAATGTTGGTGAGACTTAGTTTTTGTTTTATTTCTTTATGGCGGCAATGCTAATTCCCTGCTTGACCTGCTCTCTGTAGGCCCAATGTTAGAACTAAGAAAAAAATATTTCCATCCATACATAGAAATGATAACCATATATTCAATGGAGTCATGAAACGCATGCCTGGCTAGCATTTGCAACTGACAGGTCCCAAGTTTGAGTCCCATTCATATTAGTGTCACGCATCTTTTCGGCTCACATATCAATTACATGCTTGCCCTTTGTCAATACAGACCTCCATTAAATAGTTCGATCCTTACACACTCTAAGAAAATGCAATGCGCCTCACTCCGAATTAGTTCTAGCTGAACAAAGAGATGAAAGGCAAGAGCTGCAAGGAGATGGCGAGATGGGCGACATCGGCTTTAATTCTGTGCTGTATGTTGGGTATAGTTGGGGCAGGGACTTATAGCATTAACTACCATTCTTGTCATGGAGAATCGATCTTTCGACCACATGTTGGGTTGGATGAAGCGGCTGAATCCACAAATCGATGGAGTCACATGCTAGGAGTCGAATCCCATATCCACCACCAATCCCAATTCTGTGAGTATTTTCTTCAAAGAAGAGGCAGAGTATGTGGATCCGGACCCGGGGCATTCGTTTCAGGCCATAAGAGAGCCGATTTTTTGGCTCCGAAAACACCTTCGTAGATCCTGCACCCATGAATGGATTCACCCAGCAAGCGACTTCCTTGGGGGGTGCCAACATGTCTCAAACTGTCATGAATGGATTTAGAACCGAGGTTGTTCCTGTATATAACACTCTGGTAAGTGAGTTCACGGTATTCGATTGGTGGTTTGCTTCGGTACCAGCTTCGACTCAACCCAACACAATCTACGTTCATTCTGCGACTTCCCATGGAGCCACCAAGGTGAGACACATTCAGGTGATGAGGGTGTGGTATCTGCAACCAAACAGACTGTTTTGTCATGGTTGGTAGATGTTGGTGTTGTGCTTGAGAATGAATGCCTGCAATATTGGAACAAAAAAGGCACCCAAGTCATGCTGGAAGGATGGGTGTCCAGGGAGGGAATCCTTTGTGAGTGTTGCAACCGTGTGATTTCAGTATCAGAGTTTGAAAATCATGCAGGTGGTACACGTCGTCAACCTTTTGAAAATATCTATCTTCAGTCTGGTAAGTCATTAACACAGTGTCAAATGGAGGCTTGGGACACACAAGATGAGTCTAGAAAATCTGGCAAGTATGTTATAGAAATTGATGAGGATGATCAAAATGATGATACGTGTGTTCTCTGTGGTGATGGGGGAGACTTGATCTATTGTGACAAATGCCCTTCAACGTTCTATCAAGATTGTTTGGATTGAAGGTAGGTATGGATTACTTCTTCTTATTTGAATGTGATTCTTTACATGCCTGTCCAAATGGTATAGGGATAATAAATGCCACCTTATTTAGTTAAGAATAATATAAGTTATTTCTTTTGCCTCTTCAAATTTCTAGGTTTTTTTCAATTTAATGAAATTTAATACTCTTAGTACTTAATTTTTTTTTTGCAGATTGTGCCTGAAGGTGAATGGTACTGTCTGAATTGCACATGTGGGATTTGTAAAAGTGTTGGGTATGTTGGTGAAAATCCAATTAACAAAAGTGCAGCTGTTCTTTTCTGTGAACAGTGCGAACATGAATGTATGTGAGCTTCTCTAGCCCATCTTTAAATAAAACACAACTTTTTAGGTTATTTATTAATTAGCTGATGTGGAATCCTTGGTATCTGTAGATTCTAAAACAGACAAGTTTAAGAAAAATCTAGTGGGTGCTGAATGCATGTGCTTTTGTTTTCAGGTCACAAAAAAGTGTCTTCATATGAGAGGCATCGACTTAGAAACCTATTTTTCAATGGGCTCTTCCTTTTGTGGACAGGCCTGTGAGAAGGTATCGTTTTATAATTTAGAATATTTTTAATGTTGATAGCTAGATATAAGATGTGCCCGAGTCATGGTAAATTATTTGCATTAAAAATTTGAAATATGCTTGATTTTCAACATAACAAAAATCACATTATCAACCAAGGTTTATTTAGTAGATTTCTATGCGAATAGGAACTTGCTTTGAAAATCTGATTTAATCATTGCTTTGTTGAGCAATCTGGAAATGTGTAAAAGTGATATTCCAAATTCCAGTTATCACAGAAAGTGTTTGTTGTCAGTCTCGAATGTATTTCCAGCTTTTGGAATGTGTCCAGATGGTTGATATGGCTCGTAGCATTCCATGTCTATTTCTAAAATTTTGTTCTGGTTCTGGAGCTTTTTTCCTTCTTATTTTTTCCTGTTTTTTGAAGACTTTAAAAAATCACAAAAGTCCTTAACTAACAACAGATGGCCCCACCAATTATAACCTAGCAACATAAATCTCCATTAACTCGAAAACTTCTCAATTTTTTCCTCAGATTTCTGATTTTAACAGTCGTGTATTAGTCCATTTGTGAAAAAGGTCATTCTGCTGTGTACTTCTAACAACAAGGGCAGATTTTTACTTGAAAATTTTCTTCCCATTTTTGCAAATCATTTCCTAGTGTTTTACCTCTGGTTTCCTAAGATGTCTATCCCAATTTTCTTCTCGTTACTAGATCCTTGTGATACTTTTTTAGAAGCTTGCTTCCTGCTGTATCCCATTGTTTCTGACAATAGTTGGGAACAATTTCACAATAGGCTAGAATTTTTTTGCGGTTTTTCATTTCACATATTGATTGTTTTAGGGAATGAAAAACTATTAGTGAATGCATTTTTTTCAATTGACATTGTGTAATGATTGTTTCCCCATTTTTTGTGACATAGGTTTCTTCAGGCCTGGAGTCCCTCCTTCGGGTTTCAAATGCCCTTGAAGGGGGCTATTCCTGGAGTCTCCTGTGTTTGTGAAGCCTCTGTTTGAGGCATTGGCTGAGTAGAACAAGAGTGTACAGAGTGGATCTGCAATGTGCCTCTCGAAGCTCATTTAGAATGCCAAAGACCTGCCAATGGGAGCTTTCCAGCGACTCTGCCGGCGTATTTTCAAGTATTTGAGCAATCCCAACTTCTTGGCTAAGGCATATTTGCTTCCTGTCATTGCGAGTCTTGCTTAGGTTCATCTCATTTTCTTCGGTTTTTTCATATTCATGCAAGGTATTTCTTGATGCAGAAGTAAAAATATAAAAAGAAAAGAAAAAGCACTGCAGGGAGGGTACACACCTATCCAAAAATATTAGCATGCCAGCACTCTTTGAATTCGGCGATACTATTCAAAAATCTATTTTCGCTCACAGAATACTGTTGTGCCCAATTGTAGCTCTGCGACTGTGAAGCACCATCCATGGCATGCTTGACGGATCCACCACCACAACACTGCCGCTTCCAGGTAATTCGATTAGAGGAAAGAATTGTACAGTAATACAAATAAACTATAAACTAAAACAATCATTACCTGAGCAATATTCGAAGTTGCAATGCCCCTCCCTTGGAGTCTGCAAAGAATGAAGCAGCGTTGTAAACCCTTGAACTCTGACATAACCTTATGATATTATCTAGCGAAAAAGGGTAAGAAAATACCTTGATCTATGAGCATAGTCACCCTGCGTTCAATATCGGCACCCATGCTTATGCATCCCAAATTTGCAGTTACAAATACCTCCTTCCAAAACATGTAAGAGTAAAAGTGTCAAACCATACTGGCCCTTCATCAGAAGAATCTACTACTCCAACTCCTAACAGATGGTCACATCAACCGAATTGCTCAATTGGGAAGAAAGGAAACGATCCAAGCCCGTGGAACATTTACTGGAGACAAATCATAGAACCAATTTTTTTCTTTCCATCCATTCTAAAACCTGAACTCTGCATGAAAGAAAAGATCCGAATGGAGTGAGTGTTATTCTTTAAGAACTTCATACCGCAGCACGAACATGGCCCGCAGTATCGACGGATTCCATTGTGGGCCATAGTTGCTCTATATTGAAGCCATTAAAATATCACAACAGAATGACATATATAGAGATTACTTACTCTTTGGATGTGTTTAGGCAATTCATTCGAACAATTTTGTGTAGAATTTGGGCATACCATGGGATTTCTCAAGAGCCAAGAAGAACAACATACCCATGACAACGCACCACTTACCCATGAAGAAGGGAGTCCACCCAAGGACCAATTTCACCTAGCCTGCGTCTCCTATTTCATCGTGGGTACTGGATTTTTGCTTCCATGGAATGCTTTCATAACAACCATGGATTATTTCACTTATATCTACCATGGAAAGCAGGTGGACACAGTGTTTTCAGTGGCGTACATGATTCCAGCCTTGGTAGTCATCGTGCTCTTGCTGACTTTCGCTGGGAAGGCCAATGCTCAAGTCTGGAACAATCTTGGGTTGTCTTTGTTTCTTCTGGCCCTGCTAGTTGTGCCAGTCATGGATGTTGTTTATATCAAAGGGAAAACGGGGTTGGATACTGGGTATTTCATAACTGTTGCAGCGGTTATATCCTGTGGGATAGCGGATGCGATTGTGCAGGGGAGTCTGATAGGGTCTGCTGGGGAGCTCCCGGAGAAGTACATGCAGACTGTTGTTGCTGGAATTGATCAAGGGCAGCTCGGATCAACATACAACCTGGAATAGGGAAGCCTCAATGGAGGCCTCTTCTTTTTGTTCAATTTCAAATGTGGTTATAGATAATAAGCAGTTGCAGTCGTGGAGTATGAATGGAGAAATCAGGAATTTGAGCATGGTTGCTGGTTCTGAAACGCCATACACGTGGCAAATTCTGATTCGCGCGAAGGGCGATACCATATTGCTGCTATTGGCTGGGGTGAACATTGTTTGCTCACCCCAAGCCCACAATATTATAATAAGCACGTGCCCATTTCTTACTTGACGGAAGGGCGAAAAATAATCAGTCTGATTGGCTGGTGTTTGCAGAGGCAAAGCCCGCAGAGAAAATGCCTCCAGCATAAAAATAGAGATTAATAAAACCTAATAATTAATATTTTAAAATAAAAAACCTAAGAAATTAAAAAACCATATGAAATAATATTTTAAACTTAATAGATTAATAAACCCAAGGGGTTATTAATATTATAAAACCAAAGAACTAGTAAACCCAAGGGTTTAATATTATAAACCAAAGGAATTGGGGAGCCCAAAGATAAATAGTTTAAACATAAGAGATGAATAAGACCAACTCATCAATATTAAAAACACAAGAGATTGATAAATCCTAATAATTAATATTTGAAACTCAAAAACCTAAGAAATTAATAAACCCTAAGAAATAATATTTTAAACTCAAGAGATTAATAAACTCAACGGATTATTAATGTTGTAAAAAAAAATAAGTAGTAATGTTGTAAACCAAAATAAGTAATGTTATAAATGAGAGGAATTATTAAAATTATAAAGGTAAGGAACAAATAAACACAAGAATTTAATATTATAAACCCATGAAATTAGTAAACCCAACGGAAAAATGTTATAAAACTAAGGGATAAATATTAGTATTATAAACGAAGAAATTCATAAACCCTAAGAAGTAATATTTTAAACTCAAGAGAGTAATATACCCTAATAATAAATACTTTAAACCCAAAAACCATAGTATTTAATATTTTAAACTCAATAGATTAGTAAACCCGAGGGATTATTAATAATATAAACCAAAAGAAATAACAAACCAAGGGTTTAATATTATAAATCAAAGAAATTGGTGAACCCAAGGGAAAATTATTAAAAACATAAGGGATCAATGAGGCCAGTGGATCAATATTAAAAACACAAGAGAGTAACAAACCCTAAGAATAAATATTTTAAATTCAAAAACCCAAGAAATTAATAAACCATAAGAATCAATAGTTTAAAATCAAGTAATTCATAAACATGAGGGATTATTAATATTATAAACCAAAAGAACTAATAAACCCAAAGGTTTAATATTATAAACCAAAGGAATTAGGAAACACAAGGGGAAAATATTAAAAACAGAAAAGGTCAACAAGGCCAAGGAATACGTATAAAAAACAATTTTTTTTTGTAAAGGCCACGAATAAATATTTTAAATCCAAATGAATGAGAAACTCACATGATTAATAAAGAAATTAATAAATCTTAGGAATCAATTTTATAAATAAAAATCTTTGATAAATTCACATGAATATTAATATTATAAACTGAGGGGAAAAAGCATGGTTTACCATGCTTGATTTAAACATTGAGACAATTGTTGTCATAATGCGATGTTGGACCAACTATGACCATGGTTGGCCATGCGAAATTTTCATATTGAGACAATTTTTGTCAGAATGTGACATTTGATCATGGATGGCATTTATCGACTATGGGTAATGCTATTAACAATGGTTTCCCATGGTTGATTTTCATCCCTTTTTTTCATCGATTTTGGTCAAAGACGAGAAATTCAACATTTTTTTCATAATATCTGCAAGAGTGTTGATCGACATTTGGCCAAAGTTACATTGTAATAGGGTGATGTCAAAGCATAGTAAATCTTCGTTGATATCCAAAAATGATTCTCCAATTTGTATATCAGTGTATATGATCTGGTTCATTGTAATTATTTTTTATTATTTCAAAGCTCAACAATTCTATTGCTAATTCATTATTATATATATTAGGGGTGAAGTAATGAGTCCCATCAATTGTTTGCCTCTGAAAATATATTTGTGAATTCCAATTAGCCCAAAGAATTCAAATTAGCTCATGGAATAAACATATGGTGGGGGAATATGAGGCTTAGAACATTTTTCTTCTCGATCATTCCTTAGGAACCACCATTGCTCTCAAATTCAACCCCGGAATGGTCGAGGAGTGCCTTAATATGGATGCGCATTTGTTCAATCCTCCCTATTTTTCATTGATTTCAGTCAAGTATGAGAAATTGGATTATTTATTCAAAATATCTCAGAGAGTATTTTTCAACATCTACCTAAGGGTAGGAAGGGTGATTTGTAGGCTCAAGACGACTTTATGGCTCTCCAGAAATGGTTCCCCAATTTGTATATTAATATCTAAGATCAGGTGTATTTTAATTAATTTTATTATTTCAAATATGGACCATTCTATTATTAATTCATTTTTTTATTTATTGGGGTGAAAGTGTGAGCCCCATCTTATGTTTCCCTCTGCAAAGCTATTTATTAATTGCACTTGGCAGAGGGAATTCAAAGTAGCTCATGGACGTTATCAATGGTGGTCAAAATGCACACAATTGTAAAGAAATTAGTACAACTTCAATCTGTAGGGGTTTGCAAACCTTTTGAATATCTTTTATGAAGTTATAGTTTACAGTTTCTCTCAGCACTAAGTAGTACAACTTGAATATGTATGAGTTTGTATAATTTGTGAACAAATTTGACGAAGTTACAGTTACTCGTACCTCTCAACATACCATCTAATATTTTATAAATCAAAGGAGAAAAGTTTGAACTACCTTTATGAAAATGCACCATGATAAGTCCATGCTTATTGAGTTTTCATGTTTCTTCCATGACTTTGGTGGAGGTCCACAATTTCGGGCACTTGCAAGGACAAAAATAACTACATTCTCTAATTAAGGATTTGGGTCAGCTTTTACATGAAAATACCATTCCTCTTAGGGAATTTTATGAAGGAACAAGAAAGAAGCTTCTTTTATCTCATTACTAGAAGAAAGGAAAATTGGCTAGAGAAACTATTAATATGAGGATTCTCAGGGAAGGCACTTGCAAGTACCAAAATTAACTATTTCCTGTAATTAAGTATTTGGCTCGGCCTCGACATGAAAATACTTTCTCTGAGGAAATTTTATAAAGGATGAATAAATAAGCTTCTTGCATATGATTATCACAAGAAATGCAACTTGCTTAAAATTTTTCATGGTAATTTTTCTCTTTGAAACCCAAGACTAAGGAATTCTCTATTGTCTTTTGATTTGCACCAAAATAGGAAACTTGATAAGGGTGCATCCTCATAGGGTATCAACTATACATAGATTAAAAATATTTAAATAAAGTTTGGCATAGAAATCTGGCTATATAATCTATTACTAGAAAAACAACATTCATTGGGCCCTATGAAACGGTCCATTGCACTAATATATCTCATGGCCTTTTCGAGATTTACATTTTATAATTTATCTATTTTTAACAAGACATGAATTTCTCTTCAAATATAAATGTAGTCCTCCCAAAGACATAACACAAGTAGTAATTACTATCACTTTACTTGGAAAGTATCCACATTATGATTCCATTTGAAAATTGAATCGTGTATCATAATATTTAAGAGGCCAAGGTCTAACCAAATATTTACAAAAATAATAGTTCAAAAGTGTTTTGCATCTCACATACACATAAGTTAGGATCTAGATTCAATTTGAAGTGTTTGCAATGCTCTCTCCTCCATTCATGGACATAATCATCTTGTAGATCTATGGGTTGGGTAATTACTTTTTTTACTAATGCAAAAATATCCTTTCTTTTACATATGCTCAAGATGGTAGGCCGTCTTTGATTTGGGCTTGCAGGCAGAAGATTTTTCTTGGAGTAGCAAGAGGACTTACCCACCTTCACATTGGGCTTGAAACACCCATGATTAATGGAAAAGTAAAATACCATAATGTTTTCGTGGATGAAATCTATGTGCCATATTTCAGTGATTAATGTCTAGTCTGGCTAATGACATGATCAATTTAGAAATATGGGCTCTTGAGGTTTAGGCTAGTATCATTTTACATTAAGGGTCCTCTTCCATGAAACTTGGGATTACACACTAAATTTTAAATTTTCATGGTTTAGTTTGCATCTAAGTCTCTATCCATGCATTGGAGTGATTTTCAAGTGTGTCTAAGTGAATATGCATATCCTATGAGATTAAAATCTCGAAAATGAGTTCATTCTTTTGAGTCCATGATGCTTACTTAAAATGATGCAATATTTGGCATTGCAACAAAATAATATCATTGCATATTTTTTAAAGTCTCTTTAACCCATTAATTTTTTTTTATAAATGTTTGTTTTCTATTTGCATGTGAGAAAACTATAATTTCTATTTATTTAGGAGCATTTTCTAACGAGGTCCAGTTTTGTCAATCAACACAAGGTGTGGAATGATCCATTTAGGGTAAGGGTCTTTGACTATGTCTTATCAAAACTACCAAAAAAACCATCAATGAAACAATAATTTGTTCCTCAAATTGTTGATCTAATAAAGCCACATTATTGTAAGTTTTCTCCTCCATTTGTCACAACTCCATGGATGTAGATGACCTTCTAACTGCAATTCAAGTGATAATTTAAAAGCGGGTTGGAATCTACGCACGCGTGTCAAAAAGAATATCAATGGAAGATTATGCATCTAGAAGTGTTCAATTATATTCTATTTTTTTCTTCCTACTACCGGCTTAACAAGCTTTCTTTGAAACATATAGTGCAATTACTTGTTATAATTAATCTAGTAATGATGACTAATTAGTAATGCAACAAAAATGGTTTTGAGAAACTTCAAATTTTTTTTTCAAATTTGAATGGTAAGAAAAAGGAAATGTGGAAAGATGTTTTTAGTAAAAAAAAGTTGAAACCTTTTCAATTGATTGTGTTTTTATTATAAGTTGTTTCAGGTATTTTTACCGAATTGATGTTTCCCATTATCTTGTGGTACTCATGCTATGTGGGGGGCCCTGTTCATATGTTATTAGATCCATGCTTCTTGTTCCTAATGGTTTCAATTGACAGTTCATGGGCATAAAGGGACAAGTATGGGTAACTATCCTCTTCTCTATCACATTTTGTCAATTCCATTAGAAATGTTTTGTTGGAATTTATGAACAATTCTGAACAACAAAATAATGAAATTCCTCTTCCTTAACAGAGAGAAATCAATTTAAAAATGTGGAAAAAGATGTATAAAAAAAACATATATTTCATTAACAATCTATGAGCTATTACAAAATGAAATTCTTCTTTATTCTGAGGGATTACAATGCAAAATGTTTCTTTCTTAAATGCTAGAAAACACAGTGTAAGTCAAAACTCTTCTCTCTATATTTTTCTTGTTTTTCTGCCTTCTCGCATAATACATTTTCTACTCTCTATCTATATTTTTAATACAGAGTCACAACACTCTGTTTTAAAACACCCTGTCCCTCTTTTTTTAAAATTACACAGTCACTTCATTTTGTTTCTACCTACCGGCATTAAAAAGAAATTACACTTTTATAAAGTGCACTTTTGTTTTTATATATATTATAAACATGTTATGTTTATAATATATATGTATAATAAGACTTATACATATATCTAACCCAAGGTAAGAAAAAATAAAAACTGTCGCAACAAAAAAAATATAAAACATTAAAAGCATCAAGTCTAAGGCTTAAAAACCTTAATGGAACTTCATCACAGACTTTAAAACTTAAAATAAAAACTCCTTTTAATAAAGTTACCATATCCAAATTTGAGGAGGGTGATTGGACTCCTTAATTATGTGATAGAGCTTTGATTGGCTGGCGAGAGCCACTCTAGTAGACTTCAAAAAAATTCAACCATATTTCATGATGCTTATCGCATCCAATTTTGGAGTTGTCAACGTTAGATTCACTTCGTGCGAATGCTTCTTGATTGGCTTTGAGACTACCGACGTGGTGGTGGTGGGCCATTTCAAATTCAAAAAGAAACGCGGTAAATGTAATCGGTTAGTGAATTTTTAAATGTAGAGGTATGGCGAGGTTTAAATAATAGGTCTTCAATGAAGAACAAAGCTATGAATTTGATCAAAAATTAGATTTGAACGCATACTAAACATTTGGCGGTGTGCAAGAAAAGAAAAAAATGCTGCCGCATTTTGTCCTTCAGCTCTACATGCTGTTGTGATTAATTTCAACACTCTCCCTTATTCACAACTGCTGCTTTCATAGGTTCCCAAAAACTTCCTGAGATAATTAAAACTTTTCTGCCCCAATGGTTTTATTAATATATTAGCAAACTCCTTTTCAGTTTTGCAATGTTTCAAAACAATTTCCCCATTGTTCACTGGCTCTCTAATGTAGTGATACTTGGCATCAATGTGTCTTGTTCTCTTATGAAACATTGCATTATTTGATAAAGCTATAGCTGAGATATTATCAAAATACATTGTTGTGCCTTTTATCTGTTCATGACACAAACTTTTCAACATTATCCTCATCCATACTGTTTGACATGCTGCTGCTATAGCTGCCACATACTCTGACTCGGCTGTTGATAAAGCCACAATTGGCTATTTCTTAGAAGCCCATGAAATGACTCATGATCCCATATGAAAAACATGTCTATAGGTTCTTTTCCTTCCATCTATACTTCCACCTCAATTAATATCAATATATCCAATCAATTAAAAAATTTCTAAAGTGGTGTATAAAATAAATACCTCTTTTTTCCTTTCACAAAGCTCAGAATTATTTTTGCTACTTGCCAATGTGTTTCCTTTGGCCTTTCCATGAATTTGGAAACTAAACTCACAACATGACTAATATCTGGCCTAGTTGCAGTCAAATATGTAAGGCTGCCAACTATGCTCTTGTACAAACTTGGATCAACATCCCTGTTGTTGTCTTCTTTGCTCAGTTTCAATCCCATCGTTGTAGGAGTAATTGCTGCTTTGCAATCATGCATGTTAAATCTTTCCAAAACTTCTTTCACATATTTTGCTTGAGAAATAAAAGTTTCATTTTGCTCTACTTTTATTCCTAAGAAGTATCTCAGTAATTCCATATCAATCATTACAAATTCATCTTTCATGACTATTTTAAAATTCTCAATGAGGTAAGAATCATTACCTACAAATATAACATCATCAACATAAAAAAAAATAATGAGAATCTTGCCATATTTCTCCTTGATGTATAATGTGGGTTATCCTTCACATTTTTCAAAACCATTTTCGATTATATATGCATCTATCCTACTATACCATGCTCTTCATGCTTGTTTAAGCCCATACAAAGCTTTCTTCAATCTGCATACTTTATTCTCTTGACCTTTTTTCTCATATCCCAGAGGTTGCTTAACATATATCTCTTCCATCAATACTCCATTTAGGAATGTTGATTTCACATCCATTTGGTAAATTTTCCACTTGTGTTGTGCTGCTATGGACATCGCTACTCTTACTATTTCCTTTCTTGAAACCGGTGCAAAATTGTCCTCATAGTCTCTTCCTTTTGCTACTTATAGCCTTTGCAAAAAGTCTGGCTCTGTGCCTTTCAATCTTACCTTTAGCATTGCCTTTTTTTTTATAAACCCATTTTACTCTAATTAATTCCTTTCCTTTTGGGAGATCAACTAGTTCCCATGTCTTATTTTTCTCTACGGAATTTATCTCTTCATCGATAACATCTATCAATTTATTATCTTTTGCAGCTTCTTCAAAATGAATAGGATCTTCTATTTGACAATATAATGCAAATAAAGAGTTCATAACTTTATTTAATGCCTCTTGCTCATAAATCTCATTTAGACTTCTCAATCTGGTTCTTCTTTCATTTTGTGTACTTGTGCTTGTAGAATCACTCAAATCTTCTCCTTGTGATATGCTTGGGGAAGAAATGGCATCACTTCTCAAGGGTGTTCTTATACAGTTTGCTTGTGGTGTCCTCTTTTTTCGTTGTGTTGGTGGAGGCAGTGCTGCTAATGACAGATGTATTTCAGTCATTTCTTCCTCATTTTCATCATGAGACAAACAACTCTTTACATTCACTATTTTCTCAATGCTTCCATCCCAAGATTTCTCCTCAATAAATTATACACCTCTTCTTATCATAAATTTCTTGGTGGATGGGTTATACAATCTGTATGCTTTGGATTCTTCACTATATCCAATAAATATGAATTTATCCCACTTATTGTCCAACTTCTTCCTTAGTTGATTTGGAATGTGTGCATAAGCCACACAACCAAAAACTCTCATGTGGGTGACATTATTTTATGCCACTCCATGCTTCTCAGGAACTCTCTTCATAACACTTTTTCTTGGGCATCTATTTCGCACATATGCTACAAAATGTACAGCTTCAACCCAATATTCATTTGACAAATGTTTTGCCTTCAACATACTTCTTACCATATCCATGATGGTTCTATTTTTCTTTTTAGTAACTCCATTTTTCTATGGTGTATACCTTACTGTAAATTTCTTATGTATCTCATTTTATTTTCAAAAATGAAGAAATTCTTTGAAGATGTATTCTCCTCCTCTGTTTGTTCTTAAGACTTTAATATGCTTCCCACTTTGATTCTCTACAAGAGCCTTAAAGTGGTACAATTTCTCAAAAACTTCACTGTTCAACATCAAGAAGTAAAACCATGTTTGTCTTGTAAAATCATCAATGAAGGTCACCATATAGTTTCTTCTTGCTAATAATGGTGTTTGCATTGGTCCCCACAAATCAAAATGGACAATTTCTAAGGGCGCCTTTGCCCTTAAGCTCTTTCCTGATGGAAAGATTTATGTGTGTTGTTTGCCCAAGATGCAGCCTTCACATAGGCTGTCTAGCTTTTCAATCAATGATAATCCATTTACCATTCCTTTCCTATGCAACAAATTCAGACCTTCAAAGTTGAGACGTCCAAATCTCAAGTGCCATAACTAGTTTTCATCTTTTGCTTCTCTTTGGATTGTCTATTGTGTCACTGCTACCATTGTAGCTCCTTTCTTTAAATCTACACTCATTTTGAGAGGAAACATTCTGTTTCTTGTCATCTTTACTTATGCAATGCATTTCTTGCTCGGTGTTTTATCCATTATGGTACATACATCATCTTCAAAGAAAACATTGTAGCCTTTCTGAATGCGTTTTCCAATGCTCAAAAGGTTACGCTTCATACTAGGCACATAGTAAACATATGATATGGATTTATTTTCTTCTTTCTTTGTCAAGAAACTTATCTCTATCTTTTCCTATGACAGAGACTTTACTGTCTATCTCCAAGTTACTTGAAACTTCACATTTTCATCTAACATGGAAAACATAGAAATATTTCCAGTCATATGGTTGCTACATCCCAAATTTAGAAACCATATATCTTCATTCTTTTCTTCAGCCATATTGCATACCAAAAACAACTTCTCTTGACTGATATTCTCCTTAGTAAAATTAGCATTGGTTCTATTACCCATGTCACTCTTTATTGGCATAATGACCATACTTCTTACAGTAGTGACATTGGACTTGGGATTTATCATACCTTTGTCCATGTGCTTGATTTTGTCCACCTTGTTGGCTGCTGCCTTGGATTTGATTCTAATTTTGATTGATGTCTCTTCCACTTGTATTTGTGTGGTTGTTCCTTTCTCTATTTTGGCTTATACCTCTTCCTTTTCCTCTGTAATTTCTTCTGCCTTGACCTTTTCCTCTTCCAAGGAAAATTTGGGTCTTGAAGGAATGCTCCAAAGATGAATTTTCTATTATACCCAATTTTTGTTCATGTGTCATCAATGATGAAAGAAGCTCATCAACGGTAAACTTTGAGAGATCTTTTGTCTCTTCAATGGTTTTGACTATCACATCAAATCTTCAGGGTAAGCTTCTCAATACTTTCTCCACTATTCTTATTTCTTCTACTGTCTCTCCATAAGATCTCATTTGGGTGACCAACCCAATCAACACTGTGAAGAATGAGAACATTGTGTCAGACTCTTTCAAGTAAATGACTTCAAAATATCTTATCATTAATTGAAGCTTTATTTTCGTTACCTTCTGCACTCCTTGATAGGTTGTCTCGACGGGCTCCCGTGCATCCTTCGACCTCTTTGTTGCTGAAATCCTTGGAAATACACTTTCATGCACTGCTTTATAGAGATAGAAGAAGGATTTTGAGTCCTTCTTCCTATTACTCTTCACCAGGACCTTCTCTGCCTTTGTTAAGGCATTATATGCTTGTTCATCTTTTGGTTATTTTAAAAAATCTTCAACTAGCTCCTATAAATCTTGAGAGGCAAAGAAGGCTCTCACTGTGATTGACTAATAGTCATAGTTCTTCTGATTGAACCGTGGGTGTTGAGTATTTCCTGTACTCGTGGTTATGCGGGTTCATGCCATAGCTAGCTCACTGAACTATGCTTAAAAAAAAATTGACTGTGTTTCCAAACAAACTGTCTTCAAAAATACTTCTGTGGACTGCACTCTTGTTTTGCTGAGCCTTCATACAGTTGGAGAACACTTCAATATACTTCTTCTTCTTCGTTTAGCGTTTTTCGTAAACAAAAAGAGCCTATACTAGCTCTGATACCATGTTGGAATTTCTGAACAATTCTGAACAACACAAGAATAAAATTCCTCTTCCTTAACATAAAGAAATCAATTTAAAAATGTGGACAGAGATGCATAAAAAGAACTTCTATTTCATTAACAATCTATGAGCTATTACAAAATGAAATTTTTCCTTCTTGTGAGGGATTACAATGCAAAATGCTTCTTTCTTCACTGCTACAAAACACAGTGTAAGTAAAAACAGTTCTTTGTGTCTTTTTCTTGTTTCTTTGCCTTCTGACATAATACATTAAATTCTCTTTGTCTATATTTTTAATACAGAGTCACAACACTCTGTCCCTCTTTTTTAAAAATTACACAGTCACTTCATTTTGTTTTTGCCTAAGGGCATTAAAAAGAAATTACACTTTTATACAATGCACTTTTGTTTTTATATATATTAGAAACCTGTTATATCTATAATATATATGCATAATAAGAATTATACATATATCTAACCAAAGTAAGAAAAAATAAAAACTGTGGCAACAAAAAAAAAATATAAAACATTAAAAGCATTAAGTCTAAGGTTTAAAAACCTTAATGAAATTTGAAGAGGGTGACTGGTCTCCTTAACCGTGCGATAGAGCATCCAATTTTGGCAGACTTTAGAAAAATTCAACCATATTTCATGATGCTTATCGCATCCAATTTTGGAGTTGATTGGCTGCTGGACTGCCGACGGGGTGGAGGTGGGCATTTCAAATTCAAAAAAAAAATCTGGTAAATGCAACGGGTTGGTGAACTTTTAAATGCGGAGGTATGGCCAGATTTAAAGAACGGTTCTTCAATGCAGAACAGGGCTAAGGCTTTGATAAAAAATTGGATTTGTAGGCATATCATGGTGGCGTGCAAGAAAACAAAAATAAGCTGCAGCATTCTGTCCTTCGGCTCTGCCTGCTGTCGTGATTAATTTCAACATGTTTCTACTCTCGGAAAGGGGCTATGCAACATACGGGTTCTACTTCCACATTATAGTGGTGTTCCCTTCTCTCTAATCAGCCGGCTTAGGTGGTTGTGTGGTCGACCTTGTAAAGTTAAGGGTTGACTTTCAGAAACCCACATTTTGTTTATCCTCGGATCCCTTTTCCTTTTGGTACGAAGAGTCGTCAGTTCTACGGTTTGTTCCATTAATACTAGGTTACTTCTCTTCCACACAGTACTTATTTTATCATGGCCATTTTTTTTGAGGTATAGTCGACCTTAGGGTTGTAAACTAAATTTCTTCTTTTGATAGCGTTCGTCATTGGCTAGGATGACTTCAGGTGCATAGGTATTATATTACCCTAGAGAAAGTTTTAGCCAATTTTCTTTACTAAAGTTGAGCTCATTGACTGTTTAATTCATGCTTACTATCCAGGTCTCCAAGCATTTTCCTCTATGGTCTTATTCACTAACTCTCAAGTATAGGAATCTGAGTTCCTTCTCTAAATATATTTTTTATGCTTTCTTTTTTATCCACACCCTAACACATATTTGGGTGATTTTCCTATTTGAAAGTTGGTTCATTCTTCAATAGACGCAATGTAGGGTTGGTTCGAGACCTTTGATTTTCCACATCCATTGGCCAGGTTCTCTGGAGTAACTATCTTTTGATGTCTTCTAGGTCTTCGTTGGGAAATCCCACTTAGATATTAATTGCTCTTGATGTGGGTCTTAGGGTTTCCAAGGAAATGTATTTCAAGTTATATGTCTAGAAAATTTTGTTTATGAACTATCGACCCTGACAGTTACAGTTCTCAAGTTTAATCTTCTACACAGAATAAGATTTTTTTTATGGGAATCTGTATATGAATTATCAGTAGAGTTCTCTAAATATTCGTATAAAATCTGTTTAACATTGCAATATTAACTGATGAATACATTTCTGAGTCCATCCTTCGACCTTCATTGTTCCTATCATTGTTTTAGATATTCACTGATTGTAGACCCTGGACACTTCATGGTGAAAATACTTCCTTCTTTTGATTTGAATTTATATAGGTATATCCCTCATCCAGCTTTTACTCAACTCTAGATATTTTTTTAACGTTAGTTGTTTTTACGTTATATTATTTAATCTTGAAGGTTTTTACTCGCACTGTGTGCTTTTGCCAGTTTTTATGCACATTTTCCCTCGGCGGTAGTCACTTTTCATTCTTCGAATTGTGACATGAACTACTCTTAGCTAAACCTTAACATGATTGGAAATTTTTTTGTTATGAACTTCTCTTAAAACTATAGTACCTTTATTACATAGGTTAACGGTTCCTTAAAGTTCACAAAGTTATCATATTATCTATTTTTTTTACTGATAGTTACAACTTCCATCATCATTTTATTACTCTATTCTAAAGGTTCAGGGCGTGCCTATGGCAGGACCGACATTCTTCCTTAGACATAATAATACATACTGGGAGCTACTTTTTTCTGCTACTAGCAACTTATCTAGTCCATTGTTTTAAATTCACTTCAGTGCATAAACATTTCGGATGGAATTCATTTAGCAAAAATCATATTGCATTAAGAAACATATACCATAATACATATAGAATTTATTTAAACATTTGACACGAAAGTAATATATCACATATAACATATCAAATACTAATATTTAACTTAACTCCTTTAACCAACCACAAAATCACTAGGAAAGGGAATGTTCCACCTAACCAATGAGTAAGGTATCTATAATGAGAACTCCTCACAAGATATTTTGCACTTCCAAAATAGGTATATGAACAGAGACCATAATAGTTCTATCACAAGACTCTTGTTGAACCCTACCAAGTCTTAGTCTAGGAACTCAAGTAAGCTTTGGATTCCACTAGCCAAAGAGCTCACAAATCCTCTTACTTAAAAGTGGTGTGCCTTCATCAAAAGTCTTAGTCTAGGAACTCAAGTAAGCTTTGGATTCCACTAGCCAAAGAGCTCACAAATCCTCTTACTTAGAAGTGGGGTGCCTTCACCAACAACATCATGTCTCACATGTACAGGCTTACAACTTTTTCTTCTATCTTAGACCTCTTCCAACTAGGTACCATGTTCAAAAATTTTCCTCATGTTTTCTCCCTTCTCATCATTTTGGCTCTCTCTTCCCAATTATACTATTTATGAGTAGGGAGAGGAATAAATGTATTCTAACTATTTGGTATTTGAAAATCTGATTTAGCAATTTTTCCTATAATATCTATTAATTAAATTTAGAAAGGAAAAAATTAATGTTTATCGCTTATTCATGCCAAGGAATTCAACATGGCCCACTATGTTCTGAGTAACTTAGCAAAAGTAAATTGAATATTTACAATTCATTGAATGGTATTAAATCTCCCCCCACGCCCCCTCGAGAGAAACGCCGTCCTTGGTGTTTCCTAGACCACAAAATATGTTGAAATATGTCTCACCCATAAAATCCTCATCTTTGCAGGTAGCGTCTTTCAGCCGAAGTGCTTCCACTGCACCTTAACATGCATGATTTCTCTCTTATGTAGCATAACTTCTCTTTGATTGAGAATGCACAAAGGTTCCACAAGGAATACTCCTTCGAGTTGAACCTAAATAAAAAATCATTATGGATGTCATTATTTTGCATCAATCATTATTGAAGAATGTATATATACCATTTTAAAATTTATTACAAACACTACTAGTTGTTATTTATGTATAGTGTGCATCACAACCCAACAATGTTTAGCACCCTTCACTCAATAAGAGTTACCAACATCTCTCTAAATTCATCAAAAATAGAAAATAATCCTTCTTATTTACCAAATGACTATGTGAATTGGAAAATACCCCACCATGTGGTCCCATTTGTAAAATTCAAACCATGGAAGTACCAATTCCCTTTGCTCTACTTACATAGTAATAATAATATTTTAGAAACCATTTATTATTCTTCTATTTTATTATAAAATGAAACTAGTGTATTTCCATACTAGATAGGATTAATACACTTTTATCTTAATTCAAATGTAACATATGAATTTGTCATGCATAAGTAAAGTTTAGGATAACTTCCATTTCATGTCATGTTGAAGGTGGCCATATTTCTACCTACTTTTTCAAAGTAAAATTAGTTATGCCAATCTTCAGCCACTTTGCCACTTTTTTTTAGCATAAAACTAGGAGTCCATTTTGCAACATCCCTTAGGTTTTGGCCCTTTGTCATCGTGCATTATAGTTTGCTAAGGAAATATATATACAATTTTTCTTATGTGGATAGTGAAGGGATTTCTCCCTTTTGCATTCTTATTCATAAAAATTGTGTAGTACTCAGTGTGTTAACATAACATATTTATTTTCTTATATACCGGTTCAAAGCATGTTATTCACTTCAAACAGGAATAGGATATTTTACTAACATAACTTGTAAGGACGTGTGGACAACAATTTTATCCCAACAAGAGAATAACTAATTATATTATAATACTAATCTCACAGTGATCATATTTGTTATCATCATCTCCTTCTCTTCTTTTCCTTTAAAAAGGATAAAATAAAAATTAAGGGAGAACCCCTTACTATGTCCCCATGGTTCGTAACCAATGATTTGTCCTTTTGGAACTATCAGAATTTCATGATATCAAATATTACACAACAAAACCTTACCAATTACTTCAACTTACCGTATTCACGAAAAATATTATCTTTGTCCTTTATTCAAGTGGACCTAGTCCTCTCCACATTAATTATCCATTGATAGTTTCATGTAGAAGTCTTAATCAAGGTTTATAATTAAATTAGTTTTTCTTTATTTAATTCAATTGAGGAATGACCGTGCTACCAACCCTCTAGTAGATGAGTAATACCATGCATGACCTCCTTCCTATCGACCCTACTAAATTGTTACCACAATATTGACATTTATCTTACACCTTGAGCTTTGAAGGATGGCCTGAAAGATAGACACTTACTATCACTATGCCCCCTTGAGGAAGTAGTGCTGAAGAGATCAAAACACTCACAACTCCATGTGTTGAGAATTAGGTAGGGAAGCGATTAATTCAAATTCTCTTCTTGACAATTAATTGTGAGCTTACTTATTTTACTTATGTCTTCTCTTGTTAGCTTCTTATGTATTTCATAAATTTAATTACAAAAAACACAAGAGACACAAATTTAGGCTCTTCGAGATAGGGCCAAAAACTCTCCCTCTTAGAGAGGAAAGCTGACATGAATTTTTTATTATATACTTTCAGTTGACAAATTCCATGACCATGACACAGAACCTTGACCCTTGTATGCCTCCAAGATCTTCTCATTGCTTCTTCATTGACTCCTTGAGCTGATCCTTCTTTCTTACACCTTCCTACATTATTTTGCACCAAGACTAGAGTGATTGATATATACTTGGCTTCTTACAGATGATATAAATACCGTATAATAGTTTTTCTTCCTTTGTACCTTCCCTTAACCTTACTTACTATCCACTTGTCGTATTTCCTTCAACTATAAATCCTTGGCTTAACATAGCCCTTACTTTAACACACTCCCTTTTTTCACTTATTATAGTTGTTTATAATACTTAACACAATAATATATGTATCACATAAATTCTCTCTAACATAATCATGTATCTCTCACTTCAATGCACCTTGACATTGTCATATATTCACATTTCAATCCAACCCTTCTTTTCACTTAACTACAGTCTTATTATGCACCTTAACACAATCTTCTTTCTTCACTTGAACGTAGTATTACCTAGTACTTATTGTAGATAATTATGATCACAGAGATCTCAAACTTGACCAAGGATATATCTTCAAATAAAACGTAGATATATATTACCTTTCTCACATTTCTTCAGTGTCTTGTAACTAGCACTAAATCAAAGAGTCCTTGACCGAAATTCTATGTCAAACTAAAATCGCAGGATTCTTTAAATATTTGAACCTATCTATAAATAAGCTAACATGTTCTTTAACTTTTATGTCAACTTGAAAAATGGTTATAGGCTGACTTGAACAAAGTATTTTCTACTGAGATAAAGGCTAACTTGATGGGTTCTCCAACGGTAATATTGATCATCATTTGTGTGAAATATTCAAGGATTATGTTACACAATCTTGAGTCATAAAAGTGTGACTTCACTCTTCATAAACATGAATCTTTAATTAATAAAATTTATGACCCAAAAAAAAATCCGTAATAAACATCAAGAAGAAGTCTATTGACCTAGAATAAAACCTTGCTCATGAAACCCATGAGGCAAGCATACCAAAAATATATTTTATTATGTTTGTCTTCTTCTTTACATAAATACATAATTACATAGTCAATATGAAGACCGATCCTAGTTAAACCTTCCAATACCATGAAGTTAAGATTATTGTGCTATCGCTTCATCTATCTACATGTGTGCAGGATACATATTAAGGGAGAGAAATTCATCGATCGAATTGATTGATTCACTTGATAACATATTCGAATAAAATTCCAGCCACATATTACGAGAATAATGTTCACATAAAACCCAGATTAAGATAATAGGGGTTCCCGCTAACCAATGCCCGAGATTCCTAGAGAGGTGGTCCACTTGGAACAAACAACATCTACAAAATTATCACTTCTATTTTTTCCCAATATATCATTGAGTATTACAAGAACAAGATTTTAACCACCCCTCCCATATCTACCCACTTTTATAGGCTTGTTAAGGTAAACATGAGTTGATGGCTACTACGATGTGACTGAATATCCTAGATGTTGTGAAACCAACTCCAAAAATAGAAGAAAAGAGAGATCAATGCCTTATAAATCAACCACTTCAAGAGGGAAACCTCCAATACATTACATAAATAAAAAATTCTTAGATGCTACAAATGACAAAAACCTCCTTCTATATATAGGAGTCCATGGGGCCACAATATAATCCTAGCCGACCTAACAATAATAATTTAAGGACACAAGAATAAAAATATTGCGGCTACTGAGGTACAACAATAACAATAAGGGGGCTATACTAATAACAATAAGAGACTAAACTAGTAATATAGGGACCTAACATGTCCCTCTCCTTCAAAAAAGTTTCATCCTCAACGCTTGAGTAGCTCTAGATGCTTCTGTATAAAATTCTCATCCTCTCATGTAGAATCTTCAATGGTTAAGTTCTTCCACTTGATGAGATACTCTAAAATTTATCTATTTCGTAGTTGTCGAGTTCTTGTGAGAGTGACCACTTGAGGTTCCAATATGATTTTTCCTTCCTCATCAACTTTTGGAAATATTGTTTGAACTGGAAGATTTTCACCTATAACCTTCTTTAAGCATGAAACATGGAAAACTGGATGCACTCACGAAGAAACAGGAAGCTCCAATTTGTATACCATAGTACCAAATTTTTGCAACACCTTGTAAGGACCATAGTACTTTGGTGATAATTTAATATCATTCTTAGATTTATTAAGGGATATTGTTTTGTATGGTTGTAGCCGTAAAAACACCCAGTCTCCTAGATTAAAACTTCTCTCGTTGCGATGTTGATCTGCCTGTTACATCATTCGATTTTGTGTCAAATTTAGGTTATCCTTTAAGAGTTGAAGAACTTCTTGTTGACGCTCGATGTGATCTTCCATTGCTTGAACCTTGGAATTTTCTCTTATATAAGATGTGATGTACAGTGGATGATATCCATAAAGTGCCATAAATGGGGTCATTTTTGCTGCAGTATAGAAGAAAGTGTTATACTACCACTCAGCAAGAGGTAACCAGCTGAACTATTCTTTTTTTTTATCAGATACAAAATAGCGAAGATATTCTTCCAAACATTTATTCACTATATCAGTTTGACCATCGGATTGAGGATGACAAGATGAGCTCTGAGCTAGTTGAGTACCCAAAGAAGAAAACAACTCCGTCCAAAAATTTCCAGTAAAAATGGGATCTCTGTCACTCATAATAATCTTTGGGTTTCCATGTAGCTTTTGAATTGTGTCCATAAATGTAGTAGCAACTGTAATTTCTTTAAATGGATGAGATAATGCACAAAAGTGTACATACTTGTCAAGTATATCAACTACCACCATGATGACACTCTTTCCTTCAAACATGGCTAAACCTGTGATAAAATCCATTGAAATATTCTCCCAACGTTGACTTGGAATGGATAAAGGTAGTAGAAGACCGATGGTATTAATTTTCTCAACTTTATTTTGCTGGAAAACCAAACATTCCACTACAAACTTTTGAATATCAGATTTAAGGCCACCCCAAAAAAATTATTTCTTCACCCTGTGGTAACTTTTTAAAAATTCAGAGTGACCTCCTAAAGGAGAAGTGTGCAATTCCAAAAGAATATTTTGTTTTAGTTGGGAACTCTTACAAAGATATAAGCGATTGTTGTACCACAAGGAATCATTTTTCCAACTAAATGTATCAGATGTACTAGGCTCTTGCTGTAAATTTTGAATGAGTGTTCACACTTCTTCGTCCTTCTTCCATTCATCTCTTGCTTCAGTTATCCAATCCAGTTGGATAATAGAAATGGCACAAATCAATACTTCCACCTCTTCATTATTTCTTGAGAGTGCATCTGCAACAACATTTAGCTTCCTTTTTTTGTAGATTATTTCAAAGTCATCACCCAACATCTTTGTGACCCATTTTTGTTTCTCTTCTAAAGGTATTCTTTGTTCCAAAAAGTTTTTAAGACTATCATGATCAGTTTTTACCTTGAAGTGTCTTCCCATTAGGTAAGGTCGTCATTTATTTAGTGCATGTAGTATTGCTAACATTTCCTTCTCATAAATAGCTTTATGTAAATACTTTCCTCTGATTGGAAAACTTTCAAAAGTAGTGTGTCTTCCTTCTTGCATTAAAACAACACCAATTCCATTTCCTGAGGCATCACATTCCACAATAAAGGATTTTGTGAAATCTAGCATAGCTAAGGCTGGTACTAGGCACATTTCCTCTTTAAGATGTTCAAAGGTCTTAGTTACTTCAGGAGTCCATGAAAATTCATCTTTCTTCAATAATGTTGTTATAGGTGTTGTTATTCTGACATAATTCTTAAAAAACTTGTGATAATACCATGTTAACCTAAGAAATCCTTGCAACTGCATGATGGTTGTGGGGACTTCACATTCCTTAATGACTTTAATTTTGTTAGGGTCCACCCTAACACCCTCGTGAGATACAATATGTCCCAGATATTCCACCTCTTCTACTCCAAAGAGACATTTGGATGCGTTTGCATATAATTGTTTCTCCTACAATAGTTTGAGTACTCTGTCAACATGTTGAACATGATCCTTCTACGACCTGCGATAGATTAGTATACAAGGAAAATTTTAAGGATGAAAAATTATCTTAAAGTTTAGAAACCTTGGTGAATCTTACAAGTCTCTAATATGCAAACTATCAAAATTTTGGTGATATTTTTTTAAAGATATCCAAATTTCTAATGACTATATATAGTCTCCATAATTTTTTGGCTATAGTTAGAATAAAATAATTTTATACTATTAAATTTGGGCGAATCAATTTTAGAAAAAAAAGGAAATTTGTGAATCTTTTTTTTGGAAAAACCATGAAAAATTAGCCCACCTGCGAAGCACAAATTTTCTAAGGAAGGGTTTGAAAGTGGAATTCATCAACCCTTGAAATGTATAAGGTGCATTGGTAGGCATGATAAAAAATTCATAATGACCCTCATGAGTTCAAAATGTTGTTTTTGATGTATCTTCAGTATTCATTCTAATTAGATGATATCCTGAATGAAGATCCAACTTGGTGAAATAAATTTCTCCATGTAATTCAGACAATAAATCATCAATCACAGGAATGGTAAATTTATATTTAATAGTGATCTTATTGATCTCCTTATAATCTGGACACATGCGTCATGATCAATCCTTCTTGTGAACCAATACTACTGGAGCAGAGAAAGAAATTTGACTAGGTTGAATTATACCACCCTCTCTACAATCATACGTTCAATTTCGCACTTTTTGACATTGGGATATTTGTAAGGCCTGATATTTGGAGGAACACTTCGTGGAATCAATTGAATAGCATGATCATGATCACGAATAGGTGGGATTACCTTGGGAGTTTCAAACACCTTGGAATGATTGTCCAAGACTGTTTGGAGATCTGCAGAAATAAATGATTTTGATGTTGGAACTTCTAGTGAGTATAATTGTGCAATTACGCCTCATTGTTCCTTCTATAAAATATTTTTCATGACATTAGAGCTTATTATCTTTCTTGGCTTCTCTATGATACCTCGTAATTTGACTCCCTTTGGTTCTGAAAAAAAATTCAAGAAAATTTCTTCAAGATTAAAAGCTATTGTCCAAAAATATTTTATCCATTGTACTCCCAGTGCAACATCATCACCTCCCATTGGAATGGAAAGCATTGGAATATTCAATACAGATTCCCCCATGGTTGGCTTGATATTATGGCATTTTCCAGAGCAATTTATAGTTCCTCCATCTGCAACCATCACTTGATATTTTGGTGTTGGGTATAGGAAACAATTCAACTCCTTGACTACCTTACAATGAATAAAATTATGGGTACTACCTGAATCAATAAAAAAAATTACCTTTTTCTTCTTGATATGTCCTTCTATCTTGAGAGTTTGAGGAGTCTTAATTCCTGCCAATGCATTACATGATATGTTCGGACTCATTTATACCTCCTTTAGGGTTGGTTCGTGGTGTATATCCTCTTGTTTTGAAGATCCTTGTTCATTTTCTTCTTCCTCTTCACAATATATGCAAAATAATTTATTCTTAGCACACTGTAGCAACTGTAGCGAAGCCCTTTTTCTCTTTTTTCCTCCAATTTTTGTGGTGTCAACCTTGCAAGTTGTGGAATTCTAGGAGTAGGAACACTTCCATCTTTATAGATTTGAGTGGTAGGCTTCCTTCTCGCCATAATTTTATATTAATTTTTTCTTTCCAACCTAAATTCCTTCTCCAATGAATTAGGTTCCCAAACTCGAACTTCATGTTGGATATTATCCTTTAAAGTCCCTATTAAGATATCAATCTTGTGTTCCTCTAGAATATTAGTTACCCTTATATTCAATTTTTGGAAGTCCTCAATGTGCTCCACTACTGAACCTTTTTGTTTGAGATTTATGAATTGGCTAAAGAAGGTGTTTCTCTTTGTATCCTTATAATGTGCTATCATTTCCTCCGTAAAATTTGACCAAGTGATTTTTTTTTTACGGAAGAAAAGCCATCGATACCATAGAAATTTATTATGTTCTAAATTTAAAGTTTCAATGCGTACGATTTGTGTGTTTTGAACATTATTGAGATCAAAATATTGCTCCATGTGTAGTATCCATGTTACAGGATCCTTGCCATCAAACTTCCTCATATCGGTCTTTGGAATATGGTGGTTCTTCCATCCAACATTACAGTTTATGAAATCATGATTAACATATATTTTTTTCTCATCATGAGTTTCTTCTACTATATTTTCTCCATTAGGAACCATTTCATGTATCAACTTTGTCAAACCTTCCATCTGTGCTTTTAGATTATTCTTCATGTTTTCCATTTTGTCTTTCATTTTTTCTTCCATGTCCTCTATCGTAGCTTCCACGCCATCCATCTTAGCTTCCACACCATTCCTAAAACCATCCATATTTTTCTTCGAACCATCCATGTTCGCTTCAATGCTTTTCTTCAAAAATTCCATTTCATTTTTTGTTGCTCTTTGTGAGAGTGAAATTTGGTGCACTTGCTCTTGTAATTTTGATAGATCATGTTGCAATTCTTCATCTTCATTAGTCATAGTAGAGTATTTTGAGGGCTTAATGGGTGTTGAATTATTTTTAGGAGGCTTTTTGGAACCCAATAGAAAAATGTATGCTCAATAGGCCCTTGGAATCACTTCAAACTAACTTTTTACATAAGACTTATGAAATTTGGAAAAAAATACACACCTTTTTATTTCTTTTTAGGAGCTCGATATTGAGACTGAATTATCTCTGTGATTTCAAAACGTCAATATCTAAAATTTGGCCTTGAGGTAGCTCTCTGAATCCTATTTCTAATTCTACAGGTCTGACCTAATTTCGATTCTTCAAGGAAAAATTATGTCAAAAATCCCACAATGACCTAATTATGGACATGTTCAATAGATCGAATTCATACAACTATCCATGTGTCATTGTTTCCTCCTTCAGCTTTGAAATTGATAGACAGGAAAATACAGTATGTGTACTTGCGACCACTCTTTATATAATTCCAATCTGATGCTCAGAGAGAGAGTTAGGAATATTTTCCCATGATCACCTCTTTGAGTTGAAATTTCGGAGCATGAAAAGGCCATAAATTACACAGATCATACCTCAAAAAATAATGTGAATAAATCTCTAAAAATTTTCTGCAATGTTTCTCGGGATTTTGGTTTCCCTCTATGAAAATTTCAACTTCTAAACCCTTGTAGAAAAAAATTTATAGCGAAAATTCCACGATGACCTGTTTATGTTAAATTCAGAAGCCTCTAAAAAGCCCTAATTTACACAAATCATATATCTTAAACTATTGCGAACAAAGATCTGAAATTATGTGGTGCTATTCCTCAGGATTTTGGCTTCATGCTAGAAAAGTTTCAGCTTCTGAACATTTGTAGAAAAAGTGTTATATCGAAAATGCCACGATGAATTGTTTGGAGCAGTGAATCCCTAGAATCCAAAGCTCTGATACCAAATGTTGTGAAACTAGCTCCAAAAATAGAAGAAAAGAGAAATCAATGCCTTAGAAATGAGACACTTTGAGGGGGAAACCTCCAATACATTACATAAATGAACAACTCTTGGATGCTACAAATGACCAAAACCTCCTTCTATATATAGGAGTCCATGGGGCCACAATATAATCCTAGCCAACCTAACAATAATAATTTAAGGGCACAATAATAACAATATTAGGGATACAGGGGTACAATAATAACAATAAGGGGGCTATAATAATAGCAATAAGGGACTAAACTAGTAATATAGGGACCTAACACTAGATACCTTTAAGGAAGTGTAAACAACTAAAACAAAACCTTACTAAACTCTGTCACTAGCTACAGGACCCACAAGGGCTAAACCACCCTTATAGGTGCACAAAACATGAGTTAACCCTCTTTTTCAATGTCCTATACTCATGAACACAAGCATATCACAAACAAAATTTGACTGGAACCCTGATGTCACATGCATAATCATACAAGGGAATGAATGTAGTCTTTTTCACCTAGTTCTATGCATGTGATCATGAGATATGCAACACTTTTTGAGGGAAACTGCCCATACCGATATTCAGAACTTAATTAAACACTCCATAATAGTGAATTACATAAACACAAAGCCTTCCATACAAAAATTGGATAAGAACTTCACCTAACCATGACCGACATTTCATTAAACACATTGAGAGAATGTAATATGCATGTCATAATTACATATTTGAACGTAGGGATCTCACACTTTTCTGGGAATCATCAATAAGGTTTGGTGCCCTCTCACTATAGTTACATTATAATATATTAGGTCTTACATTAATTAACCATTCATTTACTAGTCAGAACATGATGAGACCAATAACTATGTATGCTATAAAACCATGCTTATAACCAACATATAACCAAAATAATAACAATGATAGAAAAACCATCAATGTTACATAATAAAAATTATAAATAATCATGAAATACAATAGGAAAAAAGATCTTATTAAAATATGAAGAAGCCAAACACGTCTTGCACTTCCACATAGCAATTGACTATATATTGGGTTGAACCAAATATTTTTTTCAACTAATGACCATTCTGACATATTGCAAGAATGAATGTGGGACTCGCAAAAAAAACATCAAGGACTTCCTCAGGCATTATTGAATATCCCATCATTACCTGTCAAGCGATTTCTAAGCCCAAAACCATCACCTATAAAATCATGCTTTAGTGCAATCTCACCATCACTCGTCAAGTGATTCCTAGTCCAAAGAATAAACATACACTACTAGGCTTTACAGCAATCCCACCAAAACTGGTCAAGGGGCACTTGGCCCTACACAAGGTTGGATGCCTCTAGATTTCTTCACCAATAGTTTGAGGAATTTTCCCATCTTCACCCTCAAGATTTTTTGTGTATCCCTCCATTATGAGCCAAGGGATTTCTATGCCCTTCAAATTTTCCTGAGACCACCTCATATGGTTCCAAAATCATTGAACAATCTAGAATTAAACATACTAAAAGAAACCCATCACAACATGGCTGTCATGAAATGGAAACGAAAACTTGAAAATGCTACTACACCTAAAAAAACCAATGTTAATGATAGAAATAGAACGAAATACACACATGCATGTCTCATGTATCCTATAAATAGCAAGGAAATAATACATGTAACTCGATACCTGCAGGTAATCCATTGTAGCAACTTGATTCAAGTATTCCTGTTTTCATCCTTTTTCTCCTTTCCCTTTTTCTTCTTCATTTTCATTCCTTCCTCCAATGCTAGAGTTCTCAAAAATTTCTCTAATTGTGAGAAAGAGATAATAGAGGGAGAGCTTCAAAACCGAATTGGAAAAAGGTTTTTAATTGATCCTTAGAAGCCTTTTTATTAATGAGGTCAGTATTTTCTTCATTTTTCTCTATTTTCCTTTAATTTCCTCCTTGCATGGAACCTGTGACCTTTCGCCTTCATTTTCTCCCAATTTCCTTTATTTTCATAAATAAAATTCCAATTAATGCCTCTTTTCATTTCAAAGCCTTTTTTACTTCCTTTGAAAACTCCCTTAGCCATAATAAACTAAATTAACACCCCTCTAAGATTTTTTTTCTTAGCATTTAGCTGGCAATACATTTCCCATGACCTTGGTCTTATTTTCCTTTGTTAACTTAATTACATGGGTTTTAAACCAAGGTTGTTACAAAGCTAATACCAAAAGAAACTGTTATGATAATTCAAGGGCACCACCTATAGTAGTGAATGGATAATTAAAATTAATAAAACATAACAATAAAATTACATCATCAAATCTCACAACTCTACTTCTTCGGCACTCCTTTTCAACGAGTTTCTCACAAATACCTTCTTCAGTTGACATCTCTTTCTATTCTCCAAATTATTGATGAAGGTGTCTGGAGTTATGTGTGCCCCAGCTATTGGGTCCTTCCCCCATGCATCTGTTGTGTCCATTGGCTTCCTCAACATGTCATGTTAGTTTATTTTTCTTGCAATATTTATTTTGTAAGCATATGTTCATTCTAATCACTCATTTTACGAAACTACATTTCTCACTATAAGGTTGATATTGAAGTTCCTTAAGGTTCTTATATGGGGTAACATTGACTAGTGGCATGTTACCCTTTTCATGTCAAAAGTAATAGATATAACTTATGCTAATAGGCTACCAAATTTTTTTTATTATATCTTTATTTTTTTTTAAATTATATGCCACATTTCTTAGTTACCTTACCGGCATATCTACCTATTTTTGATCACATTTATTATTTTTATCTATATTCACCATCAATCCTTAAATTCCCATTATGAAAAGAAACCCCTCAGATTATTTAATATACACATCCATTGTTGTGTGTGTGCATATATATATATATATATATATATATATATATATATATATAGATTCTTCTCTCAACTTATGATATTTACCAAAACTTATAAATAAAAAGCATCAAAACAAGAAAGAGTAGATTAAAATTTTTCCCTCGTAATTTATGATGATATCGTTTGGTCATATATATATATATATATATATATATATATTAATTGACCAAATGATACCATCATAAATTGCGAGGGGAAAACTTTTAATCTAGTCTTTGTTATACAATTTTCTACAATACTAACAAATTTCCTATGGAATATCACTTGCATAAATTCATGTCCATACTATTGTACTAATTCATATCAAATCTTTAGATATCAGAGTTACTATTAACAATTATCTTCAATCAAACAATTTTTTATTATCATCCTGATTGCCATTGGAATTAAGCTTTCCAACAGCAAGGAGATATTATATTAGATAAATTAGTTAATCATTCAATGATTTATTGTTATGCTTCCGTAGCTCATAATAATCTTGAGCACCCTCATGACTTCCATCAGGTTAGGAAATTCAAAGATATTGCAATTCATTTTATATATTTTAGGGGTTGTTGATTCCAATCCTAGTAAATTTACACATTTAGAAACTCGTTCTAATATTTCTCACTTTATTATGTTACTTCCAAATTAAAAGTATGAAATGCATTTCTCACATCACTATTCCCGAAACTATTCTCCTTTCCATCATAATTTCTTATGATAGTTCATCACAACTTACCTCCATTTGTTAGTGTTTAAACAAGAAACAATTCTAAATTACTTGAATTTTGAAACCCTAAATGCTGATGGCTTCTCCCATTTTCCCACTATTGTAACCATTCCTTATTTGAATCCCTTCATGGACAGGTTTTTTAGTGATAATATTTATTAATTCTCTTACAAGATTGTCTTCATCAATCATGAAATCCAAACTTACTTGTACTAGTCGGATATTACCATATAATACTTATTTATACAGGAGTTATAATGTTGACATATAGGTTTTTATGTTTTACTATTGTCATTATCGTTGTACATCATTTCTTTTTCAAATTCTTAATTTGATGCAAATGATTCCAACAATTCACATCAATCACCCAAGCTAACTCCAATTGACTTATATTTATACATAAATTTTGTAATCATAGGTGTTCTATATTCCCATTCAACTTTGACAAAAGTTATCATTAAGTATGTCTCGATGGGTTATCGATTATACAAATACACCATATATATTTTTTTATGAATTAAAATATTCTCGATCCCCTTATTCCATTTTCTAATTTTGATATACACTTTATTCTATGTATATTTTCAATTGTTTTTAATTCAATTATAAGTCTCAATTTATTTATTTATTTATTCTGTGACGAGTTCCAATACCTTGTTTTTAACATACAATGCACTTATTCTTGCGAGTATTTTACAATTTTGCAATACTCTTTGCTTCGTCGGCTTGCTTCCCACAAACAAACAAGATTACTCTTTTTTAAGGATTTGATTTTTTTTCTACTACTAACTATTTCCTTCGTTCATGTAATAATCCTTGGCTGTTGTAATGTTGTTTTGTCTGGACTGAATAAGAGACTAAACTAGTAATAAACAGATTGAAAAAACATGGGAATGAACACTTGAAGATGGGGCTCTTTCTTGAGATAACTCTTGCATGATAAAGATTCTAGATAAGGATCTATATAATATTTAATGGATAAGAGATAAAATCCATTATATAGATTAGTTGGGGAAATATGCTAAGCTTGGATAATAATATAGCGTCATGGGAGATAAAAGTGGGCTTTTAAGGAAAAGCCTAATCAAGTGGATGTTGAGGACAACAAAAGAGAGATGTCTCTAAAGGAAAAATCGATCTTGGAAGAAAGGTATCAAATACCTAGGAAAGGGATCAATAGAAGTTGTTGATACCCTATCAAGAACATATCAACTCAGAGGCAAACTAGGAGCTTGCAGTTCAAGGTTGGGTGGTGAAAAGTGTGAGATTCCCAAGTGTTCCTCTCTGAGTAATTTTCTAGTGGGATTATTTTGATTATGTAAATTTACTTCACTTATTTTTTTCATTTGATTATGTTCTACTATCTTAATATAAGAAACTTAGATACATGTTCTACGGTGGAACTATTAATAAAAAAAAATTAGTTGCTGGGAAATTGAGTATAACATAAAGGTGTGGGGTGCATATGTGCGAGGACAAAGTTTCCTGACTTATTAGAATACATGCACTTATTATCGTATATATAGCTATGTGGAGTTGTATATTTGTTGTTATATTTCATGAAAATACTCGCAGTAGTTTAATTTTTGTTGAAAAGACTCAATTGCATAAACTTATTATAGTAAATCTAGTTGTGTGGAAATTATAATTTGTTATTAATCTAAACCTATTTTTCTGGAAATTTTGATTTGTTGCGAAATTGCATGTAAACTACTTGTACTTTTTTAGTTGTTGTTGGAATATAGAAAAAACAAAACAAATAGAAAGATAGGAATTTAGGTGTGAAGCCAACGTGTCTAATGTAACACACAATGTGCATAACGTTTACATTTTCTTGTTGTGTGCGAAAAATCAGCCTGTGCGGTTATAAGTGTTAACTATTACGTAAGTTTGAAGCAAAATCAATAAAACAAATTTGAAGCAATTATTGGAATTCGTGATATAAAACTCTTCGGCCAAAGTTTTATTTCAAATACCACGATAAAATAAATTCCAATATTATATAGTGACTCTCACATCAAATTACAGAAGTCATGTATAAAAATCGAAATAAAAAGTGACAGAAAGAAAAATTCTATAGGGAATAACTAACAATATTATATTTCCCTATTATTTAAGCTATAGTATTTATCAACACTCATGAATCAAGCTATTAGAGGAAAATATATTATCTATATTTCTTCATGAAGCTACTAGTGAATCAACGACACAATGAAACACCAATCCAAAATAATTTTAGTAATTTATTTTAAATGTTCAGAAGACGACTAGTGGAACGAAAACATTAAAAAAATTGGGAAGGAAACAAGGAATACATGAAAAACTCACGAAACATCGATAACCAATTTATATTTTGTCCTAATAATTAGCGGAAAAGGAAATACATATTAGAAATATGTTACAGGTGGTGAATTCTACCATTATCATTGAAATCAAAATAAATGCAAAACACGCATATTTAAATCATAGAAATATCTATTTATTTTACACAATGCAAGGTGTAATAATATAAATTTGATATATGTTTATATATATAAAATGTTAGGAGTAGAATTACATCACTGTCACTTGAATTCTTCAAAAAAAGGAAAAATGTGTAGAGTAGGACATAGTCCAAATACAATCATTAAATACACAAGAACATATACTAGTTAACACTAAAGAATGCATTGTCGTTAGCGTGCAGTACATGAGGAGTACTACATGTCATGGAAATCAGGTTGGAAGGCACAATAGTGTCACGTCTGCACTAAAATAATGAATGATCGTCATTTGTGTGAGCCTCAAAAATAAGAAAAAATAGCAATATAGTAAACTCAGATTGGACTAGTAGTCACTGGTGCAGAGAAGTATCAAGAAACATAGGACCTCCATAATTTAATAAAAATTGAATTCTGGAAGCTCACATGAGTCATGTTGTGCTAAGTCACACACCTGAACTCTCATTGGATAGAAATCCCCTTGACATGTGCAATCCGTTTGAACTATAAAGATGGGTATTTGACCAACCTGAAAGCCAGAGGGATTGCATGTGTGTCAAGATGGTGTTGAACCTTTTGGAGAGGAGGAATATTGACACAAAAGGTCATGTATATGCACCCTCAAGACAAAGGATGAAGGAGATGATAATCACATAGTGAATGCTTAGAATTTGTGAGAGAAAAGTTGAAAAGAAAATTATTTCATAAATTACTAGAAAACAAAAACTAAAACCCTTGTCCATTTTCTGATAGGCATGTTCGAGGAAGGAGGTGTGTATTCCCATATGCACTTTAGAGCCACACGCTTGCAAACATAGCTAAAGAGGTAATAAATGGACAACTAAAAAGATAAAAAGGAAGGAGGTCTCATAGCAATTCCTACCTATAAAATTGTAACATAGTAACCTTGTGAAAAATAAATATGTTTTTTCTAGACCCTGAGACAAATACAAAATTTGTAAATATCCAAGATAGACCGCATTTTTTTCGAGGGATTAATTATTTGGAATCAAGGGGTAAGAACATCAATACACCTATATGAATGAGGAGATAATAAGAGTGTAGCTCTCATGCATAGCTGGAATGTCCAACCATGGTCAAAATTAAATAAACAACATAGGTTAAATATAAGAACGATGCCTTACCCTTTCTCTAAAGAATGAAGGCCACGAAGGTGATAGAATAACATCCTCGTGATCCCTGTATAACAGACAAGGAAACCAAAGTCAGTACATATCTAGTTAACACGAGTAAAACATATTTCTAGCAGTGGAAAAATATCAATCCTAGTTGAACCCATGGAAAAAAAAATCTTACCTCGGAAATGCTTTGACAAAAATAGAACCTTGAAGATGGGTTTTCCACCTAGAGACAAGGCTACGTCTACTACTGGTGTCCTTGGAGAAAACCTTAAAAAAATGTGCGAAGGAGTGAGAACATATACACTAAAGAAAGAAAAAAGGAGAAAGGAGGTGAAACCAATCTAAATAAAAAAATATACTTGTAGGAACGCTAAAAGTCACAGTTGGTGGAGGCATGCAAAGTCCATCTATTTTCATGGCATCTGTGCAGCTCCAAAGGGAGATATGATGAGGAGGAACAAAGGGAAATGCAATGATATCACCAGATTGAGTAAGCGATAATGAAAAGGGTGCAATAACCTAGAAATTAGGGTTGAAATTCGTGAAGGGTTACAAATGTAAATCATTATTGTCGATGGTGAATTCCTCATCACAACCATTCATATGCTGCCTCCTGTCAGTCCCAATTCTACCACGGTGGTCAAATGGTCTCCATGTGACAAAGACTGATGTTGCAGAAGGAAATTTCATAGTTAGACGTGAAAGGAGGGATTACACATGAATTATGGGTATTAGTGAAGGTGTTATATATATCATATTTCCTTAGAACATCATAAATTAATTCAATTATGTCTCATAATAAGGAGGATCGATAATTAATGTAATGTGCTTTATATGAAATGGGTGAAAACCTCTTTTTTGAGTGAAAAACTTGAGGAAAGGTTTGCACCTCAAGAGATTTGATCCCTTTCAGCACTTGATAGATCCGGAGTTAAGATGGATCTAGGCTAGTTTCAGTCGTGTGCGACCAAGGAAAATCTATTGATAATATAAGTAAGATATGATTAATTTTATTAATAATATGTAAATACATCTAATATTAATATAATAATTTTAAATATGCTAAATATGTATGAGATTTATCGATTCATTTTAATTTTAAATTTTGTTAGTTACCTGGATTTGTTGAGATGATGAATATTGTAAAATAACTTTAATGATGAAAAATGATGAAATAAATTTTTTGAATGCAAAGTGACAATGTAATAATATTGAATGATAGAAAATGTAAATAATAAGAATGTATTAAATTACAAATAGCTTTCATTATGATCAATAGAAAACCATTTTCTTCAACTATTCTTATTCTCACCCTTGTTAGTTTTGTCATATTTTCATAACGATTATATGAAAAAGACAGTTGAAATCATAAACCATTTAAATATTTAGCTCGAGTTGTTGTAGTAAACATCATACCTTGTCTCTTGATCTCCAATATTATTAGGTTTAACTACTATAACACACAAATAAATCTACATTGTCGATAACTATTTGTGCTTACACTGAAATCAATGCAAATTATTAATCCAATGACTTTAAAATTAATGTACCATCATACATCCGATTACATCAAATCAGAAATCAACATATACACTAAAAATCAATACATCTAATGCACAAAATCAAATAATATTATAGAACAACATCTCCACTGAAATCAATGCATCTAATTCAAGTAATCAAATAGGATTAGAAATCAACATCTACACTCAAATCAATGAATCTAGTGCATGAAAGCAAATAAGATTAGAAACCAACATATACACTAAATTCAATGCATCTAGTGCAAGCAATCAAATAATATTATAAACCACCATCTACATTGAAATCAATGCATTTAGTGAAAGAAATAAAATAGGATTAGAAATCATATATATTGAAATCAATGCATCTAGTGTAAGCAATCAAATATATTTAGGAATCAACATCTACATTGAAATTAATGCATCTAGTGAAAGAAATCAAATAAGTTTACAAATAACCATCTACACTGAAACCAATGCATTTAGTCCAAGAAATTAAATAGGAATAGAAATAATCTACATTGAAATTGATACATCTAGTGCAAGTAATCAAATATCATTAGAAATAAAAATCTACACTAACATCAATGCATCTAGTTCAAGAAATAAAATAGGATTAGAAATCACCATCTACACTGACATCAATGCATCTATTGAAATAAATATTCTTCCCTCTCTCCCCCCTCCATATATATCTATATATCCCTCCATATCTCCTTCTTTTTCTCTTTATCTCACCCCCCACAAACACAAACTCTCTCTCATTCCATATTTATCAATCTCTTTGTCCCTCCCTCCATATCTCCATCTATCTCTTCTTTCTCTTCACGTTCCATCTATATATCTATCTCCCTTTGTCTCTCTATATTGTCCTAAGAACATACACTCTCATTCTCCAATATATCTATCTATCAATCTCTCCTCCTCTCCTTGCCTCTCTCTCTCTTCCCCTTCCCTCCCTCTCCCACGCTTATATCTCTCTTCCCTCCTACTATCCTCCCCCCTCTCTCCATATTCCTTATCACTCTCTCTCTCTCTCTCTCTTTCTCTCTCTCTCCAGCTTTCACACTCTCTATATTCATTCTTACCTCCCTCTCTCTCCCCCTCCATCTCCATCATTATTTCCCTACCTCTCTCCACTCTCTCTCTTCCTTTCTCTCCCACCTCTCTCTCTCTCTCTCTCTCTCTCTCTTCACCTTCCAAATTTGTTAATATACGTCTCTCTCTCTCTCTCCTTCTCTCCTCCCTTCTCTCCATATCCCCTTATTTATCTCTTTCTCTCACCACAAACATAGACACTCTCTCTCTGTCTCTCCCTTGTCACTCCCTCTCTCTCTCCACTTGTCACTCTCTATGCAATTCATCTTCTCTCTCTCTCTCATCCTCTCTCTCAAGTCCCCTCTCCTTTCCTTCCTCTCTCTCCCTTTCTCTCCTACCTCCCTCTCTCTTCCCACATCACTCTCTCTCTCTCTCTCTCTCTCTCTCTCTCTCATTCCCATACAATCCTCTCACTCTCCCCTCACTCTGTTTCTCTCTCTCAATTCCTCTCTCTCGTCATTTATCTCTCTCCCCCTCTCTCTTTCTCTCTCTCTGAAATCCTCTCTCTTCCTCCATCACTCTATCTCTCTCTCCAGATATGTTACGATATCCCCCCCTTTCTTCTTCTCTCTCCTTCTCTCCCCCTTGTCTCAATCACTCCTCCTATGTCTCTTTATCTCACCCTAAGCATACATACTCTCTCTCCATATCTCCATTGTCACACCCTCTCTCTCCACTTCTTAATCTCTATGTATTTCTTCTTCTCTCTCTCTCTCTCCCCCTGCTCTCTCCCTCTCTCTACCCTCCAATCCTCTCTCCTTATCTTTCTCTCCCACCTCCATCTTTATGTCTCCCTCTCCCTCTCCCTCTCCCTCTCTTACCCTTCTCTACCTCTCTCACTCCTCTCCCTCTCTCTCTCTCTTCATTCCTGCTCTCCCCTCTCCTTCATTTATCTCCATATCTCCTTTGTCACTTCGGCTATTTCTCAACCTCTATCATATGTCTTTGTTTTGCGTGCTATTATTATTAATTTGGTCCATAGGCTTCGTATATAATTAGATGTTGATTTATACTCCTATTTGATATTTTTTTATTTATTTACATAACCTTTTTATACCTCTTTTATAAATATAGTACTAGGCCCGTGGTATTTTGCCCATGGTATGAATAACAATTTGTCTCATGGTTTTTGGCCCATAAGATTCACCTAAATAAAACCTCTTTTTTGAGCTTTTGTAAATACAAAGAGGTTTATGGAGTAAATATAAAAAGAAGTATTTTGGCTGCCAACATACTTACACATTGAGGTCATACTGGGCTGTAGAATGCGCCTCTTAGCGCAATAATGTTTTTTTTTGCATGCTATTAATAATAATTTAGTCCATGGTATTTGGGTCATAGACTTCATATATAATTAGATGTTGATTTCTAATCCTATTTGATATATTTTTATTTATTTACCTTACCTCTTTATACCACTTTTATATTTATTTATTTCCATACCTCTTTTATAAATATGGTATTTAATCCATGGTATTTGTCCCATGGTATTTGGCCCATAGGGCTTTAGTTTATTTACCATACCTCTAATTTACTTATATTTTTATTTATTTACCATGTTTTTTTTAGTATTCGTAAACCTCGTCATATTTTGATAAATTAATTTTTAATTAATTTTTAATTGTTTATTTATATAGTTTTCTAAATTAATGTTTAAGCCGACAATATTGAGATTTTATTTTTTAAATTTTCTTTAGTTTTTGTTATTTTGGCTTCCGACATACCTACACATCGAGGTCATACTGGGCTGTAGAATGCGCCTCTCGGTGCAATAAAGTATTTATTGGGGCGACCATGGGTGGGTAAAGGGAGAGTTATGAAAAATGGTGTCATAACCCAAGTTCACGAGTGGGCCAAGGCACCCCTACAGAAAGTGAAAAAAAAAAAAAAACATGAAGAAGTGCAATACTAAGGGAAGAGTTATCAATTGGCTTTGTTTGAATTGAAAGGAAATAAAACTAGACATAATCATAGCAACCTTAAAGTGGATGGGAATTCGATAGAACATATCGAAGAACAATGTAGAGAAAGAATCAAATCGAGTTACAAGGGGAATTTCGGAAAATCAATTCCCCTACCTTTGATGTGGAAAATGAGGAGGATGTAGAAGCACAATTACTTAATATGAAAAAATACTTCCAAGTCTATGAGTATGAGGGAAAATTAAAGGCCATATTTTCCATTTATTGGGTACAAGGTAAAGTAACTCTCTATTGTGAGGAAGAAAAAAGTGTACATCTATTGGAGAAAAATATAGTAACTTTGGAGGAATTCCATAAACATTTCAAGAACCTCTATTTAAGTGAATGTTACTATGATGATCACACAAAGGAGCGAGATAATTTATGGTTGTGATAGTTAACCATGGATGAATTTGCAATAAAATTTACCAATCTGTTGCAGTATCTTCTCTAAATTAAAGAATAAAAGGCCAAGGTACAACATTTTGTGAATTGTTTTCCTACTGTCTACAAGGAGTGAATTGAATCAACAAGTCCAAGACAATGGATGAGGCAATGAGGAAGGTGAGGTTGTGGTATCGGCAACTTAAAAGTGATGGAGAAGGATCTATGTTTTGGTAGAATAAGGATAGAGAAAAATCTACAGTCGAAGAAAACAAACAGAAACTTGGTTATCTCAAAAACTTTGGAAAATAACATCAATTAAAAAATTGTAACAAAGGAAATATAAATCATTTGGCACACTCTCAAGGTGGATCAAATACTCTGGAGATGAATAGTAAAAAGGTTGGCGAGGGTAAAGAAAAAGAACCACTAAATTGTTGGGGATGTGGGTAACCTTGTTCATTGATGTATTGTCCACATAATCCAATATCCATTTATAATATCAAAGCTTACCATGAAGCAACCATAGTAAATTATTTTTCCAGAAATATTCCCAGAATAAGTGAACCTTGCAGGATAGACAAGAAGAACATCAATGAACGATGATTGATATTGAAGGTACTATCTCCAACCCACATGTTTATGTTTTAATCGAACTAGGGACTAGCTTAAGTTACATTGGAACATAAGTGGTAGAAAAATGTAAACTCAAAACTAAAAAAATAAATTTTTCTAGCTCGTATGGTTAGCAACTACCGCCAAAAGAAGGGAAATTTTCCAACTAAAATAGTTTCATCTAGATTAAATGGTTATTTTACCAAAATAAATTTAGATTTACTCCTTATAGGGTCATATGGTGTATTAATAGGCATGAAATGGTTAAAAAGGTAGGGGGACATCATAGTCCATTTAGAAAAAAGAAATGAGCTGTGTAAATCATCAAGGACAAAATCAAACAATCCAAGGCATATTGAAACCCATATCAGTCAAAAAAATGTCAACCTTACAAATGAAAAATAATGCATCCAAGGGGTGTCAATTTCGATAGTTCACATAGAAAAAAATGATCAACACAGGGAACAAACCGAAATTAGACACTGTGTCGATAATCGAAGAGTTTTTCTAAAGAAAATTCTAGGTTCCCCCCCTCCCCCCCACATGGAAATATATGTCTCCACTTATTTGGTAATCGGTGTAGCCTCAGTGTCTAGAGAACCTTCCCGAATGAGTTCCATTGAGTTATTGGAGCTGAAAATGCAGCTCCAAGAACTGATGGATAAATTTTATGTTAGGCCTATTGTGTCACCATGGGGAGCTAATGTGTTACTTTTCAAGAATAAATATGGCACATTTATAGTGTGCATATATTATCGACAACTGAAGAAGTTAACCATTAAAAATAAATATCCATTTCCCCATATTGATGATTTGTTTGATCAATTGAGGGGGGCAAATATTTTTTCAAAAATTGATTTAAGGATAGAATATCATCAATTGAGAATAAAAAATGAGGATGCCCATAAAATAACTTTGATAACCATCTATGGTCATTGTGATTTTGTAGTGTTATCACTCAGCCTTACTAATTCCCAAAAAATTTAATGTGCTTGATGAATAATGTATTTAGAAAATATTTGGATAAATTTGTTGTAGTATTTATAGACAGTATCTTGGTATATTGTAAATATGAAGAATAACATAAAAAACACTTGAAATTGCTAGTGCAAACTCTAAGGGAACGTCAATTGTATGCGAAATTAATTAAATTTGAGTTTTACAAAAGCATAATGCAATATTTGGACAACATAATTTCTAAAGGAGGACTATAACTAGATCGTGAGAAGGTTAGAGCCATGGTAAATTGGCGCATACCAAAGCATGTATTTCATTTGTGTTCATTTATGGGAATCACAGGATATTACCAAATAATTATAGAGGGATTCTCTAAGCTAGGATATCCTATTACATCCTTATAGAAAAAAAGAGTCAAATTTGAATTGACTACCAAATGTCAAGAAATTTTTGTTAAGATGAAACACTTTCTCACAATAGAATATCCAAATAAAGAATTTACAATTTCCACTAATGGAGGTATGGAAGGATTAGAAGGAGTTTTAATGGAGGAAAATTCAATGATAACTTATGAGTCCAGGAATTTGAAAACACGTGAAAATAATTATGCTATATATGATTTGGACCTAGATGTTGTCACACATGCCTTAAATATGTGGAATAATTCTTGTTAGGAAAGAAATTCACTTTGGTAACATACCATATCATCCTAAAATATCTCTTCATGCAGCCAAATATCAATTCTAGGAAAGCTAGGTTTATGGAATTTCTTAGTGAGTTTGAATTTGACATTAGACATATAAAAGAGAAATAAAAGAAGATAGAAGACTCTTTGAGAAGACATTCCTACAATTTCATTGAAGTGTCTCTTAGCATTGTTAATACAAATTTGATAGAGAAAATTATGAATTCCACAAATAGTGACCCGAAATATTTGGAAATTTAGAAAAAGATACAACATATTAACATTATTAGATATACATATAATTTTGATAAATTATTGATTTATAGTATACGATTATATGTTCACAATTTAATATCCCTGAAACAAATGATACTTGATGAATATCATAAGAAACCTTATGCAGGACATCATGGGTATCTAAAAAACAATTACAACATTAATAAAAAAGATTGTTTAATCAGGTATCAAGAAAGGGTAGGTTGAATATCTATCTAAATGTTTAGATTTTCAATAGGTGAAGGTGGAACACGAACATCCTGCGAAATTGTTGAATCCACTACCTATCCCTGAACAAAAATGGGAAATAATCTCGTTAGACATCATCACAAGAATACCAAGATCCAAGGGACACCATGAATCCATCATGGTGGTGGTATACACCTTCATCAAAGCATCCCATTTCATACCAGTATAGTACACTTATGGTATGATAAAAATTTCTAATATCTTCATGAAGAAAATTTTTCAGCTACACGAAGTACCTAAGATGATAATGTCTGATAGAGATGCCAAATTCACCTCAAATGTCTACAAGGTATTATTTGGAGGCATGTGAACTCAACTACATTTGAGCATGGAATATCATCCTCAGACATATGGGCAAACCAAGAGAACCAAGAACATTTTAGAAGACATGCTGAGAATGTATGCCATGGAAAAACCCACTAAATGGGAGGATTTTATGCGTTTGGAAGGGTTTTATTATAATAAAAAATTTCAAACATCCATAAGAATGAGCCCGTTCATAGCCATTTATGGCATAAAATTCCATACACCTCTTATTTGAAGTAAGTCGGAGGATAGGTTGATACTACGACCGGATGCCTTGCAAGAAATGGAGCAAATAATATGGATGACTCAACAAAAATTAAAACCACACATGAAAAAAAGGAATATACATGCACAGAAAAAGTGACACATAAGGAGTTTAAAATTGGACATTATGTTTAGTTAAGAGTGAAACAGAGAAAAAGTACTTTATAAATGGGAACTTTTCCAAAATTTGTGCCACAATCTTGTGGGATATTTGAAATTTTATATAGAGTTGGACCTGTAGATTATAAACTAGTATTACCCACTTATATTAAAATTCATGTTTCTTTTAATGTATCTCTGCTTGAGAAATATGTACATGACATCTCTGACATAATTTATTGGAAAATGTTATAGGTGGAACCCGAAGGGGACTTTCTAGAAAAAACCTCTCTATAACGTAGACCGAAAATATATCTCACTCTAGAATCAAGATATATCTCACTCTAGAATCAAGTCATTGTTGGAGTTAAAGTTCAATGAAATAATATTACTCCTTAAGAGGCTACATGGGAGGGAAAAGATGAAATGAAGAAAAATTATGAAGTATTGTTTGAGAGAGAAGTAACTGGAAAATAAACTTGAGGGATAGTGTGACTAAAAAATGGTGGAAGAATATAATATCCCTCTGCTACTATAATGTTGTTTCATTCAAAATGAATTATATTAGTACGAATGGCAGAAAATCTATGAAGTACATTTAAATATTCGAAATTGATTGAAAGCACTTGCGAATGAACACTTGCAGATAATTATATTTCTTGAGATAACTCTTCCACGATAAAGATTCTAGATAAGGTTCTAGATAACATTTAATGGATAGGAGATAAAATCCATTACATCGCTTAGCTGGGAAAAAATGTTAAGCTTGGATAAGTATAAAGCGTTGTGGGAGACAAAAGAGATATTTTAAGGAAAAGCGTAGGCAAGTGGACGTTGAGGACCACAAAAGTGGGATTTCGCTAAAGGAAAAAATGATCATGGAATAAAGATATGAAATTCCTAGGAAAGGGATCAATGGAGGTTATTGTTACCCTTCCATGAACATCTCAGCTAGGGGGTGAATTTGGAAGTTGGATTTCAAAGTTGGGTGGTGGAAAGTGTGATATTCCCATGTGTTAAGCTATGAGCCATTTTCTAGAGGGATTATTTTGCCTATGTAAAGTTAATTCAGTTATTTTATTTGATTCGATTATGTTTCACTATCTTATTATAACAAACATAGGTATATGTTGTATGCCGAAATTATTAACAACATAAATTTAGGTGATGGGAAATTGAGTTTAATGTTGGGATTGGGACGAACCTCTCTGAGGACAAATTTTACTAATTTATTAGAATGCATGCACTTATTATCATAGATCTAACCGTCTATAGATGTATACTGGTTGTTATATTTCATGAAGCTACCCACAGCGGTTTAATTGTTTTTGAAAAGAATCGACTGTATAAACTTGTCGTCATAAATCTAGTTGTGTGGAAATTATTATATGAGTAGTCTATAGTGTGACTTTTTGGATTTTCCGGTGTCAGAATATGGTGAAACAAATTGAGGTAAAATCCTGATTTCTGTTATATAAACTAGTTTTTTTTACTGTAAATATAGATTCAACACCCTAAAAAACCCCTAGGAAACTTCGATTGTGAAACTTACCCATCAAATTTATGTTTTCAATAAATTCTTAATAGATTTTAAAGAAGTTAGACCGGAAAAATCCTGAAAAGCCTTCAAAAAGTCGCACTAAAGACAACTCCATTATAATATGTTAATATCATAAATCTAGTTATGTGGAAACTGTAATGTGTTGCAAAGTTGCATGTAAACTACTAGTAGAGTTTAGTTGCTTTTGGAAAATAGAAAAACAACAAAAAACAAAAATATAGGAATTTAGGTGTGAAACCAATGTGTCGAGTGTAAGACATAGTATGAAAAGGGTTAACATTTTGTTATTGTATGAGAAAAATAATCTTGTGTGGTTATAAGTGATAACTATTATGTAATTGTGCTAGAAGGGGGTGAATTGAAAATGGGAAGAATAATGAAATGGATAGGAATAAGTGTGAAGTAATTATTGGAGTGTGTGATATACAAATATTTAGCCAATGTTTTAGTTTTAAATACCAGGATAAAATCGAAAGTCTTGTACAAAACTCAAAATAAAAATTGGCAAAATGAAAAATTCTACATGGAATCACTTAAGCATATTTCCCTACTATTTAAATAATAGTATTTACCAATATTCAAGAATCAAGTGATATTAGCAAGCATATATATTATTAGAGATACGTGTATTATCTAGGATTCTTCATGAAGCGAGTAGCTAATCAATAACACAATCAAATGCCATAGTCTAACTAGACTGCTCTTTTGCCCTAAAAATCATGGAAACTCCAGTAAGATTCTAAGAAAATCCGGTAGGGATTTTTTTAAATCCACGTTATAACTATCAATGTAACAACTGATTTAATGCTAACTGTTCATTAAGTTTGTTGTTAAGAAATTTATTAATATTTGTATTTAAAAAAATATATTTCGAACAAAGAGTTAATTTTGATTTTATAAAATGGTTATGGAAGTGGATTCCATAAAAAAAATAGGTTGATGTTAAAAAATAGTTCAATATTGTGAGTTAGTTGAAAATTATCAGTTCAAACAATTACCTCACCTCTAGGGATAAAGAGTTATCCAAGTGAGGTAGAGGGGTTTTTGTTCGATAACTGGAGAGGAAGAATTATGGAGAAAATTCCTAAACTTGTGCTAACCAGTGGAACACTCCAAACTTCCGATACTGTTGGAATTGGATACTGGACTAGATTTATCCCGAAGTCTCTTCCAAAGGTTTCTATTAACCATAAAAATCAGACTTGGAGAATGGGGGAGAGTGAGGATGTGATTGCCTCACTCGTGGTAGGGAGGAAACAACATCAATGTGAACATCAAATGACATATAAGTATATTACTTCTCTATTATTTAAGTATGTAATTGACTCACTCGTGGTAGGGAGGAAACAACATTGGTCTCAACATCGAATGACAGATAAGCATATTACTTCTCTGTTATTTAAAAGTATGCAAACACAGAGTAAAAATTACCTGTAGGAGTAATGAGGTATAAATATATGTATGTTTCATTTCCTGGTTAAAGAAAGGTTAAAATTTTTTGGTTAGAGAAAGGTTAAAGCAGTTTAAATCAAGTACTATTGGAAGTAGTAATGCGGAGAGCTGTTACCACATATTTCTCTAAAGAAAAAAAAAACTCTGTGATGGTTTCTCTTTGCTTCCTATGATAATACATGAACAAAAATGATCTGGTCATAGTTTCTATTGTTCAGATAAGAAAAGAAAGAACACAAGAACTTTATCAGTAAGGGAAGAGTATGTTATCAGTAAATGTAAAGAAGGAATCTCACATAGTTACAAATGTAAGTGTACTAGTACAACATTAAAGAAAAGAATGTAGATATTAGCTCTTTGAAAGAACTATAAATTATTACATTATCTACAACAAAAATCTGTAAACAAATACACAAGTAATATTTCTTATAGAATGGTACATCATAAAGCTTATGGAACAGTTTTAAGAAGCAGAATTAAATAATGCTATGAAGAAAAGAACAAGATAAGTGTAGTAGATGTATTCTGGATAAGTGAGAAAAATAAATACCATGGTAGAAGAACCTATTCTCGCTTCTTAGACTTATATACATATCCTTACACTATTCAGAAAATACCGTTGCAGAAAGATTCCCAACTAAAGACTAATTTAAAAAGAAATGAAATTTAAAGGATGAAATTGTCTAAAATTATAGAGCTTGAAGGCTCAGGAATACCAAGCGTTCATTGAAAATATTCAATCTATACACGGACTGAAGTACAACATCAGTCTGGACGATTTCCAAATATAAATTTTACTATGGTTATAAATTGGACTGAACTATTATAAAATAATGAATGTTAAAGAAGGCAGTAACCTTAGGAATTTCACAGTAAAACCCATAAGTTTTGCACAGAGAATAATTAAAAAATGTAAACAACACAAAAGTAGTCTTCTTTGATATACTAAGAAGGTAAAATTTGTACATTCAATAGTACTAGAGAGAAGTTGATGGAAGAATCACCCAAAAAATATATTAGAGTACAGTTAAAATGAAAAGCCCAAAATTCTTAATAGTTCGTTGTAAAGATTTACATGGAAAAAAAATATGGATAATATTACTCCAAGGGATTCCTAAAGCTCAGAAGAAAAATCTGAGTTTGTAAACATGAAGGTAAACCCCTTAAAACTATTTAACATAATCTCTAAACTAGAAAGGACTTGTATGCAAGAGGAATGTTGTAGCCATAGACATCCATATGTAACGATAATGGTTAGACAGGTTGAAAACCATAAACAATACTTGTAACAGAGGGTTCACTGTAAGAACAGAAGAGTAGGACGAAGCCAAAGAAAATCATGGCAGTGGTGAAATACTCGGAAAACAAACAAGGTATATATATACCTACATAAAAAACATTACAACCGGGGTTTAGAGAATATTTAAAATAGTATAAGAAATGTGGAAGAATTATAATAAAAAAAAAACTAGTGTTATGTACCTGTATGTAACTCGTCAGTGCTGGATATTACCACCTGCAAGAGATAAAGGAAGGAGGAGTTAAAAATCAAAACCAAGGTTGTTTCTTTTGATTAATAAACTGTAAAAAAAAGCTTGAAAAATAGATAAAAATTATTACTTCGGTGGAAAGAGTGAGATGCATCCTGGAGGAGTCGGTCTGTGCGAGGAGGGAAATTCTGAAAGGCTATTGGAGCCAAAGCCAGACCTATATCTTTCTTGGATTATGTTCGTGCATGTAGCATGCCGGGGAACAACAAAGTAAAAAAAAATCCAGGTGGAAGGAACAATATAAAATACCATATCCATCGACTCTAAATGAAAGTCAAGCACATCTACAAGAAACGAGAGGAGGATCCTTAACTAGCAAGAAGTTGAAGAGAGTTGTTGCAGAGCCATTTCACCCTAGCTGTGTTGGTGCAAATGAGACAAATAGTTAGGGCTTTCAGTTTAGTTCAAAATTCAACTTTGGGAGAAATCACATCAGCCGTAGATCTAACAAATAATCTGAAGGACTAGTATCACCCAAGTGTCTTAAGCTCGGAGCTAAATTTAGTTTGCAGGTACAGTAAATCTGCCGAAATATTAGAATAATTTGATACCAAGTGCCATAACCATCGACGTGTCGTCAGCAAACAAGAATCTATGTAATGCATAATGCCTCGGAAGGCTGAAGCCATAAATCCACTGAGCTGGGATAAGTATTGTTAAGTTAAGAGATGGATTAATGATACGTATGCTGAAGACATGGCCCAATCATAACCATAGTAGTTATATATCAAATATAGCATATGTTCAGAATTATAATTCCGCTATAGTTTATTACCATGGAAAGAAAACTATTAAACATAGCAGACATTAAATTTGAATATAGGTCACATATTTAGTTCAGACATATTTGTGGTAATATAAATATAACTATGGTAAATTAATTTTTATTTTATTTGATGTTATTTATTGTTACAAGTGGTATCAGAGCAGCGTTCGTACGCTGGGACCTTCTAGGTCATCTAACGTTTTAAAAGTTGTGTGTATACTGATGCACACAAAGAGAGAGAGAAAGAAAAGTAGTGTTGCAGGAGACAATATGATAAGGGGCCAAATGCAATAGCCACCCAAGAATGCTGAAGAAACCCAACCCCGATCCGAGACGAATCCGAAGATGTGGGTGCAGCTGAGTGTGGATCAGCACCAACAAACAAGTAGACTGTTGGAGGAGCAGTAGCATCAAACCTGCATTCTACTAACTACGGTATAGAAGTTACAGGAGGAAATGGAGAGGATACAAAATATTAATGCACGTTTGATGCAAGAATAGGAGAGGATATTAAAAAGTCTCTCCGACAAGAAGAATTAAGGAAATGAGAAGCCAAGTACTGATAAAGAGTTTTAGGAATGAAATGAGCTACAGACAAGAGACGATGAAACTAAAAAAATGGAAAGAAGTCGGTCTCAACATAGTAACAGACATAAAAACTACAATGAAGCTGAATCATATAATGTATCAGATCAAAAAGAAGTAAAGAGACAAAAATTAGAGCTACAGGGTGAATTTCGAAAAATAAAACGACCTACATTTGATGGAGTAGAGGAAGAAGTAGCGGAGGTGTGGCTGATAAACATGAACACATATATTCAATTTTATGAATATAGAAGTAATCTTGAAGCCATATTGGCTATTTATCAATTGAGGGAGAAAGCCACATTATGGTGGGAGGAGGTAAAAAAACGTCTGTAGTATAGATGACCAAGATGTGACTTGGGATGCATTTCAAGAGTATTTTAAAGATAAATACTTAACTGAACACTTCTATGACAAAAAATATAAGGATTTTCATGATTTAAGGTTGGGACAAATGAAAATGGATGAATACATCACCAAGTTTACCTCCTTACTTCATTATGTTACATATTTAAGAGATGAAAAGCATAAATTACAACAGTTTCTGAGTAGTTTGCCAACTCATATGAAGAGGCGTATTGAGTTTGTGAATCCTAAGGATATGGACGAGGCAATAATAAAAGCTAGAATGTGTTATTAGAAAGCTAAAGAAAAAGAAGAGTAGGGTAAAGGCTGGAAAACAAAGAAAGAACATAAGGGCAGTTGTGTTTTCAAGAAAAATAGAACTAGTAATTTCAAGGGTGCTGCCAAAATTTTAGTTAGAAAACAATTTGGCAGGAATCATCAAAGAATAATATGGCGTGTAGAAGATAAACCCACTGAAGCTTCCAGCAAAACTGAGCAAGAACCAAATCATAAGCCACCATTACAGTGTTGGGGGTGTGGTGAGGCACATTACTTTAGAGGTTTCCCACAGCGAGGAAGGAGAGAAGTAGTTACAAATTTGCAAGAAGTCTCAACAGTGGGAGATGTAGACAGAAACATACACAAAATCAATGTAGCCCTGGAAGATCGACAGGCAGACTATCAACCGACAATGATAGAACTGGAAGTTAAATTTATATCTCAACTTGTTTATGTTTTGGTAGATAGAGGTACAAGTCTAAGTTATGTAAGTCCAAAAGTAGTAGAAAATTGTAAATTGCACAGTAAAAAATTTAGAACTCCATGGTTTGTACAATTAGCCACCAGAGCCAAGAGGAAAGTTAGTGGTAAAATTCTGAACTATGCACTAGTAATTAGTGAACATCAGCTAACAGTAGACCTGAATGTGTTACCTCTAGGATCCTATGATGTACTGCCTGGTATGGACTAGTTAGAGAAGCATTGGACATTAGTGGATTGTAAGGAAAAGATCATTTATTACAGAATGCAAGATGGTACTAACAAGGAAATTCAAGGTATATAGAAACCTTTGAAGCTGCGACCCATCACAACATCTCAAATGGGTAAATCCATGAGGAAGGGATGTCAGTTGTATGCCATCCAAGTGGGTTTTACTAATTTAAAAGAAAAAGTGCCAATGATGGAAAACATTCCAATAGTGCAGGAGTTTATGGATGTGTTCCTAGAAGAAATACCAGGCTTGCCACCAATAAGGGACATTGATTTCACCATAGAATTGATATTTGGGGCATCACCCATCTCAAGGATACCATACTGCATGAGTGTACTAGAGTTAACCAAATTGAAGATGCAACTACAAGGATAAAGGGTGTATCCTACCAAGTGTATCCCCTTGGGGAGCACCTTTCCTATTTGTGAAGAAGAAATATGGAACCATGCGGATGTGCATGGACTACCACCAGCTTAATAAATTGACGATGAAAAATAGATATCCTTTACCTCATATTGACGATCTATTTGATTAGGTGAAGGCAGCAACTATATTTTCAAAGATAGATCTAAGGTCAGGATACCATTAGATTAGGATAAAGGACGAAGACATTCATAAAACTACTTTTTGTACTATGTACGGATACTATGAGTTTTTGGTGCTGCCTTTTGGACTGGAAAATGCACCAGCAACATTTATAAGGCTGATGCATGGTACATTTCACCCTTTTCTGGATAATTTTGTATTAATATTTATTGACGATATTTTAGTGTACTCCAAGAATGCGGAGGAACATAAAGAGCACTTACGGATAGCGATGGAAATCCTAAAGAAGCATCAGTTGTATGCTAATTTTAGCAAATGTGATTTCCTAAATAAGGAAATACAATACCTTGGTCACGTAATTTCTACGGAGGGTATTCAAGTTGACCCAGAGAAGATCAGAACAATTATGGAATGGAAAGTATCCCAAAACGTGACAGACATCAGATCTTTTATAGGGCTAGCCAGTTATGATTGATTGTTTATTGAAGGTTTTTCAAAATTTGCCTACCCAATTACTTCCTTACCAATTACAGGAAAACTATTTAAATGGACAAAATAATTTCAGGACAACTTTGAAAAACTGAAGCAGTCGTTGACTACAACCCCGGTATTAAGGGTAGCTGATCCTAATAAAGAGTTTGAGGCCTACACAGATGCGTGCAAAGAAGGAGTTGGGGCGATTCTGTCACAAAAAGGTAAAGTGGTTTCCTATGAGTCACAAAAATCAAAAGAGCATGAGCAACGTTATTTTCCTTACGACTCAGAGCTGACAGCAATAGTGCATGCACTCCAAGTATGGAGGTACTACTTGCTTGGAAAAATATTTGTACTCAAAACTTTCCACAGTAGTTGAACCAGCTATTTTAAGCAAGTTGATCTCAATTCTTTCCAAGCAAGGTGGAATGCCTTCCTGATTGAATTTGACATTGATATGTAGCATATAAAAGGTAAGGAGTATAGAGTAGTTGATGTGTTAAGTAGAAAATTGCATGGTGTTTATCAACTGTATTATAATTAGGTTGAGTGAATATTTTTGGAGCAAATAAAAATAGAAGGAGAGAAAGATCCTAAATATAAGTTTATGTGGTAACAAATAAAGGAGTTCAAAGACCAAGGAAACTCTGTGGATTACGAAGTTAATAAGAATGGCTTTCTAATATTCAAAAAGAGGATTGTTGTTCCAAACAAAATGGAGTTGAAGGAATTAATTTTAAATGACAATCATCGAAGCAATTATTCTGGACATCTTGGATATCAAAAGATGCTAACAGCAATAAGGAAGAATTATTTCTTGCAAGGTATTAGAAGAGATACTGCCGAATATCTAAACAAGTGTTTAGAATGCCAACAAGTGAAAGTGGAGCACCGACACCCAACTGAGCTGATGCAGCCTATATCGGTACCTGAGTGGAGGTGGGAGGTGATATCGTTAGACTTTATCAGTGGAATACCAAGATCAAAGAATCATAATGACTCTATTATGGTAGTAGTGGATTGATTAAGCATATCAGCACACTTTATACCAGTGTAGTCTACTTACAAGATGTTGAAGATAGCGGACATATTTATGCGATAAATCTTTAGAGTGCATGGTATTTAGAAGCCTGTCATATCTGACATGGATGTGAAGTTTACATGAGCATTTTGGAAAACGTTTTTCACGGGATTGGGGACTCAAATTAATTTCAGCACTGCTTACCATCTGTAGATGGGCAGACAAATAGAGGGAGTAAATCAGATCCTGAAGGATATGTTACGTATGTGTGTAATGTAACAACCAACTAGGTGGGAAGAGTATTGACACTTAGTGGAGTTTTCATACAATAACGGCTATCAGGAATCACTTAATATGAGTCTGTTTGAAGCCTTATACGGGCGACAGTGTGGAAATCCTATTAACTGGAGTAGCCCAGAAAGCAAGTTGATGCTTGGACTGGATATGCTAGCTGAAATGGAAACAGAACTAATAATGTCCAACAAAATTTGAAGGTAGCTCAGGATCGTAAAAGAGTGTATGCAAATAAGAAAAGGACTTATAGAGAGTTTAAAGTGGGAGACCATGTGTACGTAAGGATTAAGCTAAAGAAAAGCACTTTAAGGTAGGACCTGTGTCTTACCGATTTCCCTTGCCCAGTCATGTTTGAGTGCACAATATCTTTTACATATCTTTATTAAAACGATACATTCACGATCCAAAGCACATAATCCATTGGCAGAATATTTAGGTAGGATATGAATACAAGACTTGATTAGAAATGCTAAGATGTATGTGAGAAATAATTCCATTTTATTGATTACAGGTCGAACCAGATGGTAAATTTCTAGTCAAAACTCAGTGTATAATTGACCGGAGGGAAATCATGCTCCAATAACGAGCCATCGCCCAGGTTAAAGTGCAGTGGGAGAAATCTGTCCCGGATGAGGCTACCTGGGAGGATGTAGGTTTTATCCGGGAGGCATGTCCAGAATTATTTGCTAGAGAATAATGAAAACACCGAGGATGATGTTCACTTCCAAGGGGAGAAGTTTTAACAATTGATTTAATGCTAACTGGTGATTAATTTTTTCGTTAAGAAATTTATTAATATTTCTATTTAAAAAAATACATCTTGAACAAAGAGTTAATTTTGATTTAATAAAATGGTTATGGAAGTGGATTCCATAAAAAAATAGGCTGATGTTAAAAAAATAATTCAAGATTGTGATTTAGTTGAACAGAATCAGTTGAAATAGTTACCTCACCTCTAGGGATAAAGGGTTATCCCAATGAGGTAGAGGGGTTATGTTCGGTAGCTGGAGAGGAAGAATTCTAGAGAAAATTCCTGAAATGGTGCTAACTAGTGGAACACTCCAAACTTTTGATACTGTTGGAATTAGAGACTAGACTGGATTGTCCCAAAGTCTATTCCAAAGGTTTCTATTAACCATAAAACTCAGACTTGGAGCACGGGGGAGATTGAGAACATGATTGCCTCACTCGTGGCAGGGAGGAAACAACATCAGTCTGAACATCGAATGACAGATAAATATATTACTTCTCTGTTATTTAAGGACGTGATTTCCTCACTCGTGGTAGGGAGGAAACAACATTAGTCCGAACATTGAACGAGAGATAAGTATATTACTTTTTTGTTATTTAAAATTATGGAAACACAGACGAAAAATTACTTATAGGAGTAATGAGGTATAAATCTGTGTATGCTTCATTTCCTGGTAAAAGAAAGGTTTACATTTTCTCGTTGGAGAAAGGTTAAAGTAGTTAAAATCAAGTACTATTGAAAGTAGTAATGTGGAGAGCTATTACCACAGATTTATCTATAGAAAAAAAAACTTTGTGATGGTTGCTCTCTGCTTCCTATGATAATACACGGACATAAATGGTTTGGTCATAGTTTCTATTGTTCAAATAATCAAAGAAAGAACACGAGAACTTTATGAGTAAGGGAAGAGTTTGTTATGAGTAAATGTAAAGAAGGAATCTCACATAGTTTCAAATGTAAGTGTATTGGTACAAAATTAAAGAACAAAATGTAGATATTAGCTTTGTAAAATAACTATAAATTATTACATTATCTACAGCAAAAATCCATTAACAAATACACAAGTAATCTTTCTTATAGAATGGTACATTATAAAGCTTATGGAACAATTTGAAGAAGTAGAATTAAGTAACGCTATGAAGAAAAGAACAAGGTAAGTTCAATAGATGTATTCTGGATAAGTGAGAATAAGAAATACTCTGGCAGAAGAACCTATTCCCCCTTCTTAGACTTATATACATAGCCTTACACTATTCAGAAAATACCGTAGCAGAAATATTCCCAACTAAAAACTAATTTAAAAATAAAAGGAAATTTAAAGGATGAAATTGTCTGAAATTCCAGAGCTTGAAGGCTCAAGAATACCAAGTGTTCATTGAAAATATTCAATCTATACACAGACATGAGTACAACATCGGTCCGGTGGATTTCCAAGTATAGATTTTAGCATGCTTATGAATTGAACTGGACTATTACAAAATAATGAAATTTTAAAGAATGCATTAACCTCGGGAATTTCACAGTAAAACCCATAACTATTGCACATAGAATAATTTGAAATTGTAAACAACACAAAAGTAGTCTTCTTCGATATACTAAGAAGGTAAAATTTATACATTCAATAGTGCTCGAGAGAAGTTGATGGAAGAATCACCCAAAAACTATATTAGAGTACTGTTAAAATGAAAAGCCCAAAATTCTTAACAGTCCATTGTAATTATTTACACGGAAAACAACATGGATAATATCACTTCATGTGCCTATTTCAGGGATTCCTAAAACTCAGAAGAAAAATCTCAGTTTGTAAACATGAAGGTAAACCCCTTAAAACTATTTAACATAATCTCTAAACCGGAAAGGACTTGTATGCAAGCAGAACGCTGAAGCCATAGACATCCATATGTAGCGATAATGGTGATAGGGGTTGAAAACCATAAGAAGTACGTGTGACAGAGGGTTCACTATAACAACAGGAGAGTAGGACGGAGCCAAAGAAAATCATGGCAGTGGTGAAATAATCATAAAATAAACAAGGTATACATATACCTGCATAGATAAAATTACAACCGGGATTTAGAGAATATTTAAAATAGTATAAGAAAGGTGTTAGAATTATAATAAAAAAATAACAGTGTTATATACCTATATGTAACTCGTTAGTGTTGGATATTACCACGTGCAGGAGATTAAAGAAGGAAGAGTTAAAACTGAAAACCAGGACTGTTTCTTTTGATTAATAAACTATAAACTAAAGCTTGAACAATAGATAAAAATTATTACCTCGGTGGAAAGAGTGAGTTGCATCGTGGAGGAGTCGTTTTGTGTGAGGAGGGAAATTCTGATAGACTGTTGGGTCCAAAGTTAAACTTATAGCTTTCTCGGATTCTATTTGCAGATGTAGCATGTTGGGGAATAGCAAAGTAAAAAAAATCCATGCGGAAGGAACAATAGACAATACGATATCCGCCGGCTCAAAATGGAAGTCAAGCACACCACCAAGCAACGAGAGGAGGATACTTAACTGGGAAGAATCTGGAGAGCGTTGTCGCATAGCCATTCCACCCTAGCTCTCTCGGCATAAATGAGCCAAACAGTTACGGTTTTGGGTTTAGTTCAAAATTCAACTTTGGGAGAAATCACATCAGCTGTAGATCTACCAAATAATCTGACGGACTAGTATCACCCAAAAGTCTTAAGCTCAGAGCCAAATGCAGTTTGTGGGTATGGGAAATCCACCAAAATATTAGAATAATTTAATACCAAGTACCATAACCATTGACATGTTATGAGCAAATAAGACTCGATGTAATGCACAATGCCTAGGAAGGCTGAAGCCATAAATGCAATGAGCTGGGATAAGTATTGTTAAGTTAAGTGATGGATTAATGATATGTATGCTGAAGACATGGCCCAATCATAACCATAGTAGATATCTATCAAATATAACATATGTTCATAATTATAATTCCACTATAGTTTATTACCGTGGAAAGAAAAATATTAAAGATAGCAGACATGAAATTTGAATACAAGTCACATATTTAGTTGAGACATATTTGTGGTAATATAAATTTAATTGTGGTAAATTATTTCTTTTTTTTAATTTTATGTTATTTATTGCTACACAATTTTTTTTAAAATGATGTATGTTACAATCAAACATTCATATTTTGGGTGCTGTATAGATTTTTTATGGTGCTGAATCTATTTCCACTATCAAAATCATGATTCAAACACTATTACTAAAAGATTTCATAATTTTTTTGGGCCAGAATTCTGGCCAATTTTAGCCGTCCAAACATCTCGTTAGAGAACTCCCAGTCAAACACCAAGCCAAAATAATTTCAGTAACTACTTTTATATGGTCAAAAGATGACTAACCAAACCAAACAATTAATAATTTTAGGAAGGAAAGAAGGAAGACATGCAAAACACATGAAACATCAATAACCAATTGATATTTCATCCTATTAATTGCTAACATAGGAAATACATATTAGAAATATGTTAAAGGTGGTGAATTCTTCCATTATCATTGGCATCAAAAGAGATGCAAAACACATATATCTAACTCTTGGAAACATCCATTTTATTTATACAATACTAGTAAGAAGATCCATTGTTTATATGTTTATACATACAAAACGTTAGGAGCATAGTTACATCGATGTCACGTGAATTAAAAAAAAAAGGAAAATTCTTAGAGCAGACCCTAGTCCAAATATAGTCATCAAATACACAAGAAAGTATATTAGTTAACACTAAATAACGCACCATCCTTAGCACAAAGTACATGAGGACGATTGCATGTGGTGGGAGTCAGGGTAGAAGTCACAATAGTGTCAGGTTTGCACTAAATAATGAAGGGTCGCAATTAGTGCGATCCTCGAAAAGAGAAACAAATAACAACCGAGTAAACTCATAATGGACTAGCAGTCACCAGTGTAGATAACTGTCGATAAACAAAGGACGTCAATAAATTTACTAAAGAATAACTTCCAAAGGGCACATAACATCAGTCTTGTAGTAGTGAGTCGCACATCAAAACTCTCGTTTAATAGAAAAACCCCTTGACATGTGCAATCAGTTCGAACCATAAAGACAACTATTTGACCCACCTGAAAGCCAGAGGGATTGCATGTTTGTAAGACTGTGTCGACCCTTTTGGAAAGGAGGAATATTGACGCAAAAGGTAATATACATGGACCTGCAAGACACAGGATGCAGGAGAGGAGAATAACATCGTGAATTCTTAGAATTTCTCAGAGAAAAGCGTAAAAGATAATTATTTCATAAATTGTTAGAAAAAAGAAAACTAAAACGCTTATCTATTTTCTAAAAGGTGTATTCAAGGAAGGAGGTGTGCATTCCCATTTATGCCCCAGAGTAGCATGCTTGTTAGAATACAATTGAAGAGGTGAAAACTAGGGACAACTAAAACAATGTAAAGGAAATAGGTTTCATAGTAATTCCTAGCTACAAAATTGTAACATACTAACCCTATGAAAAAAAATATGTTTTTGCTAAAACCGCACACAAACAAAATTCGTATATACCTAAGAAGAGCTGGCATTTTTTTTTTCTAGGGATCGAGTTCACATCATCAAGGAGTCAGAACATCAATACACATATATGGATGAGGAGACAGCAAGGGGGTAATTGGCTTGATGTAATGTCCAGTCGTGGTCAAAATTAAATAAGAAACATAGTATAAATACAAGAACCATACCTCACCCTTTCTAAAGAGAATGGAGGCCACGGAGGCGATAGGACGACATCCTGTGATCCCAATATAATACAGAAAGAAAGTAAAGTTAGTACATGTTCAGTCAATGCGAGGGAAACTTACTTGTAGCTATGGAAATATATCAATCCTAACTAAACCCATGGAAAAAAAATTACAACGAAAACACTTTGACTGAATACACCACTGAAGCTCCGATTTCCACCTCGAGACGGGACAAATTCTATTATCGGCATCCATGGATAAAACCTTCAAAAAGCGAGCGAAGGAGTGAGAATTTATACCAAAAACAAAAAAGAAGGTAGATAGCAGGCGAAACCAATTGAAAGAAAAAAATATAGATTTTTTTATGTTTTCATGGCATCTGTGCAAACGCAGAGGGCAAGATGCTGAGGATGAATAGAGGGCGTTAAAATTGGTCGAGGGTTACATAGGTTAATCGTGTCATTAATGGAAAAGTCGTCATACCAACCATCCATATGGTACCACCCAATAGCCCCAATGCTACCACGGCGGTCACATGTTCTCCATGTGACAAATACCAACGTGGTTGAATCCAATTTCATTGTTAGATTCCCAAGGAGGGATGACACATCAAGAATGGTATTAGCGATGGATTTTTAAGTATCATAATTCCCTAGTACCCTAGAAATTAATTCAAATGTGTCTCATGATAAGGAAGATAGAAAATTAATATATGGTATCACTTATATGAAGTGCAAACTATATATATATATATATATATATATATATATATATATATCCAAATGACATAATTTTATCCTTGCAACCCGTATGATATAAATTCTTTATTTGGGCAATGGGGGTAATTCCCTTATACATAATTTGACAATTATGTTAAACCCAGAATTAGAATAAAATTCATAAATATTGAGTAAAAGAAAGTAATTGCTTTACGGAGGAAGTAACCAAATATACTTTGTAAATTAATGGTTTTGATGATATATATATATATATATATATATATATATATATATATATATATATATATATATATAGAGAGTAAAAGAAAGTAATTTTTTAGGGACCAAGGTAACCAAATATACTTTGTAAGCCAATGGTTTTCATTATATATATATATATATATAAAGAGAGTTATGACAATTCAATTTTTGAAGGTTTTTAGTGAAAATACTTTGAGAATAGTCTAGAATAATGTAGAAATAGGAGTGGTTATGGTTTGTTGAACCAGAGTTTTAAATTAGAGTTTACTTCGTGTGGCATTTGTTTTATTTAATTTGATATTAGAGCTTTGAGGTTGAGCGTTGAGTGAAATTCTTTGCATCTTTGCAGCGTGTTTGAGAAATCATTGTAAGATTCTGTGTGTGAGAGCACATCAAGAAGGCGAGCCAATGAAGTCAACAAAGCCAACATCGGGGACTTCATCTCACGTTGCTGCCGCGGCTAGGCAATCCACCCACCTTGCTTCATTTTTCACTTTTTTGTTGTGCATTCTGAGCAGCGTATATCTTTTTGGGTTTGTAGACACATAACCACTTTTCATTCCTTTTCAATTTTTCTGTCTCTTATATTTTCTTCTACATCTGGAAGCCGAGTTCATATTCGTGAACAGTCGTATCATCACCAGTTAACGCGTAGCACATAGCAATGTGAACGCAACAATCGAGTGTTGATGAGATGAAGCAAAAGGAACGGGATTGATAAACACTGTAAGCGGAGTTAAGTCATAGCATTATGTTTGGAATTATGCAGGATATTAAGTTGCATATGGTAGAGTAGAGCCGACGTTAGGAATAAGCATTCAATAAGAATTAGTTTGCAGCATAGGTCGAGCGGCATTGAAGTAAAGAAGCAACCCAGATACGTGAGGAATGATAGTTAATCTGCATTCAACCCAAGTTATTCAACGCAATTGCAATCGATTTGTAGGTAGAGATCGTTGAATCTTCACATTCCTGTTGTGTCCTCTGGTGTGTCGGAGCGGCCTTTGCGTGCCTCCTGCGAACTTTGAAGTAAGGAGCTGTTTGAGATACGGACGAGAAGAAGATTGTGGAGTCGTCGTCTGCCTGCTACCAATCAATCCGCTGGTCGATTAACATCAAGAGCAGAGCCACCGAATTCAAGAGATAAGGAGTCGTGCCGAGCCTGCGTAGAAGGCCGAGCCTGGAGGGGCTGTTTTTTCTTTTTTGTTGCTGCCGCAGGGAGAAGTCTTCGTAGGATAGTTTTCGAGCTGCGAGAGCCATCGCACGATGTATTGAATTTATTCTTTTATTTGCAGGGTTAAATCGGGCTGTCACAACCGCATTTGCGTTATTTAATTTGTGCAATGGAAGCCAGCCAACCGATGGTAGTAAATGAATGTGGATTCATGTCGCAAGGCCCGCAACATGTTGCTATTTATTACTTGATCAATATTTAAGGTATTTTTTTTATCCGAGCCACAATATTTTGTTTCTAGTGTCTCGGTGTTCGCTCACCTGGAATTTAGTCTCGGGGCTGTGGAAGGTCAAAGTATTTATGCGTGTTTGAAGTTGGAAGCCTACAGGGATGACTACACTGTTGTTGTTTCCGAGACTTGCTCTTGGAAGGTTCAATCACGGGGTGGAGAAGTGTGAGTGGGACAATGAGTCTCGATTAGCTGAGAAATATTGATAAAGCATTGTTGATTTTAGAGTCTCTCTCAAGATAAAGCCTATTCTAAAAAGCTAGGAAGGGATTCAAAGTTAGAACGCTTTGAAGTTGGAGGTGAGATAAGTGGAGTGTTGTGAATATGTTTGTATTTTTAGATCCTTTTGATGATGTTTCTTTCATGTGGTCATTTCGAGCCATTTTGGGTTTGGGTAGTATTTTTGAGTGAGAAGAATATTCTGACAAACAAGTTTCTATAATTGAAGAGCTATCAATGGTTCTGAAGAAGGGCATAAAAACTTGAATCATGAATCTACTTCTCAAGATCTATATGATAATGACACAAGGATTTAGCATTGATTGCAAGAGGTAAAAATCTTAAATTGTTTCTTTCTGATATTGCATTGTCTGCTGAAACTGATGATGAGACTGTTTGGTTCATAGATTCTGGTGCATTAGCTCATATGACTTGTAATAAAGAATGGTATGATAAATATTACAAGAAAATTGATGGCACACACATTTACCCAAGAGATAACAGGTCACATAAATTCCGAGGCTATGGCATAATAAGTGTGTACTTACCTAATGGACAAATGAGACAGATTCATGATGTGATGTATGTTCCTGGTCATAAAAAGAATTTGATATCTGTTTCAGCTATCACTGATAATAATTTAAAAGTGGAATTTGGTAAATTGGGGTGTATTGTGGAAGATGTTCAGGATCGCTACATGGTTGTTTCCACAGGTACCAGGGTTGGTGGATAGTATAAATTGGATGTGACAATGAAGCATCATGTTGCATTGACATCCACAACAACGCTAACATCAGAGTTATGGCATCACAGGTATGGGCCCCTAAATTACAATTATTTATTGTTGTTGTGCTCAAATAAAAACAATGGTTGAAGGTCTTCCTGTTATGAAGTGTAAACATTTACCATGTGAAGCTTGTGCACTTGGTGAGCAGCATAGGGAGGATTTTCTCGTTCATACAGAGAAAAGACAATATGATATACTTGAATTAATTCACACTGATGTATGTGGACATATGCAAACTAGGTCGCTTGGTGGTGCTTCCTACTTTCTTATTTTTGTTGATGATAGATCTAGATATACATGGGTCTATTTCATACGATGAAAAAGTGATGTCTTTGAGTATCTTAAAGAATTCAGAACGTTGACTGAAAAGCAAACAAGAAAATACATTAAAATTCTCAGATCAGATCAGGGTGATGAATATAAATCAAGAACATTTAACATGTATTGTAAACTTCATTGGATCCAAAAATAGTTCACAGTCCCTCATACTCCTCAGCAAAATGGTATTGCTGAGAGATGGAATAGAACACTGGTGGAGTGTGCTCGCAATATGCTTCAAGGTAAAAACATTTCTAATGGTTTCTAGGCAGAAGCCATTAATACTACTATTTATTTGAAGAATCGAATTACCACTAAGAAATTAGCTTTTCAAACTCCTTTTGAGATTCTTTATGGTCATAAACCTGATGTTAGTCATTTAAGAGTATTTGGATGTATGACCTTTGCACATATTCCTAAGAATAATAGAAGAAAGCTTGATGCAAAGTCAATCAAGTGTGTTTTTATTGGGTATTGTACAGATCATAAAGCATATAAACTGTTTGATCCTAGTTCACATAAACTGTTTGCAAGTCGAGATGTGGTGTTTCATGAGAATGCTGATAAAAGTTATACAATGAATGATGCTTGGCATATATATAATGATGATCATGTCAAAATTGATACTTTGGTTAAACAAGAACATGAACAGGTACAGGTACAGGTTAAAGATCAGAATGAAAGCATCGTAAGAAAATCCAGTAGTAGTGATTCATCACGAGAGGAAGATTCACCTCGAAGTAGGAGAATCATGGATGAACTCCAACAGGTATTGTAGAACCTAGAAGGTCAACCTGACAAACCCAACATCCTATAGGGTATAGAGATTATGCCTTGATGTCTAATATCATGAATGTTTTATAACCAGTTGATTATGAACAAGCTAAAGAGCATGAACAATTCAAGAAAGCTATGGATGATTAATATGAATCTCTTATGAAAAATCAAACATGGAAATTAGTTGATCTCCCTGAAAAAAAAGTTCCAATTGGAAGCAAATGGTTGTATAAATCTAAATTTGAAGCAGATGGGAGCATTGATAAATTTAAGGCGAGAATAGTTGCAAAAGGATATGCTCAACAGGAGGGAATTTATTATATATATAGTTTTGCACGAGTAGCTAAATTGTATACAATTAGAGTACTGATTGCCTTAGATACAAAACATAATTGGAATATACATCAATTGGATGTCAAATCTACTTTTCTGAATGGTGATTTAAAGGAAGAAGTTTATCTGGTTCAGCCTGTAGGGTTTGTCAAACAGGGACGTGAGCATGTAGTCTACAAGTTAAGAAAAGCCTTATATGGTTTGAAACAGACGTTGAGATCATTGTATGTAAATATTGATACCTTGTTTCATCAGAATGGGTTTGTGAAAAGAAAAAATGATCCTAACCTGTATGTTAAGAAAGATGAAGGAGGAAATGTTTCTTTAATATCTTTATATGTAGATGATCTCATTATCATGGGAAGTGCTAACAAGTTAATTGAATAAATTAAAATTTAGTTATCTCAGGAATTTGAAATGAAAGATCTGGGTGAATTGCATTACTATTTAGGAATTAAGGTATTGAGAGATCCTAGTAAAGCATTGATGACTCAAAGTAAACACACAACGGAAATTCTTAAAAATTTCAATATGAGTGATTGCAAAGCTATGCCAACTCCCTTAGAACAAAATGCAAAGTTGTACAAAGAAGATGGAACTAAAGAGGCAAATGGAATTTTATATCGTCAGTTGGTGGGAAGTCTGAACTATCTCACCACTACCAGACCAGACATTGCATACTCAGTCAGTATCCTTAGTCAGTTTATGGCTAAGCCTTTAGGAAAATACTAGAATGCTGCAAACAAAGTTCTCCGATACTTAAAAGGAATAATCAATTTAGTTATTATGTATACTGATGAATCTGATGTTGCACTGATAGGTTTTTCTGATTCAAATTGGGCAGGAATTCCTGATGATAGACGATGTACCTCTGGCTATGCATTTCATCTCAGATCAGGGGTTCTGTCATGGAGTAATAAGAAACAGCCAACTATTTCTTTATCATCAACAGAATCTGAGTACAAAGCTTTTACCAATGCCACCTGTGAAGCTTTTTGGTTGCAGGTAATTCTTGCAGATCACGTAGAGGAGCAAAGTGGTTCAACAAGCATAAATTGTGATAATCAAAGTGCTATCAATTTAGCACACAATCCAATATATCATGCTAGATCAAAACACATTGAGCTGCAATACCACTTTGTACGAGAGAAGATTGAATCAAATGAAATTGGTTTCGTATTTTGTAATACCAAGGATAATATGGATGATATATTTACCAATCCTCTTGGTAAAATCGAGTTTGAAGTTTTTATAAGTAAATTAGGTGTTGTAGAAAATCCATTTCTCCATTAAGGGAGGATGTGAGAATAATCTAGAATAATGTAGAAATAGCAGTGGTTATGGTTTTTTGAACGAGAGTTTTAAATTAGAGTTTAGTTCCACCAGTTCAAGAATGTTACCCCAAACATAGGAAGATTAAGTGAGTCCCTATGCTATAAATATGTAATGTTTTCGTTGAGCTAAGATAAGTTGAGTGAGCTCTGTCTCACGATTGTGTGTGTTGCATTTGTTTTATTTAATTAATACAATACATGTGCGAGGAGGTATATTATAGCAATCAAGTGATTATTTTCAAAATTTAATTGTTCTTATCAATAATATCTATATCATTTTTATACATGTATCTTTCTTCAAAAATTCATACTGGACTTTATGTTTAGGAAATATTTATGATCATTGATATTTTAAACTATGTATCAAGATATATTTGTTTGCAAATTAAGAAAAGTGTCTTCCAACTAGAAACAAGTAATCATCATGCAGATATCCCCAAAATTTTGAGAGTGATTTCATATGCAACACCGAGCCTTCTCTCTTGTCATACCCATTTAATATTTTATCTTGATACTTTACTTCATTTACACACATATATGTCTCCCAATGTTTCTGACCATATACTTCCCTATCATTACAAACCATAAAATTATCTCTATTCACTCTCCCATAGTCACAAGATATGTTTGATAATTAGCATGTATTAATACTTAACTCATCCAAATAATTTTTTAGTTTCCTAGGTGCCCAACATACAAGTTCTTGTATGTAAGGGTATCACAACAATAATTCAATTAGTATTTTGATGACCTAACTTACTTAATGAAATTTATTTCAATATACTCATGACAATATTTTTCACTCCTCATCATATTAGCTTTATAACATATCACTTTATTTGATTTCTCATTTATGGTTCATTGAAAACTCTTAATTAGTGATTTATGCCCTCAATTCTGCATTGTTTAAAAATATCATAGTGGATATTGACCAAAGTTCTTCACCTAAGTACACCCATATCTCAAGATTTGAAGTAGGTAAGGGTGAAAAGTTTGGTCCTGTAGGAGGGTTTTCTTCTTTTCTATGGAACAAAACACAGTTTGTTATTATTTTCATTTAAATATGCCACAACGTTGAACCCTTAATCTCTCATACCACTTGTAACATCCCTAAATTTGTAACAAGTATTTTTTTTAACAATTTCTAAGGTTGCTACTTCTTATTATATTTTCGCACAATCATATTAAACAAGTTTCTTAGGTTAATCCATGTAATTTATACATTCCTTATATCGACACCGGTCCATCATAATTTTAGAGTTTTTTTTAACTAACATAAGATAAAGTATTAGTTCCAATTTGATGGTGTGTTCTCTTCCATGATGTTAATATTGCTTTAACCTATTTTTGCTTGTGTCCATATGATAACTTTGTTGTGTGGAAATTCATATAGTATGTTTTAATTTTCCATCTATGGAACAATCTCAATCAATTGTATTCTTATTATAATATATATAATTTGTATCAAGCCTTCCTACCTGATGATCTAGGGGTATGAGCTCTAAGCCATTATCTAGAGGTACTCATGTAAGGTATGGGGGTCTTCTGAGATGTCAACAAATTCACATTTCTAATTGCTAAGGATTCAATTGAAATTTTATAGGAATTAGGGCACAACTATGGGTAACTACCCCCATCCTTTCTGCATTGTGTCAATAACATTTGCAATCTTGATCCTCTAGGAAAAAGGCTCTGCAAAAAATGGGTTTAACTTCTACATGATTACAGTGGTAATGCCTTCTATATAATTAGCTAGGTTACATGATTGTTTGGAAGACCTAGTAGAAGTAATGTTTGAAACTCACAAACCCTTTTTTCATTTATCTTTGAATCACTTTTCCTTTTTGTAGGAAGATTCATCATTTATCTACTTTTTTCAATTACTGTTAGGTTGCTTCTCTTCGAAACAATACTTATTTTATCATGGCCACTGTGTGTGAGGTGTAGTCAATCCTAGGGTTTTAAATTAAATGGATTCCTCCGATAGTGTTCTTCACTAGCTACAAAATCATGAGGAAAGGGAGTGCTCCACCCAACCAATCATTATGGTATCAACTGCCAGAACCCCAACCATAACGATTTTTCACTTCTAGAATAGTTATTTGAATAATGACCATAACAAGTATACTCCAAGAATCTTCTTGACCCATGCCAGGCCTTAATCTATGAACTCGATTGAGCTCCTCGATATAGTCTAGGATTATGCTAACCAACTAGCACAAGAATCCCTTTACATGGAAATGTCCTTCCTTTCTCAACAATGTAGTGTCTAAGCTGTAAAAGCTTACAAATTTTTATCCTCGCTTTGCCTAGGTACCAATTTCACAAGGTTACCTTAGTTTTTCTTCCCTCTCACCCTCCTCGCTCCCTTTCCCCAAAAAATATTATTTATCTCTAGGGAAAGTGTCTTCTAATTTTTTGGTAAGTGGAACTACCATTTAGCACTTTTTCGAATAATTTTATGGCTGACCATGAGAAGTATATATTAATTAAATTTAGAAATATAAAAATTTGTGTTTATCACTTATTCATACCCAAGCATTCAACATGGCCTACCATTTGACAAGCAACTTAGCAAAAGCAAATTATAATATTTACAATTCACTAAGAAGTATTACATTTTTTTAATTAATCTGATTATTATAAATATTTTCTTATTATAATTTTTTTATTATATTAATTTAAAATAAAGTTATGAAATAAAATATAAATTATATATACATTTTATTTAAAAAATTATTAAGAAAAGAAAACTTCACAATGCTCAATTTATATTTGTGAATATAAATTTTAATGTATGTATGTTTTCCTTTCAAATTGTACTAAAAAAAAAAATTTAATAAATCAACATTCCATTTTGTTGTTTTTATGAATTAACCATTTCATTTTTTCCAATTGAAATGGGAACAATATTTAAAAATTAAAAAATAGTAGAAATTGATGTAAGTTTAATTTTACAAAATCCTTATTTTTTATATATGTATTTTTGTTTTCATTTCATAAGTGAATATTATTGTTGTTCAAAATATATAGTTTCAATTGTAGATTTTAATATAATTTAAAATAGGTACTTATTGTTCTTGGAAATAAAATTTACTAGTTATCCATGGATCCAACAAGCTCATTCTATAGCCCATTATGATGATGATTTGTAATTTTGACAAATTACTCTTTTAAAATAATAAAAAGAAAATATTCTTTAAATAGTTTTACTTAATAGTATTATAAAACATAGCGGTACCATTGTAACTATGTTTGTCTTATCGGTTTCCATAATAGATGTGGAAAAAATATTTGAGTGTGGCTCTTAATTATAAATAAAATATTTACATGTCCATATGGAATAACATAATTATATATATATTTTTAAAAATATTTTAAAATAATTGAAAGAACCAAATATTACTTATATTTTAATATTTGAATTAGAGAAATAAATAAACCATTTTATATCCATAATTTATTTTAAATCTATACAAACTGCAATAAAATATTTCAATGTTAAAAGATAAGAAGTAACATTCAAATCTATTTACAAATATATTAATAGAAAGCAAAAAATCTTTAATAAAGACAATGTAATCTATCAATAAAATATCTGAATTTAATCATGTTAACTAATTATTTTAATGCTAAGAATTTACAACTTGTATATGGTTTTATAATAATAATAATAATAATAATAACAACAGCAACAACAACAAAGTCTATATATTTGACATAATTTTGAATTGAGCAAATATTTTTTGGATTTGTATCTTTAAGTTATTTTATTCCATATATTAGAAGGGATTGAAACAAATTATGCATTAAAAAATGTAATTTAAAAAACGAATATACATATATATATTCTTAACCATCATCTCCCAAGTATCTCTCAATTTTCTAAAGACACAATCTTTGCATTATAAAAAAAAAAAAAATTATCTCAAAAAATTTGATCCGTGCTACTAGATCTATGACATAACATATACTGTAATAGAAATAAAATAAAAAATAGACAAGGGATCAGGAATCTCTAGAAAACTAAGGTCTCCTATACAAAAGTTTCAACGGGTGTTGGAAATGGCACTTTGAGGGGGAAGGGGATCTTTCCCCTCCTACCATGATGTTTCCATGATGGGAGGTTCTTCATGGAATCTGGGCTTATGTGCCAACTCCAACTCTTGGAAGAGACGAGGTGCAAAGCTTGATTGTTTTTATGTGGAGAAGGTATTTATGCTAGCCAAGGTGCAATAAAATATAGAGTTTCAGGATTTTAAAGATGTAGAGGGTCCACTTGAAACCATTTAGGAAAATTTTCCAACCACTTCGTTTATGTTTTTATGTCTTTCATGTTAGCTATTAGCATTAGTTTTGTAATATATTTTTTAGGAGGCTTCCTAGCCTAGGTTAGCGACACTGGACATTGATTAAGTGGTTATTTTTCCAATTATGTTCAAACTTTTCAAATTGTCCAAAACTGTTATGCTATGCTATTACTATTGGTTTAATTTTCCAGATTGGTAAACCAATAACACAACAATATACAACAATATAACACTCTCACACGAGAACCCAATTATAAGATGTAGACATTTTTCTCATGGATTAATAAATATATTCTAACCAATTTACACATAAAAAGATATACTATAAAATAAATACTATACAGCTATTCCAACACATAGTAAAACATAACTTTACTGAATTAACATCTAATTTCTTTAAGATAATATTGATTTAATCTTTTAATATATAATATTATCAATATTAATTTGATATTTTTAACCAGTTTAAATGAAACTTCTAACCATATGTATGCATATTCTTCGTTCCAAAAACTCATCAAATATAAATTAAAACTTTAACATATGTTTTGAAAATACTCAAATGCTTTTACCATATTAACATAATTTTTTACATTTATAAATTCAAAAATTTTAAATCCCAATTTCCATATATATAATAATCCAATTTTAGTTTATTTACAATTTTCAATTCACCGAGTCACACTTGTATTGATAAATAATACACAACCTTTTTGTGTTTAACTTTGTTTAAGCATATTGTAAAAGTTTCCCATTTCATTTAATCTTAAAAATCTTAATAAAATTCAAAACCAATAACATTATTTTGAATGGGCACTTACTTTGAAATTATTCGAGTATTATTAGCCTAGTGACTCTATTATTATATGATAAATGTGTAGTGGTCAATTCAATACCTTCTTTTACATCTATTGCCATTACAAAAAATTGGCAAGATTGGATAGTGGAAGGTTATGATCAGTTTGGATGTATCAATTATCCAATTCTTAGAGGTGTGTTGGTCACAAAACTTGAGTGGAAACTTAGTCTTACATTTCTAGAATGACAACTGCTTCACCATTATAAACTTAGTCTTGCGTTTCTAGAATGAACGTTTCTAGAATGAGAATTGCTCCACGATTATATCTGGATGTGCTCCAATGTAACTTGCTATTACAACACATCATTTGAGTGGAAAGTGAGTGCCATATTTCTAAGATGCACAATAGAATTCGGCCTAGGTTAAGGCTTTGATACCATTTGACACTGCACCAAAATTTATAAGTATTTAATTTTAATAAATTTATAAACTAGTAAGTTTAAATTACTAAAAATGAAAAATTAATTTATCATATACTTTAACAATAGAAATAAAAACAAAATATTGTATAAAAAATCTAACTATAATTACTTTAAATACATTTTTAATTTAATTTCACATTTTTAGAAAACATAAAGAAAACAATCAAGTTGTTGATTTTCTATAATAAATATTTTTTATAGAAGGCAATTGATTAATATACACAAATATAATTAACCTAAGATATCCCAACTTATACTATACATATAAGATGACTTATACTATACATATAAGATATCCTGATTTATACTATACATATTGTTAAATTTTATACTTTTCTATTTATATTATAAATCATAATGTTTTTTCACATTAATCACATTTTTATATTCATGATGAACCACATTACTTGTTTTAAAACATAAACTAAATTTTAATGATGTCATTAGTACTAAAAACATTATAATTTATATAAATATTATAAAATTTTATATTAAAAATAAAAAATTGTCTTTATTTTTAATTTGACATTTAAATTAAAACATAATTATTGTGTCAAAATATGTTACGTTTAGTTAAAAAAGTGAAATAAAAAATAAGAAAATATTACAATTGAATTCCATTTATTATAGTAATTTGATTTTCTTAATGACAAATGCATATTTACCTATCATATTAAAATAAATTTAAATAATAATAATTTATATTTATAATTATGATATTTCAAAATATATATTTAATAAAATAGATAAAGAAATTAATAAAGTATATGATAATGATGATGGTCATAGTCAGTTATGACCAATGGGGTCTCTATCACAAATATAAAAGATTTTATTTATAGTTCCAAAGGGTCTTGGGAATAGACCACTCTTTTGTCTCACTAGGAAGCTTATATATATATATCAATTTACCATTTAGACTCAAATTTCTATTTGTAAAATTTATATTTAAATTATATTAATAAATATATAAAAACTTAAACATGTACAATGAATTCTCTATCTTTATCTCTTATTAATGGTATACAATTGAATAAAAAATAATAAAAAATATAAAAAAAATTATATATATATATATATATATATATATATATATATATATATATATATATATATATATATCAAATTAAAATAAAAAATATTCTATATATAAATATGTAAAAATTATATAAATATATAATATTATTAATTTTATTTCTAAATTTATTAATAAGTTACAAAAATCAAATCTTTTATAATATAAATTTTTACTCAAATTTTGTTAAAAACAATATTTCATTTTAAAAGATTTATTTCTCAAAACATTTAATAATTTTAAAATTAAATTAAATCTATTATAATTTTACATAAATCTCTTTTATAAATCGACACTAAAAAATTCTCTCATAATTTATTATTGTTGAAAAAACAAAATGACCATGTGTAATGATATCGAATCTTACCTATAGCATGTATTACGTAATAGTGATTTTATGTGTTAAGTAATAATGATTTTATAATAATAAGGAAAAGGAAAAGGAAAAGGAAAGAAGCCTGTGACACATGATTGTTGGATCCGCATCCAATCAATACCTGAAACTTTTCTTACAATGTGTCTGCAACTAGAATTCACTTTTGTTAAAGAATCCCTCAAGTGAATGACGCTGAGCTTGACTGTATTTTCCGTGTCTAACTTAATCGGTATCGTGATGTTATTTCGCTCTTTGTTTGACTTATGGCAATGTTGGGTATTAATTTGTCGCTTTTAATCTAAAATTAGTCGTCCTGATCAGTGGTATGGTGGGTAAATTTGAAATGGCCACTTCTCTCTAAGCCAGCTAATAAACTAGAATAATTATGACATATGAAAAACCAATGAAAGACAATAAAACTAAAAAAAACACAGATCAAATGAGATCACTGCTCAACTTGTAAATCTCACATTGGTTCATCTATGTAAATGCATTCTTATATAGTAAACCTATTACTAATTCTATTTTATCAAATACTAATTATTTATTCTGACTACTGCCAATCATTCTGATCACTGGCCATCCTAATAATTTGCTGCGCTAATTCTTAATAACATAGAATCACAAAATTTGCTGACAAATTTCAGCAACTAAGCAGTATTCTCAACACTCCCCCTTAATGCTTAATGAGGGCTTACTAACTTATCTCTTAGTGCCAAAAACTGATCTTTTGCAACTGCTTTGGTGAAGATATATGCTAGCTGATGCTTAGTATTTATGTGCTTCAATTCAACATCTTTCTTTTGCACCAAATCCCGAATGAAGTGATATTTCATGTCAAAATTCTTTGTCCTGCTGTGATGAACTGGATTCATGAATCCTTTGGCAACTAATCTTGCCTTGTGTCTTTGAACACTCCCATCACTATTAAATTTGGTCTTGTAGACCCATTTAGTGCCAATATTTTTCTTGTTATGCGGAAGCTCTGTCAATTCCCAAGTGTCATTCCTGTGAATGGAATCTATCTCTTCTTGCATAGCTTGCACCCAAACCTCATTAGTACATGCATCTTCAAAACGTGATGGTTCAAAATCAGCCTTGGCTAATAAAGCAAAATTCACTGTCTCACCTATTGGGTTTTCATCATGTGATTGATTTGCAGTCCTTTGATATATGTCACTCAATCTCTTTACCTTCCTTGTAGAACTTGGAGAAGAATTTGGACTTGAACTTGATGCTGATGAAATTGATGAAGGACTACTTGGTGGAGTTAAACTACTAGATTCAGAAGCATTAGTTGGCTGCTCAATATCAGCAATTATATCATCATTCAAAACAATTTTTTTCTTCTCAACATGGCCTTTTTGATGACCATAAACTCCCCCTTCATAAAAAATTACATCTCTTGATACAATAAAATTTTTAGTGAGGGGATTATACAATTTATAAGCCTTGCTTCTCTCACTATACCCAATGAAAATGCATAACTCACTCTTTGCATCTAAATTTTTCCTATTTTGATCAGGTACATGCACATAAGCCAAACAACCAAAAACTTTGAAATGATTAACATTAGGCTTTTTTTTATACCAAGCTTCATAAGGAGTCATCTTCTCTAGTGCACTAGTGGGGCTACGATTGAGGATGTACATTGCTGTAACAACTGCATCTCTCCAATAAGAATTTCTCAATCCCTTAGTTTGTAACATGCACCTTGCCATTTCAACCACAGTGCGATTCTTCCGTTCAGCTACACCATTCTATTGGGGCGTGTATGTTGTAGTATGTTGCCTCCTGATGCCATTCATATCACAATAACTCTGGAAAGCTTTTGAGCAAAATTCTCCTCTACGGTCAGTCCGCAAACATTTGATCTTGGACCCTTTCTCATTTTCTACAAGTGCCTTGAACTTTTTGAATGTATCCAAGGCTTCACTTTTGGCCTTCAAAAAATATACCCAACAATTTCGTGAGTAATCATCAATAAAAGTGATGAAATATGATGACTTACCCAAACTATTAGTCTGCATAGGCCCACAGATGTCTGAATAAACAAGTTGAAGTGGATGATGAGCCCTCCATGCATTTTCCTTTGGGAACCTTTCCCTTGCATGCTTGCCTTTAGCACATTCTTCACAAACCTCCTTATGCTCCTTTACCTTGGGCAAACCAGAAACTAATGCATTTGAGGTTAGAAGTTTCAAATTGTGAAAATTTAAATGCCCATACCTGAGATGCCATAGCCAACTTGAATCCTCATAAGCCATATTTGCAAAGTTGTTGCTATGTTCATCAAACCTTAAGGGAAACATCCTATTTCTTGTCATAGGCACAACAGTGATCACCCTATTTCCCTTATTCCTATCATAGATAGTACATGTCTTATTTTCAAATACTACTTTATAATTTTTCTCACATAGCTGCCCAACACTTAACAAATTGTGCTTCAATTGTGGAGTATAATAAATATCATGAATACTCTTTATACCTTCTTTTGTCTGGATCTCCATAGCTCCTTTGGTAGCAACCTCCAAATATTTATCATCACCAAGCTTGACTTTAGATTTAAAACTTCCATCCTTGGCTGAAAACAATTTCTCATTCCCTATCATATGGTTAGAGCATCCAGAATCTATGTACCAAACATCTTTACTAGTATTTTCACCTTTGGCATAAGATAAAAATAAGTGATCTAGAGGATACTCATTACTTTCTTGAACATAGTTAGCATTTTTACCTTCTTTCAATCTGCATTCTCTTTCAAAGTGGCCATATCTATTACAATAGTAACATTGAACATTTCTCTTATCAAATCTACCTCTTCCTCTGAAACTACCTCTGCCTCTACCTCTAGAAAAATTTTGGCTTTTCCATTTACCTTGATATTGATTGGTTTTGGCACTACTGCTACTTTCATCTTCATTATGTGTAATTTGTAATTTAGAGGAAAAAGCTTTCTCAACAACTTCAAAAGTTTCTTTCAATCTTTCTTCATGAGACATGAGAGATCCAACCAATTGATCAAACTTTAATTGTGTCAAATCTTTTCTTTCTTCTAATATTATGGCAACATTATTCCATCTAGGTGTTAAAGATCTCAATACTTTTTTATTAAAACTTCATTACTTACAGTTTCCCCAAGTGTAGCCATTTTATTGACCACATCTTTGACTCTCACACAATAGTCACTTATACTTTCAGCTTCTTGCATCTTCAGGTTCTCGAACTCTCTCTTCAATGTCTGAAGCTTGACCACCTTAACTTGATCACTACCTTGGTAAGCTTCTTGAAGAGTCTTCCAGGCATCTTTGGTAGTTGTAGCTCCCGATATTCGTGGAAATAAGCTCTTATCAAGAGCTATCTGAATGTGAAACAATGCTTGAGCATTCTTCTTCCTTGCTTCCTTTCTTGTTGTTTTTTCATTGGCTGTAAGGGCATTCCAATCTACTGGCTCATCATAACCTGATTCAACAATATCCCACAAATATTTTCCAATCAAAAAGGTCAGCATCTTAATGCACCAATAATCATAATCGTTCCCATCAAATTCTGGAATAGGCATGTTAGAATTCGACATTTTTAACTTTGGCGAAATTCCAACAATTAAAATTTAACCCAAAACAATTTTACCTGCTCTGATACCAATTGTAGAATTTGAAATGGCCACTTCTCTCTAAGCCAGCTAATAAAATAGAATAATTATGACATATGAAAAACCAATGAAAGACAATAGAACTAAAAAAAAACACAGATCAAATGAGATCACTGCTCAACCTGTAAATCTCACATTGCCTCATCTATGTAAATACATTCTTATATAGTAAACCTATTACTAATTCTATTTTATCAAATACTAATTATGTATTCTGACTACTGTCAATCATTTTGAGCACTGGCCATCCTAATAATTTGCTGCACTAATTCTTAATAACATAGAATCACAAAATTTGCTGACAAATTTCAGCAATTAAGCAATTATTCTCAACGGGGTAAAGGTTAATAATAGTGAAGAAATTTAATTACTTTTATATATTGAACTTTTTGAATAAATCTATCCAATTAATAGTGCTTTGATTTCATGGCATAGCATTCTCTTATTGGGCAATACGGGATTTATGTTACTCTTGTGCAAATGAATGGAATATATACACAATTTTATAAAATTTAATTCGGGTCCAATTTTTATTTTTATTTTTTGGTTTCCTCACAGTCATGTTCATTCTCTGGAAAGAGATTTGCTTTTCTTTACGAGTCAAGTTCCTTCAATTAGTTTTACTTTTTTCTCTCTCAATGACGCTCCCCGTAAGAGGGAGTTAAGGTATTTGCTTTAATTTACGAGTCAATCTCGTTCCATTAGTTCTACTCTACTTTGTTGTCTCTGAATGAAGTTCAAAATGAAGTTAGGCATTTGCTTTACTTCAAAAATGAATTTAACGAATATGCCAAACTTTAATTGACAGTACAAGAGAGTGAGTTGTAGTAATAAGAGAGACCACTTTGCTTTATTCCTGAACGAAATTTTCATCAGAATTTCTATATTCTTCAGGAAACTCTATCAATCATCGTACATGAGCGAATAATGCAGACCTCTATCAATCATTTGAAATATGCAAATTTGTTTCAGTTGTGTTTGCTGTGCCGGAACATGGTGGCATCGATGTAGTGAAGACGTCCATCGATTTTAATTTGCATCTCATCTGTCCCTTATCATGGATTTCCTAACGGTGACTGAACTCTCTCACTTGGATATTCTGTAATTATCAATAAATGTTGAATATTCTTTAATTAAAAATTATTATAAAAAAATATGAATATTGTTAGGGTTACATATATTAATCATGTTAATTCAGTTTTTTAATTAGTGATTAACTTGAATTAGGGTAATATATATATATATATATATATATATATATATATATATATATATATTTCTGAGAAGAAGAAAAAGCTGGTAACCTATATTAATAATAGCAGTTCCGGTATATAGTCAATAACATCAGAAAGATCTTAAAAGTATCATGAAAGATAACCCAGTCGCCCAATACCGACTATTCCAATGCAAATACCCAGCCCATGGAATGTATAAAAGAGCTACTTAGTGTGAACAAAGTGCATAATACCATGAGATTATAAACATGCCAACCCTATCTACATACCCAGGAGATCTAAAAAGATCATTACCAAAAGTCTAAAACTGGCCGGGCCAATAACAGACTAGAAGAAAAAGTGGTATTAGGTAACAATGAACAAAAGAATTTCAGAAATTACTTTGTCTAGTTTATAGACAAAATGATCATTTTCACTATATTTTTCTGGTTTTTTTTATTAAAATCTAGTTGTTGTTGTTTTTTTTGTTTGTTTAAAAAGTTGTTTAATCTATATAATTCTAGTGTCCTAAGGGTTTTTCATAACGCTAAATTCACTTATGCTTTAAAAAAAATAAAAATTTAAACAACAAAAAAATCAGATTCTTGCCTTAAATTATATTTCCAAAGTCTAAAGTCTATTTCGTCTCATAAATATTAATATTTCTTGCATATATATTAAAATGTAATATTTACATTAATAGCAACAGGATTTCCAAAATTTTGATTTAAAAATTAACGAGATATTTGGTAGGTTGTGGGTATTTATATTCTCTAAAATATTCTACAATATATATGTAGTTTGAAATTAGATTTCCAAAAATTTTATTTTTCATTAACAATAATTTGTGGGCGGATGATACAAATTTAACCTTTAGTAATATACACCAATTAAAGGCATAAATTTATTTCCAAAGTAGCTAAGCCTCTTTTTCTCTTTTATTGAAATCCATTTTTTTTCTTTCTTTCTTAAACTAATGCATTGTATTATTCAAAATATGATATACATGGAGTTATAAATATTTCCATAATAATGATGAAGGATGCATGTATTGTCAACGAACCCATCACTCAACCCAACTAAAAGATTCTCAAATCACACTAAGAATACACATACCAATCCCCCTAAATTCATTAAAACTATAGTCTTAAGCTCGCATGCAAAAAGCCCCTGAAGCACAAAGACAACATATATATTTACATAAAAATTTAACAACTTTCATGACCTTATTTCCCCCCCAAAGGGACAACTTAACAATAATGGCATCATACATAGTTATCAAACTCGAGAAACAAAAAAAATACCAAACACCCTAACAATTATGGCATCATACATAGTTATCGAACTCTAGAGATATAAAAATACCAAACCATAGACTTGATCCATAAAGGACGTGAATCAATGTTTCTTAGCAATTAGCACGCTATTATTTCTTTTTAGAGCATTAGTTAATCTTCAATTTTTATTATTATTATTTATTATCAAATAGCAAAACCAACAAACAACACCATGCAATAATGCAGATAATAGAGAGAGAGTAGACACAAATATTTTTAGATGGAAAACCTCCTTCCCGACAAAAAACCATCGAACGCTTCTTAGTAATGTTATTCTTCTCTTTAAACAAAAAATTACACCAATTTTTTTAGTTCCAAATGAAGAATGAACCAACCTCCTGATTTACATGCACCAACTTAGAAAGGACACTCCAATGCCCTAGTTCATAAGAACCAACCTAAAGGATGTTGCAACTCCTTATGCTTCATTAACTCCTACTAAAAGGACACTCTAATGCCCTACGCATGCTCCAATTTGTCATAGCACCACCTTTCCACCCGTATAGTGTTCTCAAGCAACCGGCATGAAGGTGACTCTAGTCAACTCCCCTAACACCACCCTACCACTGTTACACTAATTTTTGTTCATATAACCTCTTAATATTAGATGGAATAAAGTACACCATGTAATACCAATTTTACCATCCTAAAATTGGATTCACTATGAGAAATAATTTAATAAACCATAGTTTACTAAATTATTTATGGTGTAAACAGGAAAACCCCATGAGGAATAATTAAATAAATCCTCATTTGTTTTATTTTCCCTCTAGGGATAATTAACTAAACCACTATTCAATTAATATTCCTCACCATTTTAAACCCAAAACAAGGAAAAATTAATTAAATAAATCATTATTTAATAATATTTCTTATTAAATTTGACTAAATTATTTATAAATAATTGAATAAATCATTATTTCTTTAATTATTCCTCGGCCTCATCCTTCAAATTATAAATAAATCATCTATTTATTTATTATCTTTAAATAAAGGGATTTAACCAATTCTAAATTCCTCTTCCCTCCACCAAAAAATAATAAAGTATTCCGAGATAAGTTGGATCTATGTTTGGTTAATAATATTTTTAACTATGCACCAATATCTATCCTAACACAATATTTTGTTATAAATAGAAGGGTTTTCCATTCATTCACGACTTTTTTGTTGCATTGAGATCAACTCCCGATCTATACTTTTCTTCCGACTTTTTGATCCTCCATCATTGTCATATTTTTTCTAGTTTTGTTTATGAGCTCCCTTTGAGTTCCATTTTTGTCTAGGTTTTCTGCACCATCAAGAGAGAGAGATCTTAGATTTGAAGCAGTGAGGAAATACAAAGACCCATCCCATTGAGTGGGACTTGTAACATATTTTTACGTTCCCTTCCAAGGTGTCATAATAGAAAAATTATTTATAAATTATTATATATGGAGCAAACTCTTTCTTATTTTTTTTGTTCAATGTGTTTAACTTCATAGATATAGATTTTTGTAGTATTTATTCTAATCACCTACTACAGATCTAAGGAAATTTATAGCCACATTTTATGTTACGGATGTTTCTTATGCACAATGAAACTGATTTATTGTCGTACACTTGCGATTAGAATTCACACTAACAACTGGCGACTCCACAAGGATTTTTAATTATAACTGTTGTCATTTTTCAGATGCCTGGATGACTAGCTGCTTTAACGTTTAGGGTTTTTCTTCAACTTCTTATTTTTTATTCCTTGATGTTGTTTTTAACCTTTTTTACCCTAAAACAGTAATAATTATAAGTTTCGTGTGTTTCTCGTCCTTTTAAATAGGTAACATGTATCAGCTACAATAGAGACAACACTTTTTTTTGAAACCTGCTCATGAGACAACTGAAAGTGTAGGTTGCACGTTTTGGCACAAAACCTCCAACCTCAGCTCTCAAGTAGTCGATAACTGTAAAAAAACTGCGACCTCAGCTCAAAACGGGTCAGAACGTGTGACTTGTACTTTTTTGTGGGATTTTTTTTTGTGACTTTCATGGTTTGTCTAGGGCATTGTTCACAATTTTCTAACCTTCTTGTTTACTCGTGTTGGACCTGTACTTGCTTATTTTTACTTGTCTAAGTAAGAACCAAGCCCCCTAGTGTTTAAGTATGCTTCCACCTTTCTAGGAGGAGTTTAGTTGGAGGAGGTATTCTAAGATTTCAGTCCTTTTCATTCATTTTTCATATCGGTTATTTATCCATCCAAAACACCTCTTTTCAGTTTTGTTTGGTCCTCCTTTAGGGTCCCCTCCGTTTCCCTTTCAGTTATAGCCTTTCGCCATCTATTTTTTAGCATTTTCCCTCCGATTTCTTGTTGTTTTCTGCACCTCTTTCCAACAAATCTAACCTTTAGATCCCTGTCCCTCTTGACCTTAGGTCCATTGGAAATTTTTTGTGGTTTGACTAGATTTCACCCACCCATAGACTATTTTTTGGGAATCCCTCCTCTTTGTGTTTAAATTTATGCATCTTTAGTTGTTTATTTTACTGTCGCTTTCAGTTTCTTTTACTATCGCTTTCAGTTTTATTTACATTTATACAACATTTTATTTTCTTTTTCTCTACACATGCTTGGGATTAGTTAAAATTAACACACTTATCACACACATGCAAACCTTAATTTAAGAGTGATTGGTTTACAGTAGCAGGCCAAGACTTAAACATTGTAATCAATTGATTTGCACATCTCTCGCCTTGTTAACCTCTCTTCCTTATTAGGTTCCATGTTTCTTTTCCATCATAGCACCCCCAAGGTGTTTATCACGGAGAATCCAAGGCCTTCATCCTCACTTTCCTTTAGGAAGACTTAATCCACTACGTAGGGTCCGAGTTCGTTCTCCCCCGAGTCCCCATTCCGATTTTGATTATGGTTCATCGGGCTCCCCTTTTGTTTCTATCCCTGGTTCTCCTCCACCTTTCACCGTCATCATGTACGGTGCAAGACCTACCTCTAGTGGTGGCCCCGGCTCTAATTCTAGAACTGCTACTAATGGAGCCGCAACATGAATGATTATGATTGCTCCCTTGCTTCCTTATATTGTAGGACAAAGATTTCCTGATTTTATCCAATTGACTAATGACCCTACACACCATTATCCAGGTTGGCCTACTATGCTAACCAAGCTTCCTTCATACATCCCTATGTTTGAAGGAAATTTTGTTGAGGATCCCACCAACCGTATTCATTCTTTCCACATGTGGTGTCCGTCCAACTCTACCATTGATGATGTTTTCCATCTTCAGTTATTGCGACATACACTTACTAGAGAAGCTTCCAAGTGGTTTGTCGACCAAGTCGCTAACTATCATACTACTTTTATGACTCTCGCAAAGGCATTTCTATCCTACTTCCAACTTCCCCTTCTCTATGACACCGGTACCGAAATTTTACCTCTTTCCATCAAACTTTTGCCACCTGCCTATCTAACCATTTTCAAGAGTGGTCCAGAAGGAAGAGCCTATGTCGAGCCCTTATTTTTGAAAATCGTGTCTAGATGGACTGGTTTCTTAGATCCATTTTCCCCTCTATTTTTAAATATGTCACATCCCACTTTCCTTAGACTCAGGAAGAACCCCTCCAAATTGAATTGAAAAATGACTTAATATACATGCAATCTGGTTATGTTTATACCGTATTACCTGATATTTCTAAACCTGGTGCTGCCAACGCACTAGGGGCATCTCATGTCACTGATGGTATTGTTGAATTCATTTCACATCCGTACAATCATCCTCCTATGGGTTATGGTTTCCCTCAGGGAGGGGCTAGCTCCTCTAATAATTTTCCCCCTCCCAGCATCATGTATCAAAGATAAGGCATGTCTTGCATATTTTTCAAACCGCATCCTCTAATGCTAGGGCCTGATTTTTCCCAACCTATTTACCCCAATGTTTCTTAACCTCCTTACTATCTGTATCCACAACACAATGCTCCACCTCCTCTAGCACAAGCACCTCTGACTCCCATGCCTTCTAAAGCTCTACGTTAGCAACCACCCCCCCCCCCTCCCCTCAGGGTTAGGTGTGTGTGCAAAAAGGGGCGATTAATCCTCCCACTTCCAAAAAGAAGAGGAAAGCCAACCAGAACCAACCCGCTCTAGGTAACTCAGGAAAAAATCTCGAGGGGAATACATATAACACTGCAACCCAAACACGGCACTTAGCCCAAGTAGGACAGGCCTTTTCCCACGAATAAGCCTTGTTCTTGTTGCGGTGTCTATGGTCACTATAACCATGATTGTCCCCTTTTACCTCAGATGTATCAAATGTGGGAATCTCAAGCATAATCTCAAGGAAAAAAATCCTCTTCTTCGTTTCCTCCTACTGCTGTGCCTATACATTTGGTTGTGTTTACCAATCCTTTACACCCAGCAAGGATACGTGGCTACCTAACCCCCTAAAGGTCAGGCACCCACTCAACCTCCCTCATCTGGTGCCTCTGATTACCAGATCCTCATTGTGAACTCTGACTAGGCCAATACCACTGATCTCAACCTTCAGACTAAATCGTGCCAGTACACCAAGCCTCCCACTACGTCCCCAACGTAGCCCCCATTTTCAATTCCCACATAGCCAACTTCGACACCCAATGGTCCTTTACAAACCCCTCCACATAAGGCAGTGGTACATACCAATATCCCCAAATGATCCTTACGCCAAAATGTTGTTTCCGCTAAATATGCCCACAGCTACATTATAGTAGGTGACCTGGCAGAATCCCATTCTGCCATGTCAATGTTGGAAGTCTGCCAGTCATGCCCTTCGTAACGAAAATCTCTAATAACTTCTATGACAATTGTGGGTGCTTCCTATGATCATTTGATTTTCTTCGATGTTGACAAGTTAGAGCATCCACCTCTTCCTCCATCTGTCACCTTCCAGATACCTATCAATGTCTAGAATGCCAACGTCTCCCGATGTATCATTGACAAGGGAGCATCCACCTGGGTGACATCTACTGCTATTTGGAAACAAATTCGATCACCCGAGTTAGCCACTTCCAATATCATCCTCTGTTCATTTTATGGCCACTCTTCCCAGCCCCTTGGCATGTTCCGCAATTATCTTATTACTCTCGTGGGAAAATTTGTTTGTGTTGACATTGAAGTCATTGATGCCCCATTAGACTAAAATAATATTTTGGGTTGTAGCTACGCTTATGTGATTTCTGATCTCCCATCTACAGTTCACCATAAGATGTGCTTTCCTCATAACGAAAATATCATCACAATCAATCAACTAATATATTAAAAACCAAAGTCCTCTACCTCTCCTGAGTGAATTATTTCTTCGGTGGCCAATAAACAAGTAGTTGAACATTCAACTAGTGTCTCACCCAAAGCCTATAAAGATTCATGTTTTCTTTGCTCATTCCCTAGTCTTTCCCCACCTATCTCTGATCCTAGCTCTTTGAGAGTTTGCATGATGCAATCATGTCAGTCTGACCTCAAATATTTGGGTTTGACTAGTCAGTAGCCTTGTCGTTTGCATCTTGCTCCTAGTACTTCGACTTAGCCTTCAGTACCTTCTCCTCAAGGCCCCTAACCTACACTTAGTATCACTGATCCTATTTATCCTCATGGAACGGTTCCCCCATCCTTAACAACCTGGGATATATTCTGCTTAGCCACTACCCCTCTGGCCATATAGTATTTCTTACTCGCCCTTTTGGAGTATTTTTTATACATGTTATGGCTACCTTGATCCTTCCCAACATGACTCTTGGGATTATAGTCTGGTACATTGATCTCCAATCCAATACCCTGCCTAGTCAACTCAAACCTTACACTGCTTTGACCCCAGTCCAACCAGTTGCAATGAATCACCCTTTTCTTTCTGTGCCTGAGCCACCTCAATAGGAATCCTCTCTTGTTGCGAAAGCCTTGGGTGAGGGGGGGAAGACCCGCAAAAAGGCACCTAAGGACAAGGCTTCCCAGACAACACCTGCTCCTTGTAAGCCTTCAAAGTGTACACATGCGTGTGCTTTGTGTGATGTTGTTGATCATGCTACCATAATTGTCCTGAATTGTATCGTATCAAACCCATGGTAAAGGAAGTGTTTCCTGAGTCTTATATCCCAAAATTCCATGTTACTTTACTAGATTCAGCCATGAAACTAAAGACTTTGCACTGAAATCACCCTTGTGATTTTTGTGATTTCCATGGTCACTATACTCACCTATGTCCCCACCTCAAAGACTATCGAACCTCCTTGGAAGTGGTTTGTGAATACGGGGCCAGGTGCAATGAGTTCGTCTCTCCCTTACTTATGTGTTATGGTTCGGAAAAACCAGAGGACACGTCCACTCCCATTGACATGCCCCCTCCAATGTTGAGATGATTGAGCCTTTGGTCACTGTCCTCTACCTACCATCACCTATGAGATGTGCGGTGAATGACCCCTTTCAGGAATCCCCTTCTGATTCTCCTAACCTCACTTCAGCGATCATCTTGGGCTCAACATCAGTGGATTATTCATCTACTTGTTCTTCTGTCAGCCTCTTTAACGATGCAAATTTCACTCTAACTTCTCATGATGATGATTCATGTAGCTTCGACACATCATGTGGTCATCCTTCCAGTAGTCACCCCATCTTATACTATAATGATTACATTATGTAAGCATTTACCACCCTTGAATTTATCTATCCCGCCCATAAGAGAAATGGCACCATCCATTTCTATGGTGACTTTCACAACTTGAGCACAAGTGTTCCCAAAGCAGTTCCACCACACCATCCACTAATTAGTGTCCGGGGTGTAGAGATTATAACCATTGCATTCCCCCTAGTAGTGCTTTTTTTATTTATGAATTGCATTCAAATTACGAACATTGTCCATCATCCTCTCATATGTCGTCTTGTGGCACCTTTCATATGGATCCCTTATCCACACCATATATCGGCTATGTCGATGTTGCAAGTCGCTAGTCTTGAAATGTAGCCTCAGTAGCGTGGGCCATTTTCACCCCCTTGCATTTGCTTGCCCTCTCTACTGGTGTATACCTTGGTGCTACCATCAATAACCAGGCTGAATATTATGTTGTGATAGGTTTCTTAGTTGATGCCCCTAAACGTTGCATCCTTGACCTTCATGTTCGTTTAGATTTTTTTTCTAATTGTCATGCAATTGAATTGTGTTTATCATGTGCATAATCTTGTCCTTTTCAGAAGATATTTATAAGTGAAGCTCTTATTGGATGAATTTGAAATCATTAAATTTAGTCATGTACTTAGAGCCCATAATAAATATGTACATAAGATTGTAAAAAATATTCTAGATTGGAATTTATCACACACCTTTAACGCAAGAAATAACCATAAAAAATAAAATGATGCATATCCATAATATGTGTAATTCAAATATAGAATGTTTTGGAGTCCATCAACTCCGATACATATGAAATGCCCATAACATGTTAAGTAAAACCAAAACTGGTGGCACCTTATTCCACTACATCTAATCACTATCCAGAGGGTCACCGGCCAATGGCTCAGCTCCTGCAGCTCGTAGATTATGCATCCCCTATCTGGCCATTCCCATGCACTGGATGGCTCCTTGCCACTTTGAGGGTAGACCAATACGTGGCTCTATGTATTGGTCATCAAGGTCTTGCCAACCATACTCAGAAAATCTGGTGATCATCTTATAAAATCTACGATGGATATCCTCTAAGAGGGCCACTACATCCTCATTTTTCATTCCCCTCGACCCATTAGGTCCTACAGCTCCTAACATTGAGGGTTGTTCGACCGGTTTCACCAGTGTTATATATGCATACCAAAAGTAAAAGAATCAATACCATATAAAATATTCTGAAACTTTAACATGCATCATACAAGATAAGAAAATTTTCACTTACCATCTGGCCTCCATGCTCAACCTGGCAGAAGTGGCAAGTTCGGTTCCCCATGATAGCATTTCCCACTATAGGGATAGTAATCTAAGAATGATGGCATCTTATCTCAATGCGCAAAAAAATTGGGTCAGAACACCCGTCCATCTGCCCCACCTCCTCCTCTACACAGCAGCCACCCTAAGCGTCACATCCTTGGCTCTCATGGACCCCCATCCTGAATCTGTATATAACGAAGAAGTGTCGAGATATTCTCAAAGAAGACTGAGAAAAGCACTGTGCCATAGGCACAGTCACGGTTTACATACTACTTACATAGTGACAACTATCATTTCAATGATGTTAGCATCATCTAGGCCCACCCATAGTAGGTCCCACTCAATACACTCTCAAGCAACATCATTTTCCCTCAGGTGATGTGGTGGAGGGCATTGTTGCCCAGAATCTGTAGCACTGTTTCTGCCACATCACCAATATTTCGCCTCTCTAGATCTCTAATTGGTTTCTAGTGCCTTTCACATGGACACCCAGTTGACAGTGGCGCTCTATGAACTCCATAATCTTTCGCCCTCTCGGTAACACTGGATGTGCATTTCGTACCATTCCTAGTGTGGGGGACAGATCAGGAAATATATATCCTGAAGTTTCAAATCAATTTGGTGCCCCTAAATTATAAATATCTCATGGTGTAGGTCCCAATAGCTAAATATCCAAGCCAACAAGGGCTCTTCTTCCCTCAACAATGGGTTCTCCACAAGTTTAAGGACCCCAAAGCTCGCTAATGTGGCACAAAACTCATGATCCCATTGGATCTCAAAACGTAATGTATCAAGGTCTCTCTCCCTCCAATTGATCCCTGATTCTTCCATACCTACAAAAAACCATCATATCTATCAACATACATAAAGGAAATACTACCTCATAGCCATAAAATCCCAGTTCTTAGCCAAAACTAGCACTAAACCCCCTCCATCTGATAGGTCACACTTTTTAGGCCATTTCGTGGGACAAATCACTTTTTTATGCCTAATACCTGCTACCCAAGTCACAGAAAAGACCCTAAAAAATGTGAACCGGTTGTGAGGAGGAGCAAGGGTCTGTTCCTGAGCTCTAAGTGCCTAGTCTGAAACTTTAATCCACTGAATTGCAAGAGTATGGTTAGGCCTCTTACCTGCATTTGACATATCTCGATTCCAAAGGTCCATTTGGCTGCTATGATCACCACAATATTTAGGGCCTTTTCTCCTCTCTACATTCACCACAACTACAGTTGCAAATGAATCAAATTGGAGGGAAATATCATTATTAAAGAAAAACCCCCAAATTTTTGTTTCACCTATTATGACCAAACCATAGGTCGGTTTGAAAAAATGTCTCCATCACAAAAAATATATCAGTGAGCACTGAAATGGGTACCCTTTAGTCTTTGGTGATTTGATACTTGATTCGGAAGCCTTTCTTCCAAGAAGGGTCACTTCATTGCTTCTCAAAATCAAATTTCTTCACTTGTTGCACTTGTACTTGGGCCACCACTTTTCCTTCATACTTGTTAATGCTCGTGTCAATTTTCATCGTGACTAACAATCCTGTACTCATGGTTTTATGGTCCCCACTGGGCCTCTTATTTGTGCAAGCATCATTAAGTCACCCTTGTTTAGAGCATCCGAGTTGAGTTATCATTGCATCCATGGAGTCGGTCCTGAGTCCCTTTTGTCTCTCGCCATAAATTTACATCCTACATTTCTTCTTACCTCCATATTGTTGAACATTTTGGCCTCCAGTCATACTGTCCCCTGTCCCCTCCAGATTCAAGTTAGTAGCTGCCAGGTCATCCATACCCTTTATGCTTTAACAAGGGAAATTGTCAGCCTGATACTCATTAACCCCATTCCAATGTCATCCCTGTTGTTAGTCTATCAGTCACTCTACTATTATCCCTCATGCCTTATTTGAGGATTTCTTATTGCCTCACCTATGGCAGACCTCATTCTCTCGACATTATCTTATTCATTCCAAAAGACAAGTCTAGAGGGTGGTGTACCTTGGTTACAGCTTCCACTTTTATTCAATGCCTCAGATCAGGAAAAGGGACCCTTTATTGCCCTTTCACTTGATTTTTTCTCAGTTCCATATACTTATGGCATGATCAAGATCCATATACTTGATGGTTCAATGATGCAGCAAATTGTACCAAACATTCTTGGGTATGCGTGAGATTTTTTCAGACCTCATGAGGGGGTGGCGCTTCAGGTAGCGCCCGACATGCATGGATGACCAATTTCCTATAGCCTAGGATGCAACTATACATATTTGATGTTTCAAGCCTCAGCCACTTGCAGTGCCTTTTTAGTTTGCATGTATCATTCATATTTTCAGAGCCCTTTCCTATTTTACATGGCCTCTTTGGTTGTACTTATATCTCATGTACTTAGATATTATTGTATAAATATTGGATGTTGTCCTAGGAACAGTATGGATGTGGGATCCATTATTTTTTTTATCTAGCCCATGGTTATGCCAGAATGTGCTATATAGCTCGTTCCCATGTTTTCTTGGCGGACCATTATTCTTTGTACTTTATCATCTTGGAGGGCATAGGTATGCCTCCCCTGCCTCATTCAGAACAAGTAGTCACTAATAAAAGAGAATTTTTGCACCTGTAATTCTCGACTCCTCAGGGTCTTGTCCTCTCTCACTTCAGTCCGCCTTATATTTCTCTCTCTCTGACTCCCCTTCGGTGTCTACTGACTATTTTCTTACAACGTACCTCAGTCATACGATTAGCTCCTAATGCTTGCACATTGAGGGGAAATGTGTTACACCAATTTTCGGTCATCTAACCTGCTACTATAGATGGACTAAATTACACTATGTAAGACCAATTTTACCATAGTAAAATTTCTTTCACTATGAGAAATAATTTAATAGTTCGTAGTTTATTAGATTATTTCAAGTCTAAACAAGAAACCCCATGAGGAATAATTAAATAAACCTTTATTTTTTTATTTTCCTCTAGGGATAATCAATTTAACCACTATTTCATTAATATATTTGATCATATTTAACCCAAAACAAGAGAATTAATTAGATAAATCGTTATTTATCTTATTATCTTTTCGGAATAATTATTTCAATCATTATTTAATAATATTCCTTATTAAATTAAACTAAACCATTTATAAATAATTTAATAAATCATTATTTATTTAATTATTCCTTAACCTCATCCTTACAATAATAAATAAATCGTTTATTTATTTATTTTTAAATAAAGGGATTTAACCAATTATAAATTCCTTTTCCCTCTACCAAAAATAATAAAATATTCCAAGTAAGTTGGATCTAGATTTGGTTAATAATATTTTAACTATGCACCAATATCTAGACTAACTCAATATTTTTTTATAAATATAAAGGTTTACCATTCATCCTTTTGTTTCCTTGAGATCACCTCCTCATCTATACTTTTGGTCTGACTTTGATCCTCTATTATTGTCATATTTTTTCTACTTTTACTTGTGAGCTCCCTTTGAGTTCCATTTTTTTTCTAGCTTTTCTGCACCATCAAGAGAGAGAGATCTTGGATCTGAAGCACTATTGACATACAAAAATCCATCCCATTTAGGGGTACTGCTAACATCTTTCTATTCTCCCTTCCAAGGCGTCATAATATAAAAATTATTTCTAAATTCTTGTCTTGTCCATTGCATGTATGGAGCAAACTCTTGCTTCTTTTTTTTTTTTAATTTTTTAACTGCATAGTTCTATATTTTTGTAACATTTATTTTGATCGCCTACTCTAGATCTAAGGAAATTGACTGCCACATTTTATTTCAGGCCTTTTTGTTATGCACAGCTAAGGTGATATTTTTTCGTACGCTTGCGATTAGAATTCACACCAACACCACTATAAATTATTCTTATGAAACAACCCGAAGGGGACTCCAATCACATGAATTTCATCTCCCTACCATCCTGATGAGTCAAAAAACACCCTTAACAATTTTCTTAATATTCCCTCTATGCTCTGAATCAATATGGAAAAGTTGTAATAAAGATAACTTTCCTCTGCTTAGTATTTATATCATTGAAAGGTGAAAGAAGCCTCAATGCATAAAAATACTCCAAGTAATCTCTGTACAAAACTTATCCAATTAGTCAGTGAACTATAGTGCTCAACTTGATCACTCCATAATATTTCTCAACTTACTCACTCCACAAACTGATCACCTCACAATGTTTCTCACATTAATTACTACACTATATTGACCAACCCAATCACTACACAATTTTTGTCAACCATTGTACATAAAATGCTCCCTAACTACACAAAAAAATGTAATTTTTGTTGTTTTAATTTATTTTACTACTCGTGTATGTATATGCATTCAGAGGATCATGAAGAAGTCAACCCACGTTGTTGTACTACTAATTTTGTTGCAAGTAGTACTAAAGATTTATGATAGCTCAAACCAAGGTGCCTTACTTCATCCTTATGACCTTCTTGCAATTCTCTCAAACTCTACCCAAAGAAGGCTACCAACATATGACACATGTCTGCGTAGATGTAGCTATTAAGTACCTTAAAAATGGTTGTTATTTCATTTTTCTATCCTTTTTTCACTACTTAGTCATCTCAAGTCAAAGTGAAAGAATCATATCAATGTCTAATGTAAGTTTCAACTCATTTTCAAGTTTATATTATTCTATGTCAAGTCTATGTGTCAAGCTAATATGTCATGTCTAGGTGTTAAGTGAATATGTCAAGTCACTATCAAGAGTTCTTGTCATCATTCAACAACCTTAATGAAGAATATTAGATATGTAATAATCATATTGTCAGTTATTTAAGAGAAAGGTCAACATCAAGTACTTATTTTTTAAGTCAACCACTACTTTATTTAAGTTATTCACACTTATGTTTAAATTAGTATGGTTAAGCTTTGGTCCTTCAATCTTTGAGTGTTGTAGGTCTGCTGCTTGAATTTTTTACTATGTTGCCTACTAAAGTAATAGCTAAGAGCTAGTTTGGTGAGCTTCACTTCTAAGTAATGGAACAAATATGCCATAAACATTATCTAAGATTCAGTTTCAAAGGATGAAACAACTCACACTTTTTATCCTAACAATTGAAGCCAAAAGATGAAAAAATCATAAATCTATCATTAAATTACTACATTTGAAGTTGTTAAACTCAACTTGGACCAATACTTCACTAGTTCTTGAATTCTCCACAAACTTTGATTGAGATTTATTTCACCTCAAAATAACTACAATAACTTCAACCAAAATTTCTCACTATTCACCTAATTTTGCACCATGTCTTGAATCAATAAGAGTTTTCTTGATGAGATTACTTTAGGAAACATAAATGAGATCGATATTTAAACAATGAATGAACCCAAAACTTATAATAAACTAAAAGTTATTTTATTTACATAATTGTTTCTTAGTTGAGCTTCTTCATAGTATTGCTAACTATAATATGTATATACAGAAGTGTTTAACACAATCACTATATTATTTTGAATGGATCGAAAATATATACTTGCATGATTAGGAAATTATTTCCAAGAATAATTACTATATAAAATTTATGTCTATAGGTATGTCGTCAAGCTTAGGTATCTGTCAAAACACAAGAAATCAATCATTAGCTTTATGCATATATCAATGTAGGGCATAAGAAACGAAAAAAAAATAAAAAATGACTATTGTATTCACAATCATATTAATGAAGTAAATATGTCAATTTCAGATGTGAGTCTCTAGAGGTTTTAGGTAGCAGAGAAAAATTTTCACATTAGTTAGCAAGAATTTCTTAGACTTCCTTCAATCATCGAGGGGATGAAAACTATGCTCAAAAAATTAAAGTGTTATAAATATCCCAAAGCTAGAGCCAAATTGCAGCACTCATCATTCTAATTCCAACAATTCTTGAATCACCTCAATTTGACACCTTATGAGGAAATTATCACATTCTTAATGTTTTGGGGAACAGTAGAAAAGTCAACTTGTAGGGTTGAATGTGTATGGTACCGATGCCACATGTTAGACCATACAATGACAGAATGTTGACATCATCTAGTGACTGGGAAGTATGGTATCCAATTCGGGATTGACACATGGCACATATGAGAAGAAGTAATTTGGTATCGATGATTTGTAAAATTTGGACGAACTTGGTTATGCCATGTGGCCGAATTAGAGGGCACCATGTGGCACAATCATGGAAGGCCACCTATCCCTTTATTAGTTTTCAAAATAATTTAGTTAGTTGCACCTCATGGGGGTTGAACCCTTAATCTAAGGTCACACTGTTGGAATAACCACATTACTTTTTAAACATGGCTCGACTAATTTCATTTAAATTTGAACGATTGGGAAGCTAAGGGAAAGGTCCAAGATGGTGAGAAAACCCAATCAGAGAAGCCCTATGTCATGTATAATATTTTTAACAAAAGGAAAAGACACCAGGATTTATGGTGAATAGTTAATGCCCAAGGTAACGACACTACGTTACATTACAGATCATGTGACTAGAGCAATAAGCACATAGGGGCAGGGCACATTGCACCATGCTTGCACCCAAAGCCCAAGTCATATGTGCATGATGAGTTTGGGAGTAGGGCGAGGGAGGTTGTAAGGCCTATGGCCTGCACCCCACATGCACATGCCACCCAAACACACAACAAGATGAGAGTTGAAGGGGATTCAAACCATGTTGTTTAAAAAACATATGTGTTAAATAAAATGCAACTACCACTGGAATATGTGGATCTAACCTAGCAAGTTTGAGTGTCTAAAGATCTCTCCAGCCAATATCCCATGAACCGATTTTTTCCCATTTTTGTAAAAGGAACCATTTTTAGAGAGAACTTAACATGTAGCTTTGAAAAAAAAGACGTAACTTGGTAGTTTTTAACCTTTCCCAAGAAGAGCCTACAGAGGTGTTTCAGGGTATTTTGGACAAAATGGAAGTGTTATTTTTTCAAATTGAGACTTGTATGTTTTTTTATCTTAGAATTTTATCATCTAATATAAAAGGCCACCAATGGAAGCTAGACACAAGGATGTAGCCCAGGAGGGGTGAACTCTATCATCATTTCACTATGTTTTGGTGATACATGTTTTCCATTTTATCTATTAAAATTATTCAAACATTAATTTAGTTTTTTTGTTTTTCAATCACTATGCATTTCCTGAAATACATAAACTATCTTGATTGTGGGGAAAAACTCCACAGTTAAGCACACTTGAGCCAAAGGGGTTTTGGGATGGGTGATCTCCCGGGAAGTCTTGTTTATTGGGTGCAAGCCCTAGAAGGGATGATTACTGCTATGTGATTCATTTAACTAGTTTTAATCCCCCTTCTTCACCCCTATTAGCATCACCCGATGCAATGAGTGCTAAGTGAACTATTCAAAAATCATGAGAAATTAGTTAGTTACGACTACCTCTCATGGAAATGGTCATATATGAATGACTTACTTAATGCAGTTGAATCCTAAAAATGATATCTAATCAACTATATTGTAAATCATTCCATGAAACCTTCACTTTTTTTAATTTTGGATCAATTTGGTATTATAGCATGGTTTTTGTGAAGGTTTGACAAAAATTGCAAGGTTTTTGAATGCTTACAAGGTTTAAATTGAGAAGAGGAAAAGGATCACATCAAGAACCTAACCCTAAAATTGGCTCAAGGATGCCACAAACTCCACAAGTAATGGCACATGAAGAAGTACAAGTAAAAGAGTTCTTTTTTGTCGAGGAGAGAGATTTTATAAAGGATTTGTTTGATATGACTAAAATTGTGAAAGTGTTGTAAAATGAGAGAACAACAAGATTTCAAGGAGAAATTTCTATTCAACCAAAAGGAAATCATGGTATTGGAAGAAAGCCTCCACCTCCTCCTCCTCCTCCTTCACCTCCATCTACACCTAAATCATCATTTCCTTCTTCACCTCCTTCATCACATATACCTACTCCTCCTACATCTCGAAGAGGACATAGTAAGACTCCTTTGATTTAGGTTGACTTCAAGCTTGAATTTCCAATATACAATGGGAATGTAAATGTTGAAAAGTTAGATAATTGGTTTCTTCAAATTTAAGTTTATTTTGGGATTCAAAATATTGATGATGATGTCAAAAGGTTACATCTTGATTATAATTTTTCTTGAAAGGTGAAACCCTCATCTAGTAGGAGGTTAGAACTCAAGAATATTTGAATAAAATTGGTAAAATTATCTCTTCTTGGAATGATTTTATAGTTGCATTAAGAAGGAAATTTTTTCCATTAGCTTACATGAAAAAATAAATTTATGGATTAGAAAAATGTTAATCATGCTAAAGGTGAGAGTGTCCAAAGATACACACAAGAATTTAGAAGAAGAGCTTTAGTCTTGGGTGTTGATTTGACCTCACAAGATACTATCCTTAAGTATATAGGTGGATTACATATTTATTTGAGACATGCTATAATTATGTTTAATCCCACTGGTGTAGATGAAGTATGTACTCAAGAAACTGATCTAGAAACAAGATGAAAGAATGTTCCTCAAGAGTCTAGAAAGAAAACTTTTAAATATGGAAACAAAGGAAAGGTAAAATTTAAAGGAAAAAGTGAGAATAATTTGATTTTGAGGAAAGAGGGAGAGAAAAATATTTGCAAGAATTGCTGAAAACATGGCCACGATAAAGACCATTGTTGGAAATGACATCCATAATTGTGACCAAAAAGTTCAATAATGAGGGGAAGCAAAAGACTATTGCTACAAGTAAACAAGATCTCGAATTTCTTTTAGGTGATGATAAATTAAAAATTCTTCTAGAAATCCAATTGAATCTAAAAATGACATAGAAAGAAGTGAGCATTTCAATATCGAGATCATTACAGAAAATACCAGTGTTGATACATTATTTAATAGTAGATCTTAAGTAAATATTATCTCTGAAGAAATTATTAAGAAACTTATTATAGAGACTACACTGCATGAAAAGCCTTACCCTTTGGATTGGGTATGTGATGATGCCAAATTTAAATTAACAAGAAAATGTAAACTGAAGTTTTCCATCAATACTAATTTTATAAATGAGGTAGAGCTTGATGTTGTTCCACTTGATATTTGTGGGATTTTCTTAGGGAGTCGATATTTATATGACTAAAAATCCATATTCCATCATCACGAGAAAAAATATCATGTTTTCAAATATGGATTTGATTATATTTTTAGACCGCATCACAAGAAGGTGAATTTATCTCTTTTTAGTGTTTGTCAAATGAAAAGGATCATGAATGATAATAAGAATTTTTTGTTTTTCATGATTAAATCTAAGGATATTGTCAAATCTAAAGCTTTCTCTTATTTTGATTCTAAAATCAAGCATGAATTAGTTGAAGTTGTTAAAACTTATGACTATATGTTTCAAAACCATAAAGGGTTACCTCCAAAAGGAAGAATACAACATGAGATTCAATAGCCGTAGCATGCACCACTTCTGAATATAAGCATGTATAGAATGTTAGTTTTGGAGAATGTAGAAATTAAGAATCATATATAAGAATTTATTGAAAAAGGCGCCATCAGATGTAGTACATATAGTATTGGGTCTCTTATATATTTGGTTCCAAATAAATACAGTACATGGTGCATGTGTGCGGATTTACAAGTTTTGAAAAAAATCAACGTAAAGAATTGATATTCTATTCGTCACATTGATGACTTGCTAGATCAGTTAAAGGACTTTTTCTATTTTACTAAGTTAGATTTGAGAAGCGATTATCATCAGGTATGGATTATTGAAGATGATATTTGGAAAAAGTCTTCCAAGAAAAATAAAGGTTTGTTTGAATGTTTAGTTATGTCAATTGGGATTTTCAATGCACCTGTCACATTCATGAGATTTATTAGCGATGTATTGTGACCATTCCTTGATGATTTTTTCAAAGTCTATTTAGATCTTATTCTAATTTTTAGTAAGGCTCATGAAGAGCATGTTAATCATGTAAAGAAAGTTTTAGATGTCATAAAAAATGAAACATTATATTTGAATATTTCTAAATGTGAATTTGGCAAAACCTCTTTGGTTTATTTGGGTCATATTTGTGATATACCTCGCATAATCCACCATAAAAAATCTTTTAAAATGAGGCTTGTTAAATGATGAAATATTATGATGTTGATGTTACGTGAAGAATATTCTTGTAATTCTTAATTATAATAATATTACAAGAATTAATTATTAATTCATTTATTTAGAAGAATTTATATGCATCTATATAAATAAATTATATTTCAAAGTGTGTGTACTTTAGGAGTTTTATTAATAATGAGTAATAATTTTAGAAAATCCATGCATAAGTGATAGTTTGTTCATAAAGAAAAAGAAAATCCAGCTTAAAAGGAAAATCATTAGATATTTATGGATGATTTGTTGAGTGATTGTAGAATTTAGAGAAGTATGATATATGTTGAGTGATTTTAGGATTTTTAGGATTTAGGAAAAGAAAGAAATTATTTAATAACTAAATCTTGAAAAATGGGCTGCAAAGATTACATTTGAATTGTCCAAGCTATGACAACTATGTAAAAATAGAGAGAGGTTATTTTTAATACATCTTTCTCAAACAAAAATATATTTTGGTTTAAAAAAAATGTTTTCATATGTTCGGAAACCACGTTGGAAGTTAATGGATAAAACAGGAAAAAGGGAGTTCTTCCATTTGTTTTTTCTGTCGGATAATAAGACAGTGTTTATGTACATATAGAGATAACTATGGGGCTAATATTATTTAAGAGAAACAAATTAATGGCATGAAAAAATAAATATCCATTAAATTTTATATTTCTTGAAAAGAAATAAGTTATTCGCATGCAAAGAAATGAACCAATTATGTTGATATTTCTTGAAAAGAAATAAATTATTTGCATGCATAAAAAATAGAACAATTATGTTGATAATTTTTGAAAAAAGATTAAGTAAATTCCTTTAAAATATTACCAAGTATGTTCTAATAATGCATATGCATTAAATCTTTAAAGATAAATATTAGACTCTTAAAAAAAATATGTTCTTATGTTCATAGAAATTATATCTAGTATATTGGATCTACTCAAAATTAATATGTGACCTTACATGCATGGGACGTTTGAGTGGTGACGAAGGAGATACGTGAATTTTTTGAAAAAGATTTAATGTAAAACCTTTGGATAAAAGAAAATATGTGGTGTTATTTGAGAAATATCTCTTGTTCATTCTATTTCGTGAGGAAATACTACAAATTTGTCTGATGTTTGAAAGGATAGGAAAAGATGTTGTATAGCATAAATAATTGTTAGTGAGTTAGCTAAATTTTGCAAACATAATATATATATATATATATAGAAGTATTTGTTGTGTTATAACTTTTAAGAAATTAATATAAGAGAAAAAACATGTTCTTGCATGCATTATTGAATTAAATCATTGGAGAAGAAAACTCGTAATTAGATGTTGTATTTTGTTAAGATTTATTTGAATGATTATTTACAGAAATATATACAATTGGATGCAAACAAATTATAGTTTTGGTATTATATTTCTAGAGAAAAGAAGGTGCAATGACATAATACTGATTGTGTTAGCCTTAAGAGGGGAAAAATAATATGCATTTTCACACGTAAATGAACTAACTATGGTATTAGTATGATTTTGGGAGAATATTTTGTATAGTTATTGAGCTAGATATTTTGCTAAGAGGAAAAGTTTTCTTTGCATAAAAGAATAAATATTATGGGTATGATGCCCTAAAAAAGAAAAGTGTTTTTCTTCCATGCAAGATTTATCTAGTTTCCTTTTAAAAGAAATATATGTTTTACATGCAAGAAGAACAAGATATCATGTTATTTTTTGTTGGAGAGGAAAAGTAGTTGCACGCAATATTATGTTAGTGTTTTGTTGGAAATATGACACTTGATAGTGATTTTGTTGCTATTAATGCATGTGAAATGATGTTAAAAAGGATATTCCATTACATTATGTTTTATGCATAAACACAAATGGATGTTGAAGTGAAACTAATAAATATTTATTATTGGTTTATTAATATTTTATCTAATCATGATATCAAGTGTGCTGACGAAAACAATGGCAAGAAAATATGGTGACTTGAGAAAAGGATAGTCCATGTTTAACATTGTGGCAGATAAAGATTTGTGTAGATTGAGGAATTTTTATTGTAGGATGATCCATGGATGGAAACTATAATACCATAAAGAAACAATTTGAGTATTTGTGGGTAAATGATATCATGATGATTGTAGTGGATTATAATTATTTATATTGAATATAATATGATCATTATATGTAATATTTTATGTCAATGGTAAAGGGATGAGATTCGTTATAACCATTGTGTGAGGAGTGAACACCATCACAAGTGTTTAATAATAAAATTAAACATTTGTTGGTTTTCACCCTATGGGGTTTCTAGGTTATATCAGTGTCTATTGATGTGATTGTTCATTGTGTCATTTTTATGATGTCAATTTCTTTCCTTATGTGATGGTTATATTATCAAGTATGTGATTTAATAGTTGTGTTAAAATAATCCTGCAATCTATTCATATTTATAGCAGGAAATTTATGTTAATATACGACAACAATGACATTTAATAGTTGCGCAAGTCAATATGATTTTACTAAATATTTATCTAGGTAATGATGATGGTTATTCTAATGGTCAATGAATGAATATAAAAATTAATTTAGAACGTTACACGTTGGTAGATGTTGAAAAAATTCCTAACTCCATGCATTTTTGTGCGACGTTACTAGGGCCTATGTTACAATACTGTAGGACGTGGTGAATTGAGATTGATCCATTCGTGTAGGGTATCTCCTTGGAAAAGTATCTCAATTTGGATATTGTTTGGGTCATTTTCTAAAGTATTTATTGGATTCCATCTTTAGTAAATATATTGCACTAGATGGACATAGTGATGCAGACAAAAGCGATCATTTCATTGAATAAATCTAATTACTGCATCAAATAGTATAAGAAAAACTGGAGACAATATGATACAAGTACAAAGAAAGACATGGTAAGCATCAGGTTGATCATGAATTCCAAGTGGTAGATCAATTTTTATTGTACATAATCAAGGAGTGACTACAAGGTGAATGTAAAAAACTCAAGGAAGTCATATATGGTCCTTTCCAAATCTTGGAGAAGATTGTTAACAATATTTTTCAACTATATTTTCCACCTTACATGCAAATTTTATTTTGTTGTGAATGTGGATAAACTGAGATTATATGAACCTCCTATAATTTTTTATCAAGAATACAATGTTCAAATTCGACCTATAGAATATTTTTCTCCTCAGCATTTAAAATAGTAGTAGGAAGACAAAATTCTTGACAGGAGGATAAGCACTTCACACAAAAGATGTGTAGTATCTTTGTGTGGGGCTCAAATGTACCAATCCAATAAAATAAAGGTGGATATAAATAAGGAAACTGATGAATCTGTACCCTCACTTAATATTTGAGTAAAAACTAAATTTTGGCAGTCCAAAATCTTATATCGGGAGGTGTAATAGCCTTTGTAAAAATTACATGTAAAAATGAATAAAGGAAAAAACAATAACCATAGTCGATGGGAGACGTATTCCAAGTTTAATGTTGGGAAAAACATCCTAGCGGGTGTTCATTTCGATTATTATGACTAAAGGAAGTTGGAAATGGAAACGGTTAAGGCTTTGGAAAGGCCTGAGGCATTAATGGGAATTTCTTTTTCTGAATATAATCTGAAATAGGAGAAAATGAAGCTAAAAGATAACAAGTTGCGTGTGAGGAGAAAAATGAAGGAAAATAATTTAAAATGAAGAAAATAGAGGCCTCATTAATAAAAAGGCTTCTCACGATTAGTTGGCAAGTTTTTTCTCAACCTTTTGTCAATGAATTTTTTCAAGCTCTCTCATTATTCCCCCCCTCTCTCTCTCTGTCACTTCTGGACACATATTTTTTTGGAGCATTTTGACATCATAAGGGCTTCACTCAATGAACCTCTAACATAACATTTGCAATCATATGATATTAAACAATACCCTTAACTTGAGTATATATTGGAAAATGCCTCTAAAAATAACGTTATTTAACCCCCTACCAATACATACCCAATACACCTTCCCAATTTAAAAAGCCACTACTTTCACTATATATTGTATGTATCCTTTTTTTCATTAACATTTTTTATACCCCTTTATATTTTTTCATTAACTTTAAGCTCGATTTTTTTATATATTCAAATATAAAAACCCTTTACCCCCTATATATCCCCTAATATATTATGCCATGTTTTCTTCATTATATATCCCCAATATGAACCCACGTGCTATGGTATTTCTCCTATAGTGATGCCCCTATTTTTTACATTGGATAAAAAAAAGGAAGTAAGCAAGAAAAAGGGTGAAGAAAGAAAGGAGGTGTAGGAATCAAGCAGCTATAACACAATTCTTGGCGGTTATCAATTTTCACGTCTGTTTTCCTTACTAGATTTTTCATGCATGGTATTTCACGGGGTTTCTTGTTGTCTTTGCATGGGTTTTTCTAGGTGTGACAATGTTTTCAGCCTAGCCTTTTGATTTCTTTATATCCACGGTGTTTTGGAGTTTTCATGTTTTGGTTTAGCTAGATTACCATATAGATTCAAAGCTAAGTGGAGTGGATAACTGAGTTGATATAACACATGCGTAGTAAACCCTGAACCAGAATCTAGGTTGTGGTAAAGGTGGATAGTGTGTTTCCTTGGTAGGCCTAGGAATCCTCTACCGATGAATGGAGAGATATATGGTAAAGGCTATATTTGTTTTTCTCTCCACCAGGTCTCGGAATCCTGGGTTTGGAATATACTGTAAAACCTAGACAATATATCTTGGTTTAGCTCCTAGTGACCCCTGAATCAGACTGCGGGTTATGGTAAAATTCCTAAGAGACTAGGAGACATGAAAATTCCTCATGGTTTAGATGAAGATAATCCGGTGATATCCATTCTTATGTTGGATTAATGATTGGGTTAGATCATGGTAAAGTCAGTTATGACATGTTTGTTGTGCTTTCCTAGTGATCTGGGTTGGATTATGGTAAAGATTTATTTTTATTGATGAGCGTGAGGTGGTTTAGCCTTCAGATGATCTAGTTGATTTTTTAGTTTGAGTCCCACATTCATGCCTGGAATATGGCATGGGAATTATTGGATGAAGATAGATTTGCTAAGAAAATCTATGGTCGGGTGGAACGTGGAAGCCCCATCTTTGATTAGATTTTACACTCATTAATGAGAATATCATTCCCCTAGTATTTGATGAGTAATTCCACTATTTATTATGTGGATTCTATTTTTGTTGTATCCATGTTATTTCTATTGTTATTATCCTAGTTATAGGGCATGTATTTTATCAGTGACGATGTATGGCTCTATCCATGTTCTTACTTCTAAACAAATGCATAATTTATGTATGGTGAAATATATTGTATTACTTCTTATTATTTAAGGGACAAATTCTTCTTGGTGATTATTAGATAAATATGATACCCCTATGTTTAAATTTTTTTTTTAAACGTGTAGATGAGATGTGTGTGACATGTTTGATGAAATTATTGTCATGGCTAGGAGGGGTCTAGATGATTTCCTGATAATATGATTTATTTCGTACCATTTTCGTAATGTTATTTATCATATGCTACAGTTTCATGAAGTTCTGGGATGTGACCTGAGATCTTGGGATAACAAGGGGGCACAATTCTTGGAGTTGCAGGCACCTAACTCACTAAATCGGATCCTAGCTGCTAACTGGAATTCGCATGCCTGCCGCTATAGAATTTTGGCCACTACCTTGTCTTTACATGGCCACGACGGCCTAGAAGTTTGGGTTACCTCCCGAGGGTATTTTTGATGATGTGTAAGGTATGTTTGTCTTATTTCCATCAGTTCCACTTCATTAAGGTATCTAGGAGGTTGAATCTCATATCAGTTTCTTATCATCACATGTTTACATGAGTTGGTTCGTTACTTTGGTAGATGTGGGAAGTGGGTGTTACAAACTAGTATTAGAGCATCATTGTGCTCCCATTGGGTGGTGCTTGTTTTTTTCTCTCTTTATGTGATATCTGATACCACACATTAGTATTAGAGCATGGTTCAACCCTTGGATTGAATGGGGGGTGTGGTGGTCATTTTTTTTTATTGGTTGCATATGTGTTTAGAATACCTATGGTGCATGTGCTTATGGAGAATATGTTTTTTTGGCCATGGTGGAAGTGTTGTCTCCATGGACGTGTTGATGGTGCTATTGTCAACATGTTTTCATGAGTGTATTACTAGTTATGCGTTTCTCATGCTTGTGTATTACACTTTCTTATATATTCTTACATATTTTATATGCATTTCTTACTATGTCAAGGTTATATATTGGTCATGCTTTAGTGTTATATGTGTATGCTTGCTTGTGTGATGCCATATTTTTAACATGCATTGGTATTTCATGATTATTTATACATGTCAAGTGGGTCCATATCACCTGGTTATCATTGGTTTGATTGATATTTTTGTGCATAAGGTAATTGTATATAATTAGGTCATTATGATGCTATTAGCATGTTATGATGCAAATGATTTGGATGAGATAAACTAGGAGATGTAGACCATCAACATGAAGTTGTAGCATTGGACCTTGAGGAAATACAATGCCATAATACAGGTTTGTGTAATATCCCTATTTTCAATGTTCTATAAATAGATAATACACATAAAGGTGAGGGGAACCTCATAAATAAAATATGTAAACATATTAATTGCAGAAATTTAAATATAAATAGGGAAATAATACCATGATGTAAAGACAGAGTAAAATGAGACCAAGAAGTCAAAATCCATGAGGTTGGACTAGATTCCTAAGAATTTCCTAAAATTCTCCAAAAATCCTTGGAGAAAATTGAAATAAAATAAAATTTATTAAATGGGAGAAAAAGAACTAATCAAAGCCTTAGCAAAGTGGAAAGTTACTCAGAGGAGGTAAGAATAAAACTAGGAAGTGGAAAATGCTAGTTTTAAAGAAGCTTTTCTGGAAGGAAGAAAATTAAAGCCTAGGTTAAGGGAAAAAACATCCCAAATTACTTGGACATAGTTATGGAAACACGATTAGGTAAAGAAAGATTAAATAAGCTATTTCTAGTGAGACAAGAGGTTTTATACATGGTGAAATATCTAGTCTCTTCTCGGGGGGAGTTTTAAACCATTAGTTAAACTGAGAGGGGGGGCGGGGTGAATCGTTTTAATACATTCATCGACTTTTAAGACTTTCCTTACACTTAACTACACCTTCATTTCATCATCAACTTATTGTATAATGAAACAACAACCTTATTATATGAGCAACAATTATTATGCAGATTAAGTACAGAACATCAACACAATCATGATGCACATGGACAACTGATATAAGTGTAAACCCATAAGGGATATAACCACATCTTATTATTTTTGTGATGCAAATAAAAGCTCCAAATCCCTCTCACAACTGATGTTTTTGTAGGCTCCAACCTATAGTAGGATACTACCTCAAATTATGTAAGCTAAAACATGCAAGGAAGCTCCAACTTCCATCCTTTTTTTGCAGGCTACAACCCATAGGAGGTTCCTACCTCAACCAGCTATAACTGGACATATATCAAGTTACAACTTGAAATGGAAGCATGAAATCCCATATATTTTCTTTAGGATATAACCAACAAGAGGCTCATACCTAAACCAACTCCAACTGGACATCTATCAAGCTACAACTTGAAATGGAAGCACCAAATCCCATGTATTTTTTGTAGGCTACAACCCGCAGGAGGATCCTCCTCAACCAACTCCAACTAAACATCTATCAAGCTATAACTTGATATGGAATCCCCAACCTCCTCACTCTACAATAAAATAATATGATGATTTACATGGATATCAACTCTGTTTTTCTCCTTTATCACTGTTTTCCTTCCAGCGTTCAAGTGGGATTTATATCATCTCTGGATCTTCACAACTTCTCTATCTGTTCTCTCTTCTTCTGCCACTTTCTCACCTCTGTTATGAATATGAAAATAACATCATTTATAGAGATAACCTCAAGGTTTTTTACATTCCATATGGGAATATGAAATGAACAAGTATGAATCTTTGCCTTCGACCTTCTCATTTTCTCACTCAACACATTCAAGATGTTACAACGCTATGTACTCATTTCAGTATTATATTGGATTTTTTCTTACCCTACGGGGACTTTCCTTTCCATCACAAACAATATAAAATAAATAATGCAATTACAATTACAATCAATTATTTACTCAACCCTTCAGTTTCTTAGCTTTGTTGAGCATTTGTCCTCTTCTGCTTGTTGAATTGCTGTCTTTTCTGTTTTTGCATTTATACTCCAAACTTGTTGCATAACTACCCCTTTTAGCCTAACTCTTATTCCATGTTCAACCTTTTCATTTGCATTACTGCTACAACACTGTTCTGCCCGAGCTCCTAGTCCTTTTATTTGCGTTCAAATCATATCTTTGTGATCTGTGGGGTATGGCCCACATAAAACTCCCCTTTAACACAATGGATTATTACACATTTGAGTTTTATCAGCATACATAGGTTTATTGATCAAACAATGGATATATAACATACATACGTTGAGCAATCAAACAGCATGCACTTAATATATGCCTACAATATATAGGTCCAAACTAATGAATAATCCCCAAACCAACACAAATATGAGGGATTTTAGTATAAAAGGGTCCCACTATACTTTGAGCCAATCACATCTCATCACAACTACTTTCCCTCAGGTTTCCTAGTCTACTGATAGCAATAAAACATAAACCATGAGATCTAAAATCTGCACTTGTGCATGATGCTGCCACGTGGAATCCCTTTATCGCATCACATCACTTGATCTTTACTGCATCAAAACCAAAAAATTCTACCTTGTAATATCTTTGAAGATAAACCTTATTTCTTGCGGGATGTGATGTGGTGAAAGATCGACACATGTCCCTCCATTTGGAATTGTAAAAATTTAAACTTAACTTGCGGTCACCTTATTGCTATCACTTAAGTGTTGTGATGTCCGGTATGTGGGTGAGGTCCATGTCATCATGCCACGTCACCCTGCCATGTCACCACCACATCATCTTGTAACGTCATCATAGATTCCTATGATCTATGGGGTTAGGGGCACGTCATATGCCACGTTAGCTTGTGACATCATTGCCACGTCATCACCATGTCAGTGCCACATCATCACCACAACACTGCCACATCATATTTTGTCACTACCACATCATCTTTTATGTCATTGCCATGTCATTTTTTACATCATCGCCACGTCATCTTTACGTCATTGCCCACACTTTGCAATTTACAAATTACAATAGGTTAATTTAGTGGTTACCTCTATTTCATGCGATCTGTGATATTTGACAATGCCAACACGTGTCCTTTCTTGACTTTGTATCAGACACAACTTAACATTCCTTGTGACAGCCTTAATGCTAAACTCTTAAATGTTGCGGTTTGGGACATTGCTCCTTAAGAGATTTGATCTTCGTCGTCCATCTCTCATGTTTAATTTTGCAATCTAATCTTGAACATCCAAAATTATTCAAGGAATTCTGAGCCTTAGTCGATTTTCTATTGTTTATAATTTCGCGCTCTATAACTATGGTTTCTCCATGCTATTCCTCCTACACTTGTTCCTGAGCTCGTCTTTGTTATTGAATCTCATCTCGAGTTGACACTCGACATACATATTTTCATACTAATTAAAGTCCTCTCTGTCTCACAACTCTCACCTCTATCTCTTGGCTTAATCATCTCTGCTTAATTTGCCCCTTCCTCTCATCTCTTGCCTCTTCCTCCTTCTGATATGTGTAAGATATCTGGTCCTTGCTGTATCTAGCAAATTTGATTACCTTCTGCTATGTGCTGAATAAATTATCTCCCTCTCTACCGTCTTTACCTTATTCGATTCCTCTGTTGCATTTGATGCCTCTACTTCCTCTGCTTATTTGTTACCTCTATTGACTTGCTATCTTTGGTGCATTTACTGCATTCACTGACTTTGCTACATTTAGTACCTCTTGTCTTTTGCTGCTTCTCTGTTGCTTTTCTGCCTTTGGTGCTCTGCTCCTTGTCTGCCTTGCTTCTAATTTGATATTCTTCTTTGTTTATTCTCCAGATAGTCTAATGCTACTCCTTGCTTATTTATTGCTCCTCTTCCTCTCTTTCGTGATTTATTACTACATTTTTTCCTAATCTTCTCCTTTTCCTTATTGATGGTTCTTCTTCTGCTCCTTTTCCTTAATGATAGTTCACGTGTTGCTCATTTGTGCTTCTTTGCCATCAATGACAATATTTCCAACATGGAGGTGTGGATTTAGCTCAAGGTTGGGTGGAAAATAGCCTTTAAACGATTGGTACAGACATTTTGCTACACTATGTCTTAATTTGTTGTTCTATTTTATGTAATTATGATGTAGTTAGATATATTTATAGATGATGAGCTATAGCCATGGCTAAAAGTTTATACATGTATTTTACTTTATAAATTATGAGTAATAGTCTTTTGAGTTCAAAAATAAGTAGTTGTCATATTTATTTAATAAAATTTAACCATAGCTAGTATAGTTGTTTATTCTGTATAGTTACATAGATAGAAAGAAATATTTTGAATAACACACAAAATATCTAAACCCAATGCAAGGTTATAAATGTGTTGTTAGGTTCATTTTATGAATCTAATTACAGATATAGAGAATGAAATTTAAGTATATCATAATGATGAATTTAATTAAGGAAAAATATAAAAAGATCTAAACAAGATATATTTTAGTCATATAAGAATATAGTGAAACAATGCATAGAGAGTGAGAGGTAGACTATAACTAGAATAGGAAAATATAAATCTAAATAGTCAACTAATACTTTAAATTTACAATAATTCATATTATGTGTATATTCATACCTAAAGAGAGACATATGCTGCAAATAAATATGTTTAAATTCATATAATATTTCTAACATATATTTCATTCTTCTCATAAAGGTGACTTTAAAAATATGTTATAATTCCATTGGAAATATTTATTTAGAATAGTTTAATTACAATTAGACTGAAAATCATCCATTCAATAATTGAACTATGGAATGTAGAGTTTAAATTGGTAACTAAAGTATATATATGGTTGAAGCCTCTATACTGGGATGAGCCACATAGAAGAAAATAGGTTGTGAGATCTTCTGATTTATTAGTTAAATTAATTGCAATGGAATTGAAGAAAAGATAAAATACATGTAGAGAAACGTAAATAGGTGTGTTAGAATGACACTGATAAAATCAAAAAGTGTTCGAAAAAGACAGAGAAGTTCTATAATAAATATGATTATAAACTATTACTGTCTATGGAGCAGTAAGGTGGAAAATCCTCTTGTATATCACAACATAATTTAAATATTAAGTTCAAAAAACAAATTAAAACAGACTGAATTCATGTAAATATTGTGTTTAATTAAAATTATATTTATATAATAAATTAACTATGTGGGTGGGTGTAGTCTCATATCGTGGATCTAGACATGGTTGAGTAAATCTATGAAAAACTAGAAAAAAGGGGTTTCCTGGATCAAAATATATGTAGGAAATTGTATTATGAGAATTTCAAGAAATTCAATTCAAATCAAAATAATATCTTTTATAAAAATTATAGCCGAGTATATATAATGTTAATTGTATATACATATAAAATCATAATCATTATAATTTATTGTACTATGAAATACAAATAGTATAAATAAGATAATTACAAAGCATTATTATAGTCATACTGAAATTGGGAAATTTTCATTAATGGACATCTCAAGTAAAATAAATTTATTTCCTTTGAGAAGACCCTAAAAAAAAATCAATATGAATGAAAGAAACTCAAAATGAAATATAAAGAGGCAACAATATGAAACTAAGCACATCTTACTCATTTGAAGAATATCAAAACTTGACTGAAATAATATGTCTAGTGAGACTTGACTCATAACCCTCTCTGTCAATGTAAATTAGAAAGTTGAGAATCTATATCTGAAATAAAAATTTTAATAGAGTATTAAAATGGGTTCCACTACGAATATACTAATAACCATAAATTTATTATTCTAAAAATGACTGTAAGGATAATTATATATAGTTACAAAAAATCGATGCATAGGCACCTGGGAATTGTAAAAATCGAAATTGGGGCTATAAATTTTATACACCAGTTAATGGAAATACCAAACGTTTTTAATTAATTGAAAACATGTAAAAAATATCAAGGGGAGTATATATATTGCATGAATGTAACAAATTCATGGTGGGAGAAGAATTGTTTTTAATGTCAAATTATAAAACTGGATGGTGGAGAAATTAGAAGAAATGATTTTCTTTCATAAATTCGTCAGAAAAAAGACTGTATTAAATATTTTGAAAGGGAAAATCCTCAAATTCAAAACCATAGTAAATGTAAGGATACTAAATCAAACCAAAAGAATGGGATAAAATAACTAGATGGAGTAATGAATTTTCAGTATAGGAGTTAAATCGGATTGGAGAAAAAGTTGCCCAACCCTGCGGCTAACTTATGAAACTATTTATTAATCCTATTGTTAATGCAAGATACCAAAAACTATATTGATATAATAAAGAAGTTGGACAATGGAATAAATTGTGGTTCAAACTGCGAGGGTTAAAATCTTACCTAGTTCAATATGCTTAAATATTTTGAGAAAGTGTGTAGGAAATTAATATGCATGTCATCATTCTGACAAAAATGAAATAATGGAGAAGCACCAGTAAATCCATAATGAAAATTCTGAAACCTGCAATGAGTATGAAATTTATTTTTAAGAACCAACAATAGATGGGTACACTGTCATAAAATAATTAAAATATAATTGAACACTTTACCATGGTTTTCAATGCTAACAAATAGATCCAAAATATGGAAATGTCGAAACAATATCTTAGAATTTTTCAGTGTAGGCAGCTCTCAAAATTGCTGTGAGAGTAATATAACTTCAGATTGGTTCTTCTCTATGCATGAACAAAAAGAAATTGAAAAAAAAATGAGAATATGTATTTTTTGCATGGTTTGATAAAAATTCAAGTGAAAGAATAACAGGGAAGCCCTACCCATAGTAAATTCAAATTGAAGGGTGTACAAAACCATCTCCATCGTTGAAACTGAAACATTCCGCCTTATATATGTCTCTAGCTTACATGATCCATGTGAAGTGCAGGGGTCAGAGGTACAAGGGTTAAGTGCATTTGGAAATCGAGACGATAAGTTTAATGCATAAAACAGTCATTTAGTGGGAAATTAATATATAAGCAAAACATTTGTAACCCAAAAGAAATAAATTTAAATATGTTAATGAAACAATTGACATTATATGGTTAAAAAATAATAATTTAATATTCAAATATAGAAATCGAAAACCTTAGAAATGTTATCATCCATACACCATCCGACTTTATTAAAATGCATATGGGATATTGCATAGAAAAAGGGGATGTTGTATGAGATACAATAAATAGAATATGTACATGTGATGACACATAGAGGGATATGTATTCAATTACATTCAATAGTATGGTTTAAAATGTATGTGAAGTTCCACATGAATCAAATGATAAATTGAAATAATAAATATTATAAGATATACGAATTGAATGATGGGCATGGGTAATTTAAGTGGTTATAAGAATAATCATTGTAATGGAAATGGCTCGTATGAAAAATCAAATACAACCTACATTTGTCAAGCTAAAAATTCGAATATATTAAAAGGTTGACACTTATGTGTTATTCAAACATTTAATAAAGGTATTAATCTAGAAATTGTGTAAATGTAATATATATATATATATATATATATATATATATATATATATATTTTGATTGGTACTCATAATAAACGTTTAGTTTATTAATAGAATTACACCTTTTGGAAAGGTTAAATGAAGGTACTATGGTTTCAATTCACATATGGTAAAAAATGTGTATGTAGATGCATATGTGTGAAAATGGAATTATTATAATTATTTGAATACAATTAAGGTATAGGGTAAAATGCATATATATATATAGAGAGAGGGGTTAATATATGTATAACTGGGGAAACATAAGTATGCATGTATTCACATATAACATACCATACCTTACAAGTATGGAAAATAGCATAACTAAACTGGCATGGTAACTTAGGATATTAGGAAAATGCATATATAGGTTATAACATTTCCATTAAAGGAATGAAATTATTTTAGTTGATTAGGAAGATATATTTAAAAAGGGTTTCCAATCGATTAAGATATAAATATTTATATATTTAATAATGTTGGAAATATATCTATATATATATATATATATATATATATATATTTGTGTAAAATATATCTATATAAGGCTAAAGTAGAGTTCAATAAAATAATTTACCTCAATTCTAATCTTATTATGGTAACAAATATGAAGAGTGATGGATACGTTGATTTACATTTAATGTATACAAGACAACTTAATATTTTTTCTTAAGTGAAAAAATGAAATAGACTCTGTTGAAACCTTCGTGGTAAGAAATGTAGTATAAAATAAATACATGATCAGGGAATGTCAATGGAAGACAATAAATTAAGCAATAACAATCTGTAAGATTGTATTGTTGCCACAATAATAAATGACGAAAGTGTCGAAAACAAATTCTAAGTATGACCAAAATTGCTATAAATAGAAGAAAAAATTTCGGGTAAGTGCAGTTGTTACAAATAGTATCATAGCCCATGTTAAAACTAAGGGCTTATGGGTTGCAACACAGGAAGAAAAAAAATTCTCTTGTCCAAGTTTTTTTAAATTTTATTTATGATTTCTAATTTCTACGAAGAAAAATTAGTGAGGAAGCAGTGCAAGAGAAATGTAGTTGCTGCGATGAAAGACAAAGAAAACTGTGAAGGGGATTTTCTGCACCAAATCTTACTAAAAAAATGCTAAAAATAACATTTTAGCAATAAATAGTTCATTTATAGTTTAATTATGAATTATTGATGGAGTATTGAACAAAAGAAGTTGGTAAATAAATTACCTATAATTATTGTTTCAAAGGAATTAGAACCTAACTTAGAGAGGTTTGAGAGTGGGGAATAATCTTCTTAAAGAGAAGAAGAAAATGGAGTGGCGGGAAGAATTTCGAAATCAAATCTCTAGTCCTTAAATAAGAAAAGGAAAGAGATGCAGAATCCAGACTCCTAAATAAGATTCTTCCACGTATATGAATATGGAAGAAATTTGAAAATAACAATTGTGGTTTACTAGTGGAAAGATAAAATCACACTTTGGTGAAAGAAACCAAAAGGTATGATCTAAGGTGATACAACTCACTATAGAAGAAATTTTTGTAAATTCCACAAATTTTTTTTAATATGTGCCTTATATCACGAGAGAAAAGGCCAAATTATAGTGAATTTTGAACTGTACAAACAAAGTTAAAAAGATATAATCGAAAGAGACAATTCTAAACAGTTATTTTAAAAAAAACATGATTGTATTACTAGCCATAAAAAGATCGAATCGTTCAAATCTAGCAGAAGCAAGAGACCCACTAACTAAAAAATAATTAGCAATGATTAAAATTGTTGGTACACACACTAACAAATCCACGATTGTTCTACTTGATTCAGTAGTAAATTTTAAATTATATCAGCCTTAAGATAGTGGAAAAATGTGAATTGAAAATAGAAAAATATAAATGCTCTTGCCTTGTATAGAAAATATTAGAAACAAAACAGAAGGTCAATGATAAACTAAATAAATTATGTAACAAAGTAAGAGAAAATGGTATACAATTCCAATATTTTTTATATAGACTTGTATGATCTGTTGGTGGAAAGAGATTAAATGGACACACAGAAAGCAATAGTGAAGTGCTAGAAAAGTAGGTATTTTGACTAAGCAAATAGGAAAATATCTACAGTAAAAGAAAATAATGTATTAAACGTATTTTTACATTTCAACAAGAATGAACAACAAGAAACAAATTGTAAAATCTGCTTCCCAAGTTGGGGAATTGGGTCTGATAATAGGAATGAATTTGTGGGAGACTTATCTACAATTAAGAAAATTTAAAAATAAGAATAGAAAGTTTAGAAAAAATTTCAAGGATGTATAGTGTTAGTGACCAATAAATATAGGATTCACAGTTTTGACTTGACTGATGGTAATCTTGTAAATATGTATATATTTTGCCTTCTGCAAGTTGTATTCCCATATGTTGTAAGAAATAAAAAACAAAATAAAAAAGAGGGTAAAATTCATAAAAGAAAAATCAAAGAACTTAGAAAAAATAATATACCCCAAAAGAAAAAACATGAATAAAACATGAAAGTGTGCAAGTCTAAGTGCCACTACCTTTTACTTTTGTAGTTCATTATGGGAGAGTTCCAATTCTTTACTTGTCATGTTTCAATTTTACTTGTTGTAGATAGAGAATAAATAATTTTCATACAGTTTAATCATGACAATTCAATAGCTAGGTAGAGAATCAGTGAATCCAGCAGTTTAATCTGGATTCCTGGATTAAATAAGTGTAGAATTAGATAGTTTTATTTCTTTCAGAAATAATAAATGTTGTAATGGTTTCTAGCTCAAATGCACCTAATCAAAATGGAAGAAAAAATGTTAGCATTGAAAATTGGTTACGTAGAAGAAGGTGAGAAGCATCATTGTAAATATTATTCACTGGGGCTGCAAATAACTAACTTCCCTTCCCCATAGCCATTTATCATTCTAAACTATCAGTCAGAAAGGCTCAAGGAATTTCCTTGACTTGTGTTGGGATCAGACCCAAGGCTCTATGGCTAATTAGTTGAAAGTGTTAAATGTCTATATTAATCCCACAAATCACATCATTTTCCATTCATGCATTCATTTCCATGAAAAATCATAAGTAAAAACCTCATTTCTACTTAATGATGCTCTAATCCCCATTTGATTAATTTTCCACATCTCATGAAGTATAAAACCCTCAAAATGGCATTTTATACTAAGTTGAAGTGATGGAATTATCATAATGCAAGTTTGATCTTCACTTTTCTTGGTTATAATTGTATTTTTTGAGTATTCACTTTTCCCTTTTCATATTAACACCTAACTCATTTTATTTTAACTCCCTAAAGAAAAAATCTAGTCCTATTAATATAGATCCCTTTTATTTAATATCCAAAAAACCCTCCTATTACATACTTTTGATGTCAAAGATACTAAAAACATGTTGAAAAACATCCTGAAATCATCCCTTTGACATGAAACTTATCCACAATAAAATATCCTCTCTCCCCTATAGTTTTGGACCTTTGAAAAATCTGAAACCATATAATAAAAAATAATATTGAAAAAGCACAATTTATTTACACAGCGTGTATATAGAGCAATGAAGAAAAAGAAGTGTATTTCACCTTTCCGCTCATAAGCTTTAACCATGGTGAAAGCTTTAACCTTATCCTATTTTCCTGATACATATCATTTTACCAAAGTTTAAGCCTTGGTTAAACCCTATAATAACCCGCCCATTATATGTATAAAATCCTTTTATAAATAAATTTCATTAAACATAAAAAAAGCCTCCTCGCATTCATTCTTGACCCTCCAATTATCCTAATCCCTTTAATCCTACAGTCCAAACTAAACCTTATAAATCATTCCCTCACCCCCTCCATTTCCTATCACATTGATTTTAAACCATCGACCTTCTCTGATAGAATCAACGACGCTTATCAAAGTACCTGGTCCCACCTTATTTCCCCGTATCCTCCCGACGCATCTCAGCCATTTGCTTCACTCAACCAAATCTGACGGCACAGATCCCATATCGCATTATCTAAGTGATGAGGTAAAGTCGACAAAAAATTTCGCGATAAAATTTGTTTTACGAAACCACTGCCCGCTACATGTCCTAATTTTACTCGATCGCATTGCAAAAGAAAAAAAAAAGTTACCTCCCATAAGAAATGTGATAACCACTAGTGGTTGCGCTTCAAAACACACAAACCGCTCCCGCCATTAATATCAACCTGCAATAAATGTTATGTTTTTTAATAGGACTTAAGTTTTTGGACTTAGTTCTTATTATTTACATGCATTTTGTGCCTACACCCTCTGAGAAAACATTCAGCAACACCATTTCAAAGCTATTTTTAATCCCAGAAGCCTTTTCCCCTCTTAATTTCACCTTTGAAGAATCCCAGTGCCTTCTACCAAACAAGCTGCAAACTGTTTGAAGACTGGTACCACCTGCAACCCTCTTCGACCATAACCATACATGTTCAAGTTATTTTCCCATCACTCGACTTGCAATATTTTTATTTCCAAGGACGAAATTAAAACACTTTTAAAATATAAACCTTCTGAAAGTATTCAAACCTTGAAGAAACAGGCCAAACCTTAGCCAATTTTCCGAGAAAGCCCTGTCTTTGACTATGAACCGTTTTAAAGCCAACTTCCACAATTTTCACAGTTGAAAGATTGAATTCAAGGATCTGAACAACTAAAACCTATGAATTACCTTGATATTCCTTGTTTTCAATCAAATCCATTCAGAAAACCTAATTGAGCAAAAAAGCCCAAAAGAAGCCATTCTTAGCCTAAATTACTCAGTTTCATCTCTGTTAAAGTGAATGAATCCGAAAAATAGTCTAATCTTGCAGTAGCTACCAAAAATGCCTAAAAAGAAAACTTAAACCTCCACAGACTCATCTCATTCCACAAGTCTTTCAAAAAACCCTTCAATTACCTCCCTGTAGACCTGGATTTCATTAAAAAATTGTTTCATTTTTGTAGGATATTATCAGAATATGGATTTGGGCCAAGAGTTTCAATACTATTTGACAAAATTGTTTGCTCCAAATTCTTAGATTTTAAATCAAAAGCTTCATTCAAAAAACACTGTGTGTACAAAGAAAGAATAAAATCAAGTCAAAGAGAGACCAGAATGATCGAATTTTCACAGTGAATGGTAAAATTCAAATCATAATTCATAATGACACTGAAAACATAACAGTCAAAGAGTATCAGTGGTTAAAGTGTATCAGGTAAAAGTCAGAGTGAAAGTTAAAACAAAGTTATAGAGCAGTCAAAGGTAAACAATAAAAGTAAATACAGAGGCAGTAAAATGGTAAAAAGAGATGAAAATACTTTCACCAACAATAAATTTTATCTAAAGTGAAAGTAAAATAGTCAAAAGAACAAAAAGGTCAAAAGATGAAAAAGAGATAAAGAAGGGACATTTTCTGCATAAATTTCCTGTTTAAGTCATTGTTTTGCAGAACATATAGTGACCAATCCAAGATAAATTTTGAGAAAATGAAGGAGGTTTATGTTCTTAAGAGGGCCATCTACAAAATCTTCTCTCCCTTTTCTAATAGCCATTATGGATTGGGAAATATTAAAGAATATGGGAGAGCATGTTTTGCAGAAAATTCTTGTTAAGTCATCATTTCACAAAGAATATTGTGGCCAATCAAAAATACATCATACAAAATTGAAGGATTTTTTTCTTCCTAAGAGAGGCATATAAAAAAAACCTATTTCACTTTTTGCATAGTCATTTCATAATGAGAGATACATGCACATCTTTACAGCCTATTTTTCAGACTCTGTAAAAATCTGTTTTACACGTCTTTTTTTAGAACCTATTATGGACAGCTGGAGCATAATTTTGGGAAACGGAAAATTTTTTATCTCACCAATATATTTAGCTATAATAACCTCTTTCAGTTTTTACATATCTATTACAGATTGAGAAATAAAAAGCTATCATTGGACACCAAGTTTGCAGAATTGTTGGTTCGGAATGCACAAAGAAAGGAAGCAGTTACTAACTTGGATGCCTCATCATCAACTAAGAGTTGGATAAAATTAAAATTATCCTCTTTTTCATCACCTATCCATAAAAAATAGTGCCAAATAGATGCATTATTCTTGAGTGTCGTTTACTTAAGTTCTATTTCTGTAAAATAGTTGGAGATATTTGTAAACTAATATTGATATTTTTTCAAGATATTATAGTTTAGAATTTGTATAAATACTGCACTTCTTGAAGTATTAGTGTGGAATAAATTATGAAGACTTCTATATAATTTTTTTTGAAAACATTGGGATTTTATGTGACTTAAGTTGAAGCAGCAGGCTGGAAACTGATGTAAATAGACATCATAACTAATGATCCTCGTGTTGATCACGTGATTATTGTATCTTCAAGTTTTTATTGTTTATTTATTTAATTTTCATTCATACATCTTGTGTAATTTTCCATATTAAATGAATAACTAGGAAAGGTATTACAGAATCAGTGTAAAAAGCTCTATGTTCTTACTAGTTTTCATGTTTATGTTTTTTGATGATTTCCGGACTTTAGAATTCTTAATTGCTCTTTAGTCTCATTTGACCTCAATTTCCCTCTTCCTTTTCTGTGATATAAGGATTCTTAACTTCCCTTAGTCCTGATCATACCACTTCATCAAAATAGCCTTCTCAAACCCTATGATGATCATCTATCTTGCACTTCGTATATTTGTTCTTTTCACCTTAGTTTTCTAGTCTTGTTTGCTATAAATTTGACTCCATTGCCGAATGGTTGGGTATATCTTTCTATGGTTTCCCTTGTAGTCCTCTGTTCACACCAACATTCAAAAAATAAAACCAAATTTTCCACTAATAGCTAGCCTAAAATCCATTACAAAACAAATTTAAATTATAAGGAAAGATCCCTCTCTGGAATTCAAGAAGGCTAGATCCTGAAATCTAAAAGAGGTTCTTGGTTACCCCTATTTTTCTTTAACTATAAACCAAAATCCCATGACCTAAAAATTACTAAGGTGATAACATATACGGTGAGTACTCCTAAATAGTAAGAATGATAATTTCAATTACAAGTGGTATATTTCAAATAGACAAGAATTATAGTAAAGGAAGAATGTCTCGAGGGGTGGAGTGCTAAGGTTATTTGCTAAAAGGAAGGATTATACCTTCTTGATGTCTATAGAATTATATAGTTACAGTAGTTAAATATTAATAAATGGTTAACCTTTGTAAAGATAGATGAACGAATTGATCAAATGGGAAGTCAAATTCTATCGGATGATCCTTTGAGCTGGAAAAGTACATTATAAGGTTAAAAAATTAACATTTGGATGTACAAAATTCATGTTAAAGTCCTATATACATGTACGTAATAAACATTATTCTACTGAAACACTTGAAGAAGTTAGCCTGAATATTAACAGAAGATGTTTTGATATACTCCAGAAAAGGGGATAAGAATATCGTAAGATAGTGTTACAAATTCTTAGGGAACCGGAAGTCCATGTAAAACTAAACCAATGTGAGTTTCTTATGAAAATTCTAAGAAATGAAATTTGAAGTAGGTAATATTGAATTGACTTGAATCCAATAAGACACTAGCAAAAAAATCGATCATGAGTGTTTCCGAATAATGTCATAAAATTGAAAAAGGATTTTTGCATTTGAGAAAAATGAAAATGTAAACAACAGTGGAAAGACTACTTTCCAAATTAATTGGAAATTTAAACAGAAAATTTTTACTACACTCAAAGTTGTTGATTCAACTATAGAGAGATTGAGAAAATGATTGCTACATAATAATGCAGAATTAGTCTCTTAAATCGAATGTCGAATTTCGAAGAAAACAAAATTTTTGATCTGTAAAAAGGTAGCTTCATAAAATTTTGATGTACAAATATTAGTGGAAAAATTTAGGTGGGAGGACCAATGCAATGAGCGTTGTTAAAAAACCCTCAATAGGTAAGATTTCAGTAAGATGAAATTAAATGATAAATAATAATTCAGCACAAAAATTATTTTTATAAGGAAGGAGTGTAAAATTTTAAGTTGTCGATGAAAAGTGCGAGATGAATACAATCATAATTTCATGAGAACTTATGAAGGTAATATGGATATATTAAGAAGACAAAAAACCACCTTGAAGGAGTTAACAAAAAAAATCTTGGTACAAGATTGAAAAATCAACAAGGTAGATTAGAACTTCATGATCCCACTTATACATTAAATTCCTTGTTTAGTTGAAAATACAAGAAAAATATAGTAGAAAGGGAATTTAGTTCGGGAATACTAAGTAGCAATTAACAACCTGAAGAAAAAAATTGTGGGAATAATGGAGAATCTAATGAGAAGAATATAATTTTCTTTTACAAATAGTACATCTCATGTGACCAAAATATTAAGTAAATAAATCTTTAAACTCCATAAAATCACACAATAGATCTCTAATAGAATTTCGAAAGGTAGATATACTTTGGGAACATCAAGTCTGGAGGAAAAGGGGGGCAAAGTTGAATTTCATTACAGCCTAATATCCTCACACAGTTAGAAATAAAGAGAGATAAAAAAAAAATACTAGCAAACATATGCTATCAATAAGAAATAGATAAAATATATAATTGAAGAGACTTCGATACTACTAGAAACTATATACACATATAAAGATTAGATATCTAATGATACAAAGCAGTAAAAAACCTACTATGGAAAAAGAAAAGAGGAAACACTCCACTTAGTTGGAGTTAAGAGAAGGATGAGTTGTCTGAATTAATATAAGTACTATAGTAGGTAGAAACTAACTCTAAAAGGAAATCCCCAAAGTGTTTAGGTAAATTCATCTCATGAAAATAAGGATGCAGTAATTCATGAAGAAGATATTGCACTCAGATGAATATGATGAGAATCACCTCAAAATTATGGGGTCATGAGGATTGGAGTGAGAATATAAAATCACTCTACTTTGTCATATAAAAAAAAAATCATATTTAAATATTCAAACAATTTATGTACATGACGCTGCTCACTTGATTGGATTATGATACTGGTGTAAAAAAAGAAAAGACCTACTGCTCAGATAAAATAGTAGCTGTTAGAAGTACAATAGAAGCATTTTAAACCTGAGTAAGATACTTGGGAGCAAGAAGTTACGATGAAAAAACATAACTATTACATTTAATAAAAGAAATAGGGAGATTGGAAAATGCCGAGGACGATGTTTTTCTTTTAGAGGGGGACTATGTAATATCCATATTTTAGGCATTCTATAAATAGAGAAAACACATAAAGGTTAGGGGGACCTCATAAATAAAATATGTAAATATATTAATTGTTGAAATTAATATATAAATGTGAAAATAGTACCATGATGTGAACACAGAGTAAAATGAGACAAGGAAGTCAAAATCCCCGAGGTTGGACTAGATTCCTAAGACTTACCCAAAGTTCTCCAAAAATCCTTGGAGAAAAATAAAATAAAATATATTTTATTATATGGAAGAAAAATATCTAATAAAAGCATCAGTAAATTGGAAAGCTACTGAGAAGAGGTAAGAATAAAACTAGAAAGTGGAAAAACTAGTTTTAAAGAAGCTTTTGTGGAAGAAATAAAAGTAAAGCCTAGGCTAAGGGAAAAAACATCCTAAATTAACTGGATGTAGTTGTGGAAACATGTTGACAGAAAGAAAGCTTAAATAAGCTATTCCTAGTTAGAAAAGACGTTGTCTAAATGGTAGAAGATTTGGTATCTGCTATGGGGGAGCTGTGGATTCACCTGAAGGTTGGGTGGAAAACAGTCTTTACCAGATTGATATGCACATTCTGTGAGACAATGTCTTAATTTGTTGTTCTATTTTATGTAATTCTAATGTATTTATATATAGTTATACATGAGGAACTGCGATTGAAAGTTTATACATGTAATTTTTTTATAAATTATAAGTAATCGTCTACTGAGTTCATAAATAAGTAGTTGTCATATGTATTTAAAAAATTTGAAGTTAAAAAAAAAATAATTAAAAGACACAAAATTCCTGTAACTACTGTGTTTAATAAAAACTATAGTTATATAATAAATTACCTATGAGCGTGGGTGTAGGCTCATATATTATATTTGGACATGGTCAAGGAAATCTATGAAAAACTGGAAAAAGGGATTTTGAGGATCAAAATATATATAAAAAATTGTATTCTAAGAATTTCAAAAAATTAAATTGAAATCACAATAATAGCTTTTATAAAAATTATAGTTGTGATTATATATAAAGTTAATTTTATATAGATATAAAGAATAGTTTGTATAATTTATTGTTGTATGAAATATAAATAGTATAGATAAGAAAATTACAGAGTATTGTTATAGTCATAGTGAAATTGGGAAAATTTTATGAACGAACGTCTCAAGTAAAATAATTTTTTTTTCGTCTAATGAGACCCTGAAAAACCATCAATTTGAATGAAATAAACTTGAAATGAAATATAAATCGGCACCAATATGAAATTAATGACATCTTACCCATGCGAATAATATCCAAACTTCAGTGAAACAATACGTGTAGTGAGACTTGGCTCATAACCCTTTCTGTCAATGTAAATTAGAAATTCGAGAATCTATATCTGAAACCGTATGAAGATACTGATAACCATAAATTTATTATCGTAAAGATGATCGTGAGGATATTTATATATAGTTCTAGAAAATCGACATATAGATAGTTGGGAATTGTAAAAATCGAAATTGGGGCTACAAAGTTTATACACTAGTTAATGGAAATACCAAACATTTTTAATCAATTGAAAAGATGTAAAAAATATCAAGGGGCATATATATATCCCATGAATGTAACCGATCCATTCTAACAATAGAATTGTTTTACTGTCAAATTACAAAACTGAATGGTGGAGAAATTAAAAATTGGGGTCACAATTTGTGTAGACCATGTAATGGTAAGAGCAAGAAATTTTATTTCATAAAACCCTAAAAAAAATTACTGTATGAAATATATGAAATGGGAAAATACTCAATTCAGAAGCACAATAAACGTAGGGATAATAAATCAAACTGAAAAAATGGAATAGAAGAAAATAGATGGAATAATGAATTCTTAGTAGAGGAGTTAAATCAAATTGGAGAAAAACTTGCCCAACCCTTCTAACTTATTAAACATATTGATTAATCCTATTGTTAATGCAAGATTCGGAAAAAATATATTCATATAGTAAATAAATCAAACACTGCAATAAATTGACTGGTTCAAACTGTGAGGATTAAAATCTTACTTGGTTCAATATGCTTAAATATTCTGAGAAAGAGCGTAGGGAATTCAAATGTGCACCATCATTCTCACTGAAATATAATGAAAAAGCACCATAAATCCATAACGAAAATTCCAAAACATACAACGAGTATGAAATTTAATTTTAAGAACTAGAAATAGATGGGTGCATTGTCAAAAAATAACTAAAATATAAGTCAACACTTTACTATGGATTTCAGTGCTAATAAGTAGATAAAAAATATGGAAATGTCGAGACACTACCTTAGAATCTTCAGGTGTAGGAGGCTCTGGAAATTTCTCTTAGGGTAATACGATTTCAGATTGATCATTCTCTATGCGTGAACAGAAAGAAACTAAAAAAAAATGAGAAGAGGAATTTTCTGCAGGGTTTCGTAAAAATGAAAGTTAAACAATAATAGGGAAACCTTAGCCATAGTCAATTCGACTTGAAGGGAGTAAGAAACCATATCCATTGTTGAACCTGAAACATATCCATATTACAACTGTGTCAGGGATACATCAGCCATTTGAAGTCCAGGTGTTGTAGGTACAAGGGTTAAGTGCATTTGGAATCGAGACGATAAGCTTAATGCATACAACCGTCCTTTGGTGGAAACTTAATACATAACCAGAACATTCCTGTCCCAAAATAAATGCATTTAAATATGTTAATGAAACAATTGAAGTTATATTTTTAAAACAATTTTTAATCTTCAAATATACAAATCAAAAACCTTAGCAATGAAATCATCCATACACCATCCAACTTTATTAAAATCCATATGGGATATTTCATATAAAAATGGGATATTGTACGAGATATAATAAGTAGGATAGATACATGTGATGAAACATAGAGGGATATGTATTCAATTACATTCAATAGTATGGTTTAAAATCTATGTGAGGGGCCACATGACTCAAATGATAAATATAAATAATAAATATTCTAAGGTATATGAATTGAATGATGGGTATGGACAATTTATGTGGTTAGAAGAATAATCATTGTAATGGAAATGGTTGGTATGAAAAAGTAAATACAACCTACATTTGTCATGCTCCAAATTCAAATATATTAAAAGGTTTACACTTATGTGTTATTCAAACATTTATTAAAGGTATTGATATGTACATGGGTAAAAATAATATATATATTGAAACTCATAATAAACGTTTAGTTTATTAATATAGTTACAACTTTCGAATGAGTTAAATGAAGGTACTATGGTAGAAATTCACATATGGTCAAAAAGGTCTTGATTTTTGCATATGGCGAATGGGTATATACATTCATATGTGTGAAACAACAATAATTATAATTATCCAAATGAAATAAAGGTATGGGGCAAAATATGTTAATATATATAGTTTAATATATATATATATATATATATATATATATATATATATATAAGTGGGGAAACATAAGTATGTGTGTATTTGTATATAGCATACAATATTCAAGAGGTATGGAATATAGCATAATAAAACTAGTATGTTAACTTAGGATATTAGGACAATCCATATATATGTTATAAAATTTCCATTAAAGGAATTAAATTATTATTATTGATTAGGAAGATATATTTATAAGGGTTGCAAAGTGACTAAGATATAAAGAGTTATATATTCAATAATGTTGGAAAATATATTTAATGGACTACTATTTATAGAGATATATATAGATATATTGTTGGGTAAAATATATATAAGGCTAAAGTATAGTTCAATAAAATAATTTACATAACTTCTAATAATAAGACGATAGGAAATATGAATAGTGATGGATACAGTGATTTACATTTAATGTATATAAGACAACTTAAGATTTGTTCTTAAGCGAATGAAGGAATGAGACTCCCTTAAAACCTTCGTGGTAATAAATGCACTATAAAATAAATGCATGATTAGGCAATGTCAATGAAAGAAAATAAATTATGCAATAACACTTTGTAAGGTTCTATTGTTGCGACAATAATAAATGGAGAAAGTGTTAAAAAATCATTTTCACTGTGACTTGAATTGCTATAAATAAATTAAAAAAAATTGGGGTAAGTGGATTTGTTACAAATGGTATTAGAGCCCTTGTTAAAAATTTGGGCTTATGGGTCACAACACAAGAAGATAAAAATCATGCCATCAATTTTATTTTAAATTTTATTGATGATTTATAATTTGTAGGAAGAAAAACTAGTGCAGGAAGTAGTGGAGAAAACGTATAGTTGTTGTGATGATAGATAGAGAAAAAATGTAAGTAAAACTAGGAAGGGGAGCAGCCCTATCAGATCTAAATAAAAAAATGCTAAAAATAACATATCAGTAATAAATAGTTCATTTACACATTAATTATGAATGATTGTTGTAGTATTTAAGAGAAGAATTTGGTAAAAAAATTACCTAAACTTATAGTATTAAAAGGAAACAGAACCCAACTCGGAGAGGTCTGAGAGTGAGGAAGAATCTACTTAAAGAGTAGAAGAAAAGGAATTGGCATGGAGAATTCTGAAATCAAATCTCTAGTCCTTAAATGGAAAAATGAAACAGATGCATAATCCTGACTCCTAAACAAGATTCTTCTAGGTACATGAGTACAAATGAAATTTGAAAATAAGAATTGTGGGTTACCAGTGGTTAGGTAAAATCACACTTTGGTGAAAGAAAACAAAAGGTATGAGCTAAGGATATACAACTCACTATAGAAGAAATTTTGGTGAAGTACAAAAAAATTCTTTGATATGACCCCTATATCACAAGAGAAAAGGAAAAAGTACAGTGAATTTTGAATTGCACAAACCATAGTTAAAAAGACATAATGGACAATAACAATTCTAAATAGTTATTCGTAAAAACATGACTATGTTACGAGCCATAAAAAGACTGGATCGTTCAAATCTAGCAGAAGTAAGAGACTGGCAAACTGAAAATCAGTTAGCAATGGTTGAAATTCTATTTACACCATCTAACAAATATATGGTTGTTCTCCTTGATTCAACAACAAATTTTAAATTATATCAGCCTCAAGATAGAGGAAAAATGTGAATTGAAACTATAAATGTAAATACTCTTGCCTTGTATAGAAAACTTTAGGAAAAAAATAGAAGGTCAATGATAAACTAAATAAATTATCTGACAAAGTAAGATAAAATGGTGTAGAATTCTAATATTATTTATATAGAATTGTATGTGTTATCATTGTAATTTTTCAAATATTTTCAAAGTCTGGTCATCATTCTTCAAGGAATCAATATGCCTTTTTAGTTCAATTGTAAGATAAAATTGTCGTTGTCAAAGTGTAGTGGTGAGAAATTTTCATTTCTACCTTCATTCATTTCATTTTCCCTCTTTTACCTTTTATTTTTCCAAAAACACAAAATCCATCATTTCATTTCTTTCAAAACCCCTTTTTAACTATAAAAATCCATTTTTTATCGTTAAAAAGCAGCTCTGCCCACCCACTAATACCCATATCATATTTCCTTTTAAAATTACCATAGATTTATTTTATTGCATCTCTACCCGCACTACATAAAACCTTGGTAATATCATATATCATATGATATAACTTATCGCATTTAATAACATTGTGGACCACTTACCCTTTCATCACAATCATCTAATAGGAGTTTTTAATTCATTCATGTTACAATTGTTGTCTCTTATAAAACTCCTAATTCCCTGATTATGATGTAAATGAGCCCCCTTTCCCTGCCATACCACTCTCCAATCATCGCACATGGCCCTTCCCAATTTTTAACACTTACCTCCCATTTCTCATAACAAAACTCCTGATTTGCGATTTGCGAGCGGCCCCACCTCCTTGCTACATCATCACCCCCATCGCAAATCATGTTCCCTCCCTCTTGTCTCTTATCCATAAACGTTTTGACCCCGATCTGGGATTGTGATATATGTATAAAGGGTTTTTCTCCTCCTGCTCATATAATAATCTCTCCTGCTAATAAAATGAAACTTCATTATCTCTTTTAATCTGCCTCCATCCCTATCGTAAAAAAAAAAAAACCAAACGAAAGGAACAACATAGAGTTTCTCTAAAGCACATTTCTACCATTACTCTCAGCACCAACACATTTCTGCGAGGCACTAGGCGGAATTCAAGGAAAAACCACTCATCAATTTCACTACTTTTTACACCTTTTGTGGAGTTTATTACACCATAATAGAGGAGGATTGTTCATATAGACTGGCACATGATAAAACCACTTCGAATTTTTAGATTTCATGTTGTTTGTTTTGATTATTTCATAGCACTTTGTATTAAAGTTTATAGATAAGCCTCATATCTTGCACAAGATGGGGATAACTTTTAGGAATAGATTTATTCCTTTTATGGGGATGACAATTTTATATTTTTTTATATATGTGATAAAATACTAAGAAGTAAGGGTTCTTGGTTTTAGAATCTTGACTCATATGATCAGTATTATTTTTAGTGAAGGAAATGGACAGGTACTCCTGAGGACTTACTACCAATATGGTGTGTGTATTTTCAATTTTACTTGTGCTCCCATAACTTATTTTATTCAGTTCCAATTTGCAAATATCTCATGTTGTTATGTGTTTTTATGAGTCTTTTGGCATTTCCATGTGTTCTATCAATTTCTATTAGTCTCACACATTTTTCCTTCTTGTTAAAATATACATCATAACAGTGGAAAGAGCATCACTCATGAGTGTTTTCTTTCATAATATTTCAATGAGAGTTTTGTAAGAATAGAAATAGCTTTCTCTTGATGAAATATTTATAAATTGATACTTGTGTTAATTTCTACTAAATGTTGTATATTTCTACTTTCTAGACCTATTATTTCTTCTCTCATTTTACATTTGCTTCTCCTCAAAGGATACAAACTCACTCTTTGATCAAACTCAAATACCCTCATTAGTAGAACTTTGGATTTCACTGAAATCTCTTTTAATTGAATTACAGTTTAAAACACCTACCAATCTCATAAATGAAATCATTAAATTTCCTTAGAGTTTACGATGTGTCTCGTGAGGCACTTGCTGCATTTCAAGTGTTGATTCCAGCACCCACAGTATGATATTCTAGTGGAAATGGATTTAATGGATACACATAAATCAATAGGAAAGTTGTCGAAAATTAGGTACTTGCACTAACTAAATAGGAAAATCTATACTGTAAAAGAAACTAATGACTATTAACATATTTTTACATTTCGACAAGAACAGATAACAAGAAACAAGATGTCAAATAGGTTGCCCAAGATGGGGAATTGGTACATCTAATATGAATTTGTCTGTGGGAGATTTATCTATAGTCAAGAAAATTTAAAAATAAAAATAAAAAAGTTTAGAAGAAATTTTAGGGATGTATAGGGTGCATACTCTTCAATAGTAAGAAGTAGAATTTCAATTACAAGTGGTACATTTCAAATAGATAAGAATTATAGTAAAAGAAGAATTTCTCTAGGGGTGGAGCACTAAGGTTCATTTATAAAAGGAAGGTTGATACCTTCTGTATGTCTAAAGAATTAGACAATTACACTAGTTAAATATTACGAAATGGTTAAATTTTGTAAAAATAGATGAACAAATTGGTCAAATGGGACATAAAAGTCTATAGGACGATCTTTTGAACTGGAAAAGTATATTATAAGGTTGAAAAATTAACCTTTGGATGTAGAGAAATCATGTTACATTCCTATGTACATGTACATAATGAACAATACTCTACTGAAACACTTAAAGAAGTAACCTACATATTAACAAAAGATGTTCTCATATACTCTAGAAAAGGGGATAAGAATATCATAACATAGTGTTTCAACTACTTAGAGAACTGTATCTCCATGTAAAACTTAACCAATGGGACTTTCACATGAAAATTCTAAGAAATAATTGGCGATAAATTAGAAATAGGTAATATTGAATTGACTTGAATCCAATAAGATACTAGAGATACAATAAATCATGAGTATTGTTGAATAATGTCATAAAACTGAAAAGTGGTTTTTTCATTTTAGAAAAATGATAATATAAACAAGATTTGAAAGACTAAGTACAAAATTAATTGGAAATTTAAATAGAAAAATTATATTACACTCAAAGTTGTTGATTCAACTATAGAGATTTTGAGAGAAATATTGTTGCAAATTAATGAAGAATTAGTGCATCAAATCGAAAGTCAAATTTCGAAGAAAACAAAATATTTGATATGTAAAAGTACAAATTCATCAAATTTTGACACATACAAATAGTAGTGGAATAATTTAAGTGGGAGAACGATTGCAAGGGGAATCATTGAAAAACCTTCAATAGGTAAGATTCTAGTAAGATGAAATTGAATGATAAATAATAATTCAACCCAAAACTGATTTTTACGAGGAACGAGTGTAAATTTTTAAGGTATCGATGAAAAATACGAGATGAATACCATCATAATGTCATGAGAGACCTTATGCAAATAATACTAAAATATTAATATAAAAACCACCTTGAAGGAGCTAACAAAAACAATCTTGGTACACGATTGAAAAATAAAAAACATAGATTAGAACTTCATGATCCACTTGATACATTAAATTTTTTCTTTAGTTGAAATTAGAAGAAAAATTTAGTATAAAGGGAATTTAATTAGGGAATACTATGTAGCATGTCACAACCTGAAAAAAAAATGTAGGAAGAATGGAGAATCTAATGAAAGAAATATACTTCTATTTTACAAATAGTACATCACATGTGACCAAAATATTTAGTAATCAAATCTTAAAACTTCATAAAATCACACATTAGATCTCTCGAATAGAAATTCCAAAGGTACATATACTTCGGGAACATCAAGTATAGAGGAAAAGGGGGACAAAGTTGATTTTTAGTACAGCGTAATATCCTCACCCAGCTAAACAGAAAGATACATCAAAATAAAAAATACTAGACATACGGTATCAACATGAAACAAATAAAGTATAATAATCGAAGAGACTTCAATACTACTTGAAATTGTATACAAATGTAAATATCAGATATCTAATGACACAAAGAAGTTGAAAACCTAGTATGGAAAAGAAAAGGGGCCACACTCCACTTACTTGGAGTTAACAAAAGGATGAATTTTCTTAATTAATAGAAGTACTATAGGTAGAAGGCAACTGTAAAAGGAAGTCCCAAAAGTCTTTAGGTAAATTCATCTCGTTAGAATAAGGACACATTAATTCACAAAGATGATATTTCACACAGATGATTTTTATTAGAATGACCTTAAAATTTTGGGGTCATGAGGATTGGAGTGAGAATATAAAATCACTCTACTTCATCATATAAAAATAAATTATTTCATATTTCAATATTGAAAGAATCTATGTACATGAAGCCGCTCACTTGATTGGATTGTGATACATGTACAAAAAAATAAAGGAGCTATAGTTCAGATAAAACAATAGCAGTTAGAAGTATAGTAGAAGCATTTCAAGCTTGAGTAGGATACTTCTGAGAAGGAAGTTATCATGAAGAAAAATAACTATTACATGTAATGAAAGAAATAGGGATATTGGAAAACACCGAGGACGATGTTTTTTTTAGAGGGGGACTATGTAATATCCCTATTTTCAGCATTCTATAAATAAGGAATACAAATAAAGGTCAGGGGTACCTCAGAAATAAAATATGTAAATATATTGATTGTGGAAATTAATATATAAATGTGTAAATAGTAACATGATGTAAAGACAGATAAAAACAAGACTAGGAAGTCAAAATTCATGAGGTTGGACTAGATTCCTAAGATTTTTCCAAAATTCTCCAAAAGGTCTTGGAGAAAAATAAAATAAAATAAATTTTATTAAATGGGAGAAAAATATGTAATAAAAGCCTCAGTAACATGGAAAGCTACTGAGATTATGTAAGAATAAAACTAGAAAGTTGAAAAGCTGGTTTTAAAGAAGCTTTTGTGGAAGAAACAAAATTCAAGCCCAGGCTATGGGAAATAAGATCCCAAATTAACTGGTCGCATTTATGGAAACATGATGAGGGAAGTGAAGCTTAAATAAGATATTCCTAGTGATACAAGAGGTTGTCTACATGGTGGAATATTTTTTCTATGCTTAGGGCGAGCTATGGATTTAGCTCAAGGTTGGGTGGCAAATAGTATTTACCAGTTTGGTATGCACATTCTCTGAGATTATTTCTTCATTTATTGTTCTATTTTATGTAATTTTTATGTAGTTAGATAAAGTTATACATGATAACTGTGGTTGAAAGTTCAAACATGTATTTGATTTTATAAATTAAGAGTAATAGTATGCCTAGTTTAGAAATAAGTATTTGTCATATGTATTTAAGATGTTTTAAGCTCAAAAAAAAAAATAGAGACTTAATTCCTGTGACTACTATGTTTAATTAAAAGGGGAGTTATATAATAAATTACCTATGTGGGTGGGTGTAGTCTCGTATCGTGTATCTATACATGGTCGAGGAAATATATGAACAACTATAAAAACGGTTTTCGAGGATCAAAATATATATAGGAAATTGTATTCTGAGAATTTGAAGAAATCCAATTCAAATCACAATAATAGCTTTTATGAAAATTGCAGCTGGGAGTTTATATAAATTTAATTGTATATACATATAAACAATACTCTCTATAATTTATTGTAGTATGAAATACAAATAGCATAGATAAGAAAATTACAGAGTATTATTATAGTCATAGTGAAATTGGGAAAATTTCATGAACGATCATCTCAAGTAAAATAAATTTATTTCCTCTGACTAGGCCCTAAAAAACAATCAATATGAATGAAATAAAATTGAGATGAAATATATAGAGGAATCAATATGAAATTAAGGACATCTTACCCATGCAAATAATATCAAAACTTGAGGGAAACAATATGTACAGTGAGACTTGATTCATAACCCTCTCTATCAACGTAAATTAGAAATTTGAGAATCTATATCTGAACCGAAAATTTTAATAGAGGATTAAAATGGGTTGTAGTACGAATATATTTATAACCATAAATTTATTATTGTAAAAATGACTGTAAGGATAATTATATATAGTTTGAGAAAATCTGTAACACCCCCAAGTTCTATGCTTTTCAAATTAGACATTTGAACATAAATCCAAAGGGGAGTGGACCCCAATGGATAATTATTGTGTGGATGTGGTTAAATATTTATTTATGAAAAATAAATAAAATATTATGTATGCACTATGACCAAATGAGAAAATGAGATCACATGCCTAATCCATGAGGTTATGGAAAAGGTAAAGACTTTCCCCAAAATCTTTCAAAAGTCCTTGAAAGAAATTATTTCTAATTTATATTTTTGAGGAAAAATCTAAATTCCCCAATGATGAGGAAAGTAGTTGGGAAGAGGTAAAAAGCTGGAAAAGCTAGAAAAGTAAAGTAATTTTAAAACCCTAAAATAAAAGGTTTACAGAAAGTTTACATTAGCATCTCGAAATTTTGACGTGTAATTAAAATTCAAGCTGAAAGTAGAATAAATGTTTTGCCTGGAACATACGAGGGTAGTCTGCTCTTCGAGGATCTTCATGCCTTGTAAGAGTTCCTGAGTAAACGAACTCAAGGTCGGGAGGATCGGCTTGCGTATCGTATACCATAACTTCGAGATTTATTTAAGTTCGTATTAAATATATCCATGTTTATGAATTGTTATGTTACAAATTCCTATGCAAATTTCGATTGAATTTAAGTTGTTCAGTATTCTAGCTGAAAGTTAACAAGCCAGACTTAATAAAATTTAAAATAATCAAGATAATAATAAATAGTGAGTGAATTTAAATAGGAATTCAATGGGTACAATTTTATATAGCCGATCAAGAAGTCAGATGAACAATAGGAGACATATCCATCAGAATGTTCAATTCAATAGAAAAATTAAAGTTGCAGCTTGCCGTGTTTTGGAATGAAGAACTTAGTTGCTGTGATGTATAAAAAGAACATTTTAATAAAACTATAACCAAGAAAAGCAAGTAGGAAACAACTAAACCTGTGATAGTAGTATGGATTTCAACATGACAACTATACTACAAGGACAAGAATTGTAGAATTAAGAATTTAAACTGTTCTATTACATAGAAGCCTAAACATAGGAAAATAGAAGTTAAATCCTAACTAAGTATGAGGATCTGAAAATAGGGAGTCTAAAATATCAAATTTGGTTTCTTCCATTTGATTGAAGAAAAATGATCTATATCCTATTTTTCCAAGGGAAGAGTTTAATATGCACCAGAATTTCAAATATGTTGAATATTTATAACAATAATATACGGGAAGAGTCCAATTGAAAATCTACTTGTGTGATAAAAGTATGTGTAAGGGAAGATTGTAAGTATATTTAAAATACTGGGAAAAGAGCATCTATTCACCTTCAATATAAACTGCTGTAAAAGTAGTTGAAGCAAAGAAGGTTAACTGAATATAGATAGATGTATATGCAGTAAACATCTATACATAGATGTTAAACTTCATAATTATAGATGTTGAACAAATCTTACAACTGGAAAGCTGTAGGAAGGAATATTGGTTTACTAGAGTCGACACAAATTTCGAAGAACCGACTCGACAGAAATAAAATTAATATATATATATATATATATATATATATATATATATATATATATATATATATATATATAAGTCGACTAGATTGACTAATAAAAATTGATCCAAGCCAAAAATTTCTCATGGGAATTCTTATAGTAACGAGCACAACAAACATTACGAAAAGTACAATTATATTAAAAAGGGTAAAGTGCGAATTTGATGTGGTTATGAAGAAAATTTTGAATGGTATCGAGTGCATAAAGTAGAGTATATACGAGTTAATATTATGTGGATAAGCGGGTATGGGAGACGTGACAAATAGTATCGAGCACCGTTGAGAAAAGCTTGGGCAAGTTATGTGCTCGAGAAAGAAACAATAAGCTGTTATAAATTTTATGAATATTAGGCTACAATGAAAATATAACGTTGAATCCCTTGATAAGGATTCCTTCTTAAGTCACGGCGATTTTGGGTTAGGAAATGAAACCTTCTATGCTTGTGTCTTTGCTTCTATTGGCCCCATTTTGTCTTGTTTAGTGAGGGTTGTGACCATAGAAGAAAGCTTCTCTGTGAACGAGGGTTTTTAAAATTAAGAAATTGTTTTTTTGGCATTTTTGGGGTTGTTTAAGATCAATATCCTCCTAGCATGCCCATCATATATATCAACTAAGGAAAGCCAAACCACCATTTGGGATGTGCCAATTTTTATGTTTCTTCACTGTAAGGTAAAACAAAGGAATGATACACAGATAGAACCTTTTTAAAACCAAGGAAAAAGGAATTGAATAGCAGCGGACATTTATAGATCTTATATAATCGTTGTAAATTCCTTGCTTATTTTCAATCAATCGTTCTGGAATTATACAAATGGTTCTTTGAGTCAATGCCAGGATACAATGTCTAATAGGAGTTGAGACTGCATTTTATAACTGTAACTGCAAAAATTATAGTTATGGCACCAAAACTATACTGTGAATCTGAATGACCACCTCGGCCATTGTATTTTTTTTTAGTAAACATAATTGGGAAATGAGATAAGTACCAATTAAAATATAACGGTACATTGGAAGGAACCTACTATTTGAAATCGCATTAGTGGGATATAAATAGAAACAGAAACAAGTCGATTCCATTTAAAGAATTCTTTATTTCATCAAAGAAATTGAAATGAACTGTATTTCATTCAAGAATTAATAAACGAAAATTACAAGCTATTGTAGAGAAGAATGAGCCAGTTTCGAAGAGATATAGATCCTTTAAGACATAGATATACAGACAAATAGATATTCTCAGTTCAGTACTATATAAAATTGAATAAGGGAAAGTCATCGTCCCCAATGAATATTATTACAATTTCCGTCAAAAACAAAATTGGTTACAATACTTTTAACCATTGATCTTTGACATCCTGCATTTCGTCAAATTGAAAGGAATGGTTCTCGTGAATTCTAGCCATCGGAGGAATGGTTCTCGCGAATCCTAGCCATCGGAGGAAGATGGTCGAGAAGGCGAAGTATTATCGACCTGTAATGCAAAATGAAACTGCTTAATAGGTCTCCTCAGAAGGTGAGGAAGAAACATTTTATAAGTAAGCTCACAGGGAGAAAAAAAATCACCTGTAAGAAAAGCTGAAAAGCAAAAGTTAGAAAAAGTAAACTTAGGCTAAACAAAATTAGAAAAAATCGTGGAGCAACCATGTAAAACTAGAAATCATAATGAGAAACCATAAAGTTACTAATTATTCCCAAAAATAAAATAGTGAAATTGTTACTTTTACTATAAAAGAGAAGAGGAGTGTTTAGACTGAAAAAGGGGAATAATAAAGAACTTGGCGAACGAACACCATTTTGGTTAAGGGAAGAGTTATCTACTATAGCGAGGAATTTGAAATATGTAAATATGCACAGGAAAATTTGAATAACCTGTGATAACTGAAAATAAGGAACGACTGTATAAAAGAAATGGAAAGTCAAGAAATATTAAATCGATTTCTTTAATAAAGAAAAAAATACTACCCTGTATCTCGATATAATATCGAAATTTTTATTTAGAAGGAAGAGAATATTTGTGGCGATAGTACTAAGTCTCAGTGGAAATTAAGTTAAACATTCTGCCTTGGATATTATTACAAGAAATTTCACAGTGAGTGAAAATAATCATCACACCAAGAAAAGTTATAGAGGGAGACAGAATTTCGATATCTTGTAGACTTGGGCGAGATAGCCGTAGGCTTAAAACCACCAACCTGAAAGAAAAATACAAAAATTAGTAGTTATGGCTGAGCCGAAAAGTTTCTTCGAATTGCGTGAAGAAATTAAGATTTGGAAAATTTTACCTGCAAAGTAGAGAGTAAAATAAGGTTAAAAAAAAGAGGAAAAATTCAGAGATAAAGCCACCTCTTATAATAAATAAAATAAATAAAATAAATAAATGCCAACACCAACCTGTGTGCAAGAGAAACTGGAAGTTAGGAGGAAAACATGAATTAGAATAATCCATGAGAACAGAAAAAGGAAACAAACCAAAACGCATCCGGTGAATACCTGCATCTTTGCATCTGTAAGAACAATAAAATAGAAATGAGTTAGATTCAAAGGGAGGGAAAATACATCTTAACTCGTTTTTAAATAAATGGGAATAAGAGGATACATCTCAATACCAGGGAAAAATCTTAATAAATACATATAAAATTAATACCTGGAAGGATGCAGGCTTGAGAAGAAGAAACAGAACTCGAGGAGGCTCGATTTCCCAGCACAAGGAGCATTGTTATATAACCTAGAAATAAATCGACCCCAAATCATGGCGGTCATAACCGCAGGGTAGTTTGGGTTTCAGTTAAAAGAGAAGATTTTTTTAACTAGAATTTCAAAGACTGTGACTAGTCTGAGTAACAGAGAGCGAACGAAGAAAATAGCTGAAAGGGGTGAGCTAAATGCTATTAATGCTTCCAATGAACCTATTATAAATCCCGTCACAATTGAAAAGTTCTGAAGTAGATACAAGTAACAAAGATAAATAAACGAGTTATAATACTATAGTTAGTAAATGTGGGATGACGCTATCTCTGAATCGGAAACAGAAAAATGGAATAAATACTGAGTTCATCTTCTGCAAATAGTTCAGATAAATTAGTTGAAATAATAATAGATAAATGGGAAACTGAAATGGTTAACTTACCTGCCTGGCAAACAACAACATATGGTTGGAATACTCCGCATAGAAGGCTCAGCAGATAATATCAGGTGTATGTGAGTAGATCTGGTTGTAGAGGATGCACGCAGGTTGGAACACTTAAGATCACTGAATTTTCATTCGCATAAAAAAGAAAGAGATTTCAAAACCAACACTCATACAAAATCCAAGCCGATCTCGTCCATCCACGTGTCATCGGATGGGGACATACACGCAGATCGATGTTTAAAAAGGTGAGAAGCCGAGAGGGATAATTAAATCTATGATACGAAAAAAAAAACATATCCAATTAATTAAATGCCGAGGCAGTAGGTGGGTACTGTAAAATCCCCTTGAGGATTTTCATCGGGCTCGAAATTGACAAAAAGTACATTAATTAAATTAATGGCCGTCGTTTCTAAGAAACCGTCATTTGATATTTCAACTCAATTTAATGCGGGATACTACCTATCTGCAAGAGATATGTTTTAAGATCTTTGAATCACTGACAACGTAAGTTCTGCAGTCATAACAAAAACCATGGTGATTAAGGTTACGAAGTGATCTGGAAAAAAAGTAACGGAAAAGATCTTCGACGTATGAAAATTCATAAATGTGGGGCATTCAATTTCATGATAATCATATTGAAATAAAAAGGCATGCATAGGAAATTAATAATGGAAATTTTATATTAAGGACGGATTTAATTGAGAAGTAGGTTATAAAATCTAAAGTTAAGATAAGCCAACAGTTTAATAAGGATTGCGAATAAGGTATGCATGCAAGTTTATATGTGTTTTAACGTGGGTATTAAAATAAATTCTCTTCCATATAAGTCAAAGGATCAAGTGAATTCAATATGGTCAACCATATGGTCACTTAATTTAAATAAATATATATATATTATGTGGCCAAATGAGAAATATTACGAGAACTTATGTAAGTATAAGTCAACGTAACAAATAAAGATTCAAGGTCGAAAGTTGGGTTAATAATTATATATTATATATATAATTATTATAATGGCTTTGAATTAACACATAATTTCATATGGGACATATGATATTTAGACTTAGTATATATATGTGGAATGGTTGTTAAGAAATTTTAAAAGAAAAATTCATATGTAGAGTTGGTTAATGATTGAATGGATGAAAAATTAAAATGGTAAATTTTAACAATAGATAAAAAGGAACTTAATTCAAGTGAAGGGGATTCATTTAATTAAGCATAGGTATGGTGATGGTATAAATTTAAACTAACAAATATTAGTCAAAGAGGAAAATGTTGACAGTGAGAACCATTACATGTTGGTAAGGATAATTAAAAAAAAAATTGACATATATATTATATAACAAAAATATGTTTATGACTTTGCATAGAGAGAATGAATATATAAATATATATAAAAGTCACCTACGGATTTGTGGAATAGTAAAAATGAAAACAAGGTTTTGACACTTACAAGATATGAATAGATTATTCATGTAAAGTGGTGATAAAAGTAAAGACTATATTAAGGGCATCAATATTGGTGTATTAAAAGACTTGTAATATAATTATATCCAAGTGTGACTAATGAGATTATAACAATAAAATGTAAGTAGGAAAATTAAATGAAAGTGTAATCCTACGATATTTCAAAGGGACGAGATGAGAAAAACTTTATACCCACAAGATTAAGGGAGAAGAACTAATTCACTAGGGAAAACTGAAAGTGAATTCACCTTAAAATTTTATAAGTAAAGTGGAATTCCATATTTGACCATATGGCTGGAATATTATTACTCTAATTATGGTTAAAGGAGTAAGAAACATTATTGTGGTAGATTAAGTGTTAAAAAAAGAAAGAGAAGGAAAATACGTGTTGGTACTCTGTAAGGTTACCGGGATGATTTTCAAGTCATGTAAAATTAAGTCATGACTAAACTAATTGGTAATAAGCATATTTTAGTTCATGAACATGGAAAATAATGAAGTGGTAAGCTTAAATCCCAGGGAATAAATACGGTAACCTAACAAAATTTTTTTTCTATGGGAAAATAATTATGAAAATTATCATGCATGGATAAGAATCCAATGGAGCACAATTAATTTCCTATATATATTATACTCCATTTATCAAGTGAACCATGGTTTTAAGAAACCATGTGTTGTCTATATAAACCATGGGTTGATTTCTAATGATTGGTGAAATTCACATATAGATATAATTGGTGAATCATCATTGGAATTAGTAAAGCATGAACATGCAATTAAAAGTAAATGCATAAATTAATTCTTTGAAAAAGGGGAAATTGTGTCAAATTCATTTTTGACATTATCAAGTATTAATACTTGTGAATGTGATGAATTATATTAATTACATATATCACTATAAAATAAACATGTACTCACACTATAAAATTTTATTGGTGTAAATTTTATTAAATTAAAATTTTCTGAGTCTTAAATTCAAGGACCAGGTAATAGTGTGAAATCATACAGCTACAAACTGGGAGAAAGGAGAATGAGTTGTATTTGGACTTGGGTGTGGGGGAAACCCATCAATCCAAATTTATTCACATAAGTTTTGAAATAGTCGATAAAATTCATAAAAGGGGTTAGAGAAAAAAAAACAAAAATTTCATGTGTGAAGAAGGAATTGAATTATAGACATTATTAACGGGTCTGGTTATTATTAATTAAATTGATTGGCTAACAAAAGAAAACAATGCGAAGGTACTGGAGGTACAACTATGAACTGAGAAAGGGTAAGCATAACCATGCATATGATACAATTGTTTTCTTTCATTTATGAGTACTAATGAAAAGTTGTAAAATTGTTTAGCCAAGTGTGTAATAGGAAATTGTACACTCTGGAAACAAGGAGAAAAAAAGGTGAAGATAAGTGCAGATAAATCACCTCGAAAATCGAGAAAAGCTGAACTGGACCAAGTTTGGGTGAGGAGGAAATCTCACTGAAAAACAAGAAAGGATAAGTAGTGTATTAAAAACGCACTAAACTATTATGAACCTGAACGGTTTGACTAATAATTGAATTTCTTAAAATTATTGAAATTCAGAATGTTGTTGTGGATTATCAATTATATGTACCTGATCTTACTTACATTGGTATGAATTGTGGACAGAGAAAACGGAATAAAAGATTTTCCAGATAGACTTCTTGCAAAGTAGGAAGAAAATCAACTGCATAAGGCATCAGTAAATAGAGTGGAAGCAGGAGAGTACTCTGCCGGAAACTGAGCAAGGACGAAGAAGAAATCTTCGTCAAAGTTGAAAAATCAATGTTAAAGTGTAACACTGAGGAAGGTGTTGGAAAGGGTGGAACTAGTGGCATATAAACTAACCATACCCTTGCATATTAAAGTTCATGATGTGTTTCATGATTCCTTATTGAATATATATATATATATGTGTGTGTGTGTGTGTGTGTGTAAATGATGCTTCTCACATTATTGGTTGGAATGTGATTTAGGTGGAACCAAAAGAGGAATTTCTTCCAGAGCCGCTTAAAATTTTGGAGCGGGAAGATATTGATCTGAAAATTAAAACAGTAGCTGGAGTAAAGGTGCAGTGGAAGCACCTTACTGCTGAAGAATCTACATTGAAAATAGAAGCTGAGATGATGGAAAAATATCCATTTCTATTTTCAAAATAAACTCTAGTAGTTAGCTGCTAACACCGAGGACGGTGTTTTTTTTCAGAGGGGGAATATGTGACACCCCCAAGTTTCTATGCTTCCAACTTAGACATGTGAACATAAATCCAAAAGGGAGTGGGCCCCAATGGATAATTATTGTATGGATGTGGTTAATTATTTAGTTATGAAAAATAAATAAAATATTGTGTATGCACTATGACCAAATAAGAAATTGAGATTACATGCCTAGTCCATGAGGTTATGGAAAAGGTAAAGACTTTCCCCAAAATCTTTCAAAAATCCTTGAAAGAAATTATTTCTAATTTAGATTTTTGAGGAAAAATCTAAATTCCACAACGATGAGGAAAGTAGTTGGGAAGAGGTAAAAAAAAGCTGGAAAAGCTGGAAAAGCAGAAAGCAGCTTTAAAGTCCCTAAATAAGGGAAGCCTAGGCAAACATGAATGAAAGCATCCTGAAATTCTGGACGCAGAATTGGGAAACAGGCTTTGGGGGAGAGCATAGCTTAAATAAGCTACTCCAGAACAGATTGAGGTTAGTCTTTCCTTGGAGGAACTCAGCTCGGGGGTGAGTTCTGGAGATAGAAGAACTCTAAGGTTGGGAGGACTGGTCATAGTATCAGTATGCATGCATAATTTTGGAAATTAATTTCAGGTTGTATTAAGTATACCAGGGTTATAGGAATTGTTATGTTATAATTTATTCTGCAAATTTTAGATTGACTGTCTGTTCAATACCTCATGCAGTTACAAACTTGATCTAATAGCTGAAAATTCAGTATGTTACTAGTAGGGAGAAAGTTAAATAGAGACCAATGGTTTGGTTCTGGGGATTTGTACCCTGCCGTAATGAAGGTTAGAGATGATAAGTCAATGTGAATGTCTAATCTAATAGAAAAATTAAAGTTGTAGCTTGCGGTGTTTGGAATGAAGAACTTAGTTGTTGTGTTGTATAAAAAGAACATTTTAATAAAACTGTAACCAAGAACAGCAAGTAGGAAACAACTAAATCTGTGATAGCAGTATGGATTTCAGTATAACAGTTGTACTACAATGACAAGAATTGTAGAATTAAGAATTTAAACTGTTCTATTACATAGAAGTTTAAACATATGAAAACAAAAGTTAAATCCTAAGTAAGTATGAGGATCTGAAAAAAATGAGTCTAAAATATCAAATTTGGTTTCTTCCATTTGATTGAAGAAAAATGTTCTATATCCTACTTTTCCAAGGGAAGAGTTTAATATGCACCAGAATTACAAATATGCCGAATATTTATAACAATAATATAAGGGAAGAGTCCAATTGAAAATCTACTTATGTGTGATAAAAGTATGCGTAAGGGAAGATTGTAAACATATTTAAAATACTGGAAAAGAGCATCTATTCACGTTCAATATAAACTGCTGTAAAAGTAGTTGAAGCAAAGAAGGTTAACTGAATATAGATAGATGTATATGTAGATGTATACATCTATACATAGATGTTAAACTTCATAATTATAGATGCTGGAAAGTCTATAAAGCTTGCTCACTGGAAAGTTAGAGGAAGGGCATATTGATCAGTTAGAGTTGGACACAACTCTGATGAACCGACTTGAGAAATACAAACCAGTATATATATATATATATATATATATAAGTTGACTAGATTGACTGATAAAAATTGAGGTCAAGCCAAAATTTCTCATGGGAATTCTTATAATCGCATGACTGGCTGTAATTACCAAAGAGAAATTAATTATTCGGTAAAAGTGCGAATTTGTAATTGGTTCAACAGAAAATTTTTGAATGGTATCAGGTGCATAAAGTAGAGTATATCTGAGTTAATGTTATGTGGATAAGAAACTGGGTATGGGAGACGTGACAAAATCGATGTAAGATAGTTGGGAATTGTAAAAATCTAAATTGGGGGTATACAGTTTATACACCTATTAATGGAAATAAAAAATGGTTTTAATCGATTGAAAACATGTAAAAAATTTCAGGGGGGTATATATATCCCATGAATGTAACAAATTCATGCCATGATCATAATTGGTTTACTCTCAAATTATAAAACTGAATGGTGGAGAAATTAAAAATAGGGGTCACAATTTTTGTAGACCATGTAATAGTAAGAACAAGAAAATTTATTTCATAATCCCCTCATAGAAATGGATATATTAGATATCTGAAATGGGAAAATCCTCAAATTAAAAACCACAGTAAACCTAGGGATATGAAATCAAACTGGAAAAATGGAATAAAACATTTAGATGGAATAATGAATTCTCAGTAGAGGACTTAAATAAAATTGGAGAAAATTTGCCCAACCATGCATATAACTTATTAAACATATTTATTAATCCTATCGTTAATTCAAGATTCAGAAAAAGAATGTGATAAAGTAAAGTAATTGAAAAATGGAATAAATTGATTAGCTCAAGCACTAGTAAATCCATAAAGAAAATTCCAAAAATTGCAACGAGTATGAAATTTAATTTTAACATCTAGCAATAGATGGGTACAACATCATAAAATAATTAAAATATATTTCAACGCTTTACAGTGGATTCCAGTGCTAAAAACTAGATACAAAATCCAGAAATGTCAAAACAATACCGCAACATTTTCAAGTGTAGCAGGCTCTAGAAATTGTTGTGAGTGTAATACGACTTCAGATTGATTTTTATCTACATGTGAACAAAAAAAATAAACAGAAAATAAAAATGAGAACAACTATTTTATGCATGATTTCCTAAAAATTAAATTGAAGTAATAATATGGAAACCTTAGCCATGGTCAATTCGACTTGAATGGAGTATTAAACCATCTACATCGTTGAACTTGAAACATATCCACCTTACAGTTGTCTCAGGAATACATGAGCTATCTGAAGTGCAGGCACCATAGGTACAATGGTTAAGTGCATTTGGAAATAAATATGGTAAGTTTAATGCATACAATCGTCCTTTGGTGGGAACTTAATACATAGCTATAAAATTCATAACACAAAAGAAATGCATTTATATATGTTAATGAAAGAATTAATGCTATATGGTTAAAAACAATTTTAATCTTCAACTCCACAAATCAAAAACTTTAGTAATGGTATCATCCATACACCATCCTACTTTATTAAAATGCATATGGGATATTCCATATAAAAATGGGATGTTGTACAAGATATAATAAATAGGATAGATACATGATGACACATAGATGGATATGTATTCAATTACGTTCAATAGTATCGTTTAAAATGTATGTGAAGGGCCACATGAATCGAATGATAAATATAAACAATAAATATTCTAAGGTATACGAATTGAATGATGGGTATTGGTAATTTAAGTGGTTAGAAAAATAATCATTGTAATGGAAATGCTTGATATGAAAAATTAAATAAACCTACATTTGTCAAGTTCGAATTCAAATATATTAAATGGTTTACATGTATTTGTTATTTCAATATTTATTAAAGGTATTTATCTGTACATTGGGTAAAGGTAATATATATATATATATATATATATATACTCATTATAAACATTTATCTTATTAGTACAATTACACATTTCAGATAGGTTAAATGAAGATATTATGGTTGCAATTGACATATGGTAAAAACTGTGTTGATCTATGCATATGGGGAATGGGAATATACGTTCATATGTGTGAAAAAGATATAATTATAATTATTCCTATACAATAAAGGTATTGGGTAAAAAATGTTTATATATATATATATATATATATATATATATATATATATAAAAGTTGGGAAACATACATACGTGTGTATATGCATATAACATACCATATTCTAGATGTGTGGAATATAGCATAATAAGATAAAATTGGCACACACACACTCAATATATTCTATATAATGAATGAGGAAATTACACACATATTTATACAAGAAAAAGTCTCAAGATAGGAATTCTATCTTAGACGTACAGTAGTGTGGTTGAGATATTCTCTCAACCACACACTAAACTAGGAGAAACTATATTCTAGCTAATTCCTATTATGTAGGAACAAACTCCTCAAATGGAGAATTAAAACCATAGACAAGTAGGAATTAATTATTTCTAAGTCCCCCCTTTAATGACTACTTGTCATGATAGTGCTTCACAAAGTCTGGTTGTGGTCAAACATAACAAAGAATATGTCGACGTCCATATAAAAGAGCAACCATCCACTGGAATGCATGGGTACCAACCGCTGCAACCGCTAGTCCTGTAGGATGTCCTTCACATACATGATTCTGTCGACTGTTATCACTGCATATATTTACCTACAAATCCACCACCATCAGGCGAATTGCATGTGCAAAATCTCCAAAAACACAATCTGCCTCTCTCGGACAGATCCGCAACTTCTCCGATCTGCTTCTCCGCAAATCATCAAACGAATATGAGGCTTCCCGCGGACCCCCATGAAGTTGAGTTGGCGTCTTCCTGAATGAAAAAATCGTGCGCTTCCACGCCATTCCTGTGATTTGGCGCATTGGCACGAGTATGTACTGAACAGTCGCGCCAATTGTACTTCTCAGCACAACTGTCAGCTAAGAAAGCACACCAACCCCCTTCTTCTCAGAGATTGATGAATCATCTGAGATTGAGCCAGGTGTTACTGCAGTCCACCTGCTCCTACGAGCACAAAGCTCCCGTGTACACGTTAGCCACTCAGGCAATATGCCACCACCGGGCAAGTCCGATCTGCCACCACTGGGCAAATCCGCCAACTTCAATATGCCACCACCGGGCAAGTCCGATCTGCCACCACCGGGCAAATCCAGAACTTAAATGTGCCACCACCGGGCAAATCCTGTAGCCACTAAGGCTCTGTATGTGGTTTCTAGCTCACCAAAAACCATCACTTTATAGTGACAAAAGATGGTTTCAGGCTGACCATAAACCATTACAAAGTGGTTTTAAGATCACCACGAACTTTCAAATGCCTTTACCAGGCTTACATTCCATACTTCAACATTTGGAGTTTCTGGGCACATACAATGACCATTACAAAAACTAGACTTGCTTATAACATGCTAGGGAGTCTATTCCACAAACCACACTAAATCAAACAAACATCTATTTTGCTGTCCACCATAAAAGTTGTCGCTGCTCCTTTACCTCATATGTTCATTGTTCACATCTTGGGCATCTTTTGCTGTTCACACAACTTCTTGGAACTCCATGTTTCACCTGTCATTCGTTAGAGTTGGAAATTCTAACAAAATAACTTTGCCTACATTGAGTTAGCTAGGCTCAATAAGGCTCAATAATATTAAAACATGATTCCACAAAAAATACAACATAAACTCTTCAAATTTAGTTCCCTCTCTGCCCAAAGATGATTATTTCCCAAACATACCAGTAACCATTCCAATGATACCTGTGAGGGGTCTACTAATAAAGAAACTGAAACATAGGCACTCACAGCCACATGAAGAGAACACAATTTTCCCTTCAAGAACAATAATCCAGGACTCCACGGTCCAATCTTCCATTGCATTTCAGTATCCACTCCCCTAGCAACACAATGTCACTTCCCCTACAGTATCAAGGCTAGTTACTGCATTCAAGCATGCTACCTCATTCTTGCCACTTTCCATCACCATCTACTCCCTTGATTACACACACAAAATCGATCATCATGCAGCTCCAACCACTACCCTTTGATGCCATTTTCATTGTCATGTCATCATCGTATCTGGTAGTAACTCATTCCTGTAAATAAATTTGTCTATTGTTGGAATGGGAAATTCCAACAAAGACTAACACTCGTGATAGTATTTGCCCAAACTAAATGTCACAATAAGTAAATTAATTCTTTCAACCAAATGACCACTCTTAAAAAAAATATTATGACATCATGCCAAATTTCGACAACAAAATTGAGCATCAGTGCTTGACAATGCTACTATCCTAGCATAAAAATATAGCATGCTTCAACACCTCAATTAAATACCTCTACCACTAGAACCAATCAATTCTTACCTATGAGCTTGTATGAAGCATGGAAAGTCTGCCTTCGACAAACGTCTTCCAAATCTTTTGCAATCATCTCATTGTGCTGCCCAGCATCACGACACTCTCTGCTCTGAGGGTAATTCACATTCAATGTAGTAATAACACTGGCTGCTGCACGCTCATCCGCAACGCCATTTGCAGCTCATTCTCATCGTGATCAGCAATTAAAACCAACTAAGAAAACAAGAAAACTCTTACAGAATTCTTACTATCTGCCTCCAAAACCGCATGCACATTCAACAGCTTCAGCACCAACACGCTCCAATAATCTCATCGCTGCAGATAAGGTACCCCCAGTAGCAATTAGATCATCAAAAACAAGTTTGCGATCTCCAGGTCGTACTGCTCGAACATGCATCTCAAGATGATGTGTTCCATACTCCAACGCATACTCCTCAAAATGACCTCACCTGGAAACTTTTTGGGTTTTCGAATAGGTACAAATTTGGCCCCAATTTCCAATGCAATTGGAGGACCAAAAAAAATAAATCCTTTGGCCTCAATTCCTGCTACAACTGCAATATTATTATCCTTGTATTTCTCAACAAATATATCAATGCTATCTGGAAATTCCCTGTGATCAAGAAGTAATGTCGTTATGTCATGAAACGTTATTCCTCGCTTTGGAAAATCTGGAAATATTGACACTAGCCCTCACATTTTTCACGTCTTTTTCAAACACACCCACTGCGAAGAAATCCCCTTTCCACTCTGTCACGTGGATTTCCGTAGCAGAAAACGTGAACTCTGGCAAAGTGACTTGTGCAGGTTTCGTTAATCCAAGGTTATGCCTGGTCATAGCAGCCGTGGACAAGATATCAGAAACCCTCCCTGCACTCATTGCAATGAAATTCCTTGTTTTCTCCTACCAGATGAGTTTAAGCCTCAGTCCAAAAAATCCCACTTGAAACAAGGCCTTGGGAGATGACCCAAATTGCCTACTACACCGATGTGCCAAGCCTGAAGGAAGACTTAGTTCGACATCCAGGCGTGGATTCAGTACGATGGAAATACGAAGAAGCTGGATGTATACGTGGCAAAGTAAAGGTCTGATCCGATGCCATCGCAGCCCCTGGTGACTTCTATCATCCCTCTGTCTGACATCCTTGAAAAGAAGGCTTATTTCAGTTTTTCCGCATCGACGACTGAGGAAACAGAGCTCAACTGTGTGAAATCATGGAATTTCACAATTGAACGGCTAACCATACCACACAGGCCGGCATTAACTATAGGTCTTTCAGTCTGCCTTCCTGTTGCAGCAATTGTGGCCGCCGGAGGGATTATAGTGCTTCTCAAGTACCGCAAGGCTTAGGCAGAGGAGGACAGATAAAATACCAAGACATAAAGTTTAAACTGCAGACAAACGCATCACTCGATCCATCTATTCAAGCTGCAGCAGGCGAAGCAGGTTTTTTTTTGTTGCAAATACATCTACTCCAATTTGATGGGTATTATCCACATGAGATTGTTTAACATCCAACGGCTTCTGTTTCTTATTATCGCGAATAGCAGCTTCAGGTGTAATGACAGTCCCATTATTCTTACATTCATCTCCTCCCAATCCATTCAAATCCATGATGTTATACCTCACCTTGTGCCAAGCACCTCGACCGCCTGATATAACAGATCTCAATTCTTCACACGCAGTGTTCCACTCCAGCATCGACAGACCCACCTGTTGTTCTTTCCACACAACTGCACTGTCGCCTTTCATTCTCTGTCCAGCTCCACGCATACAAAAATGCTAATCACGCAATTGTTTTAATACGCAACAGTTGGGCTCACACCAGAGTTCCTCTCCACGCAACACAGACTCACTTAAACAACATCCACGCACACACAGACTCACTTAAACATTGTCCAACGAGTCTCAACAGACATGCTTCGATCTGCAACAACATAGGATGAAAAACAAACAAAATACTAATCGAATTCTTTATTTCCCTCAGCCCAGTAGGGGCCGAGGCCCAGGCCCTTACGGGCTTTGGCTCTGATACCAAGATAAAATTAGCACACACACACTCAATATATTCTATATAATGAATGAGGAAATTACACACATATTTATACAAGAAAAAGTCTCAAGATAGGAATTATATCTTAGACGTACAGTAGTGTGGTTGAGAGATTCTCTCAACCACACACTAAACTAGGAGAAACGATATTCTAGCTAATTCCTATTATGTAGGAACAAACTCCTCAAACGGAGAATTACAACCATAGACAAGTAGGAATTAATTATTTCTAACTTAATAATATTGGTAGGATATCATTAAAATGCATATATAGGCTATACAATTTCCATTAAAGGAATGAAATTATTATTATTGATTAGGAAGCTATATTTAAAAAGGGTTTCCAAGTGATTAAGATATAATGAGTTCTATATTTAATAATGTTGGCAAATATGTCTGATGGACTAATATATATATATATATATATATATATATATATATATATATATATATATATATATATATTGCTGGGTAAAATATATATATAAGGCTAAAGTAGAGTTCAATAAAATAATTTACATCAATTCTAAAATTATTATGAAAGAAAATATGAATAATTATGGATACATTGATTTACATGTAATGTATACAAGACAACTTAAGATTTTTTCTTAAGAGAATAAAGGAAATAGACTCCATTAAAACCTTCATGGTAATAAATGTAGTATAAAAGAAATACATGATGAGGCAGTGCCAATGAAGAAAATAAATTAAGCAGTAAAAATCTGTAAGATTGTATTTTTGCGACAATAATAAATGATGAAAGCCTTGGAAATGAATTCTGAGTATGACCAGAATTGCTATAAATAGAAAAAAAAATTGGGTGCGAGGAGTTGTTACAGTTTGGATGTTTGGCATGTAGGTATGTAGGTTAATGATTGTTGTATGCATTATTTTGAGTATTATGTTCATTCTATTGATGTTATGGTTACATAAATTATATATTCTAGTTGATTAGTTTGGTTATATGTATGTGTCGAGTAGTTATGAATGATAGCAACCTGTGGTGGTATGCATTGATATTGTTGTTTTATGAAAGATAACTTACATGTTGTTGATGCACATGTTATGGGTTAACTTGCTGTTGTTATACATTAGTTAAATTGATGATGAGTGTTATAGCATTAATATATTGATGTTATATTTATTATGCTGATTAGATTTTCCTAGGCATCGATTAGGGTTATGACATTGAGGTATACGAAAACTTATTTGTGATATTATGTCATACTAATCTAGGTTTACTATGCATAGGTGATTCTTATGCATGAATTGCAGTTGTTTATGAGTTATGGTGTGAAAATTTTAAATTTTTTTTTTTTATGGATGTCATTATATTATTTCGGTTGAGTTGATATGTAGTGAAGTTATATTGTGCTAACTAGATTTATTGTGTAGAAATGATAGTCGCACCTAAGATACATTATGGTATGAGTTGCTTACGTTGTGTACATTGTCCTTGAATATTTGATTATGTTATCTATTTAGTGTTTGAGTGTTTTTTGTCTATTATGTCATCTTTATGTTCTTGAATGCTTGATTAATGGCCTGATGTGAGCTTTTATATATAAATTTCCATTAAGAAAGATTTTTTTTAATATGGTTTTTATAATATATATGATGATATAGTTGATATGTAATTGAGTGAAAGTAGGTCATCGTTGCAGCATTATGTATTATGGCTGATGAATGTGAGTTGATTGTTGATTATGACATGGTTGTTAGTCATAGTAAATGTTGATTTCTAATTGAGAGATATGTTGTCTTGATTTTGATAGATATGGATAACATGTGTGTCTTTAGTTACAAGGCAACTTGATTGGAACATTACTGTATGAAAACTGGCATTTTGTAATTTTTATTTATGCACTGACAGTTATTGGGTTATGGCAGTATGATGGAGGGAGTTGCATGGAAAAGAATACTTCCATGAAAAATTGAAGAAGGCTTGGGCTAATATTTCCTTTGAAGTATTAGGAACCATGGGTATTGAGTCATGGTGTTTGTTCCTAGTCTTGTGATTTTGGTTTCTGTGACTTGTTGAACTTGATTTGTGGTTGTGTTTATGTCTAGTGAAATCCATTTCCACTTTCTTGTGGTTTCATATTGATTTTGATTTTCATGGTTTTCTTATTATTGTTTCTTTTTCTTTCCTTTTGTTTGAGAGTTTTGGGTATTAGATGCGAAACAGGGAAGTTCATGAAGCTAAGGGAGACTTATGTTGTACATAAAAAGTAATGTAAGAACAAGTTGAAGTTGAATCCATGAGTAAGCACAATGGAAGGTAATAATTTGACAGTCAGTTGGATTGGTTTGTTCCATTGTGGAAAATGGATGGTGGCAATACAGAGATGAGAAATTTGACAAGGTAAATTAAATGAGCTTAGGGCAACAAATGGCATAGTTATGTTGGGAACCATTATTCTCCACATTTTGAATGTTGTGCACGACTAAATGAAGTTCTCTTAACCTAGAGCTTATGATATCTAGTAATCATGTAGTGATCATAATTAGAATGATATCTATATATGTATGGATGCATGTATGCATGTAGCTATTTTATGAGATCATGATTGATTTATGTTTATGTTTATATATGTATATTTTTATGTAGGTATGTATGTCATTGATTGACAGGGTCATCATGGATATTGATGGTTTTATGTTGATGGTTTATATTTATATATGTATGTATGTATGTATCTATGTCACTGTATGACAGGGTTTTCAAGGATAATTCTTGGGGAGGGATGATTTCTTATGCAAGTGAATGACATGAAGAGGTTCTTGGTATTATGAGGAATCAAGTGGGAATAGTAATCATGATAGATCTATGAGGTTAGTATCATGTGGACATGCATTGATATTATATGCTTGTACTATGCCCATGTTTATGTTATGGAGAGGTAATTCTGGGAGGCACATCAAGGAAGTGAAAGTAGTGTGATCTGCGACATGTTAGGATAAGCATGGATAGTAGAAATACATAGGAAGAAAGGTTTCTTGTGGGGTAAATATGTGGTCTATGGATGTGTAGTGTGTTATGAAACTAACTCCAAAAATATAAGAAAAGATAGATCAATGCCTTATAAATCAACCACTTCGAGTGGGAAATCTCCAATAGATTACATAAATGAACAATTCTTAGATGATACAAATGAAAAAATCTCCTTATATATATAGGTGTCCATGGGGTCACAATATAATCCTAGCCTACCTAACAATAGTAATGTAACGGAAAAATAATAACAATATGTGGGTTACATGGGTACAACAATAACAATAATGTGGATACACTAATAACATTAAGGGACTACACTAGTAATATGGGGACCTAACATGCGCGTCTCCTTCAAAAAAGTGTTTTCCTCAATGGTTGAGTAGCTCTAAATGATTCTATATAAAATTCTCATCCTCCCATGTAGAATCTTGAGTGGGTAGGTTCTTCCACCTCATGAGATACTCTGAAATTGATTGATTTCGTAGTTTTCGAGTTCTTATTTCCATGAATATTTAAGGTTCCAATATGGCTTTTCCTTCCTCATCAAGTTCTGAAAATATTGTTTGAACTGGAAGCTTGTCACCTATAACTTTATTTAAGCATGAAACATGGAAAACTTGATGCACTCACGAAGAAGCATGAAGCTCCAATTTGTATACCATAGAACCAATATTTTGCAACACCTTGTAAGGACCATAGTATTTTGGCAACAATTTACTATCTTTATTAGCTTTCTTGAGGGACATTTGTTTGTATGGTTGTAGCCGTAAAGATACTCAGTCTCCTACATCAAAACTTCCATCACTCTGATGTTGATATTCCTGTTGTTTCATTCGATTTTGTGCCAAATTGAGGTTATCCTTTAAGGTTTTGAGAACTTGCTATTCATGCTCGATGTGCTCTTCCACTCCTTGCACCTTAGAATGTTCTCTTAAATATGATGTGATGGAAAATGGATGATATCCATAAATGGGGTAATTTTTGCTGCAATATGGAAGGAAGTATTTTACCACCATTGAGCTAGAGGTAACCACCTGACCCATTGTGTTTGTTTATTAGATACTAAACAAAAAATATATCATTCCAAACATTTGTTCACTATCACAATTTCACCATCAGATTTAGGATGATAAGATGAGCTATGAGCTAGTTGAGTACCCAAACAAGAAAATAATTCTGCCCAAAAATTTCCAATAAAAATCTCATCTTCGCCGCTTACCATAATATTTTGGTTTCCATGTAGCTTTTGAATCTTCTCCATAAATGTAGTAGCAAATGTACTTGTTTTAAATGGATGAGATAATGCACAAAAGTTTGCATACTTGGTAAGTCTATAAACTACAACCATTATGAAACTCTTTCCTTTGGACTTGAGTAAACATGTGATAAAATCCATTGGAATCTCCTCCCAACGTTGACTTGGAATGGATAAAGGTTGTAGAAGACCCGAGTTCATAATTGTCTCAACATTATTTTGCTGGAAAACAAAACATTCTGCCACAAAATTTTGAATATAAGATTTAAGGCCATCCCAAAAAAATTATTTCCTCACCTTCTGGTAGGTTTTTAAAAATCTTGAGTGTCCTCCTAAAGTGGAAATGTGCAATTCTGAAATAATATTTACTTTTACTTGGGAATTATTAAAAATATATAAGTTATCTTTGTACCATAAGGAATCATTTTTCTAACTAAATATATCAGATGTACTAGGATCTTGCTTCAACTTTTGAATGAGTGTCCACACTTTTTCATCTTTCTTCCATTCATCCCTTGCTTCGATTATCCAATCTGGTTGGACAATAGCTATTGCACAAAGCAATGCTTCCACCTCTCCATCATTTCTTCAGAGTGCATCTAAAACAACACTTAATTTCCCTTTTCTGTAGATGATTTCAAAGTCATAACCCAACATTTTTGTGACCCACATTTTCTACTCTTCTAAATATAGTCTTTGCTCCAAAAAGTGTTTAAGAATATGATGATCAATTTTTACCTTGAAGTTCCTTCCCATTAGGTAAGGTTGCCATTTCTTTAGTGGATATAGTATTTCAAAAATTTCCTTTTCATAAATATATTTCTGTAAATACTTTCCTTTGATTGGACGACTTTCAAAAGAAATAGGTCCTCCTTCTTGCATTAAACCAGCACCAATTCCATTCCCTAAGGAATCACATTCCATAATAAAGGTTTTTGTGAATTCTAGCATAGCTAAGACCAGTTCTAGGCACATTTCCCTTTTAAGATGTTCAAAGGCCTTAATTAGTTCAAGAGTATTTCTCAAATAATTTTTTTAGAGGTGATGCTATTCTCCCATAATTCTTAACAAACTTGCAATAATACCCTGTTAAACTAAGAAATCCTTGCACTTACTTTATGGTTGTGGGGAATTTCCATTCCTTAATGGATTTCATTTTTTTAGGGTCTACCTTAACACCCACGTGACATATAATATGACCTAGATATTCCACCTATTTTAATCCAAAGAAACATTTGTATTTTTTTGGATCTAATTATTTCTCCTCCAATAGTTTTAGCACCCTATCAACATGTTGAAAATGATCCTTCCAAGACCTGTTGTAGATTAGTATGTCATCCAAAAATACTAGCACAAATTTGCTAGGGAAGGGTTTGAAAATGGAATTCATCAACCCTTGAAATGAAAAAGCTGCATTGGTAAGGCCAAAAGGCATGACCAAAAATTCATAATGACCCTCACGAGTTTGAAAAGTTTTAGAACAGTCTTCATTCTAATTTGATGATATCTTGAACAAAGATCCAACTTGGTAAAATAAATTGCGCCATGTAATTCATCCAATTATTCATCTATCACAGTAATGGGAAATTTATCTTTAATAGTGAGCTTATTGAGCTCCCTATAATCCAGAAACATGTGCCATGATCCATCCTTCTTGTGCACAAATACTACTAGAGCAGAGAAAGAACTTTGACGAGGTTGAATTATACCAGGGTCTAACAATTCTGCAATCATACGTTTAGTTTCACTTTTTTGGACATGAGGATATCTATAAGGCTTGATGTTTGGAGGAACATTCTTGGAATCAAATGAATAGCATGAATATGATCATGAATAGGTGGGATTCCTTTGGGAGTTTCAAACACCTTGGAGAAATAGATAATTTTCATGCTAGAACTTCCAATGAGCATAATTGTGCAATTACGCCTTGTTTTTATTTATTGAGAAGATTTGTCCTAACATTAGAGCTTATTACATTTATCATCTATCCTGTGATACCCCATAATTCGATTTCCTCTCCTTTGGAAAAACATTTCAAGAAAAGTTTTTGAAAATTAAAAGCTATTGTCCCCAAATATTGTAATCATTGTACTCCTAGTACAACATCAGCACCTCCCATTGGAATGGAAAGAATTTCACTACTCAATACATATCCCCCCATGGTTAGCTTGATAGTATGGAAATTTCCAGAGAAATTTATAGTTCCTCCATTTGCAACCATTACTTGACATTTTGGTGTTGGGTATAGGAAACAATTCAATTCCTTGTCTACCTTACAATGAATAAAATTACAGGTACTACCTAAATCAATCAACACTATTACCTTTTTCTTCTTGATATTTCCTTCTATATTGAGAGTTTGAGGAGTGCTAATTCCTTATAATTCATTACATGATATCGTCAAACTCATTTCTTCTTATTCTATGGTTTTTTCTTGCTGTATATCCTCTTCTTTTGAAGTTTCTTGTTCATTTTCTTCCTCCTCTTCACAATCTATTTAAAATAATTTATTCTTAGCACACTTCTGACCTTTAGTGTATTTGCTATCACAACTGTAGCAAATAATTTTTTCTCTTTTTTCTTCCAATTATTTTGGTGTCAAGCTTCTAGGTTGTGGAAGTCTATGAGAAGCAACACTTCCACACTTATAGATGTGAGTAGCAGGCTTCCTTGCCCCCTTAATTTTACATTCATTTTTTATTGCCAACCTGAATGCCTTCTCCAATGAATCAAGTTCCCAAATGTGAACTTCATATTGGATTTTATCCTTTAAAGTCCCTATGAAGACATCAATCCTATGTTCCTCTGGAATATAATTTTCCCTTGTATTCAATTTTTGGAACTCCTCAATTTGCTCCACCATTGAACCCTTTTTTTTTATATTTATCAATTGGCTAAAGAAGGTATTTCTCTTTGTATCCTCATCATGCTCTATAATTCCCTCCATAAAAATTGACCAAGTGACAATATATTAATGGGAGAAAAGCCATCGATACTTTTATCACCAAATTGTATCATCTTCGACTGCTTCAATGGTTAGCTTCAAGTAGTTGTTTCAAACTAGATTTTGACTCAAGCTTAGCCTCTTCAGTCTGAGAGGGCTCTCTCAAAGGGGTTTATGATATTTGATAATGATAGTATTAGATGGATAACTCTATGAATTGTGTCTTAGTTTTGTAGGTTTGCAGGTTGAAAAGATGAAGGCCTTCTACCATTGGGCTATGGAGTCAGTGACAGGGATCTCAATAACAATGGCTTTCCTTGTGGAAGCTAAGGCATGTAGATGTTTAAATGAAAGTGGAATACACACATACAAAGTTTACTCAATATATAAATGTTCAATGGAAGTCAGAGCATGAGACATGAATTCTAAGTAATGAACATTAAGATACTGAAAGCAGGACATTGAGAAATATATTCAATAGTTTATTGCTTGAAAGGAAGTAAGAGAATTCAAAGAAAGAATTATGATTAATCAAACATTAACATATTGACAGAAAATAATAATATAGATAGGACAGTGTTCATGAAAACATTGAATGAATTTCAGGTGAAGGTTGAAACAAATAGCCACATTTTATTACTCTTCATAACCTATTTACAATAGTAGAATTATTTTGTAACATATTCCAACCCTTCATACATCGAAGTATTGTTTACTTATAGGCATCTAGCATTTACATCCAATTTTCGATATGGTTAGATAATTAATTTTTTTTACTAACACCTAATATCATTAGGGGAATTTTGAGGTCTAAAATGGGCCTCCTAAGGAAATTATAAAATTATAGTGGAAATAATAAAATAATATTTGATTACATCATCAAATTTTATAGAGAAAAACGAAAAAACTACTTTTTCAACACATATTTTGTACTTATCTCCCTAAGGATTTACTCAAATTTCGAGTAGGAATACTCGTTAGATGAAAAATTTAATTCCCCATCCAAGACAGTTGCATAATTTTTATGGACTTTGCTACATGAAAAATGAGAAATACATGAAAAACGTGATTGCAGTAACTTTTTTTTCATTTATTTCACATCTTTCGTGTAGCAGGGTCCACCAAAAGTATCCAACATGGGTACTCCTTCGATGAGGAATTTAATTTTTCATAAAATGAGTAATATTTCTTGAAATTCAATTAAACCCATAGGGAGATAAGTTGAAACTAGTTGAAAAAAGTAGTTTTATTATTTCATTATTTTTTATTTTTTATTTTTGTACTCCAAAAATGGTGAATCATCCCGCATGGTTGACATCATCATCATGAATCCTATTGGTTCTCATAAAGTTTATTTTGGTTGTACATTTTTCTTAGGAGGCCCATTTTAGACCTCAAAATTCCCCTAATGAACCACAAACTAGATATTTAATACAAGAAACTGACACCTTCTGAATTACGAGTTAGAGTCCTACTATAACTCAAACAGCTACTTATTAAATTTAATCTAAATATGATCCAAACCTCCTCAAAAGGAATTGTTTCCTTCAACCATAATGACCATAATCATAACATTAATACCATGACTATATTCATTAAACTGCTTTGCCTACTATTGAGGAGATGTTACATTGATGATATGGCAGCATGATGAGCTAGCAGCTTCAAACCATCTTCATGATAAATGTTTCCATTTAGAAATCCTCTACTATGATACTATTTTAGCACTACTCTGATACTCTTTAACAGTTCCCATGGAGAATTTTTTTTAAAAAGTTACTTTAAAACAACTTATAGATCTATGGAGCATAACCCTACTTTTTAGGACAGCATGACCCTTGACTTCAACGTTGTTTTGATTGATGACATCGCTACATGACACTTTATTTGAGGCATAAGTATTTCATGTTAGGATCCGTTGAAATTTTTGAGGAGTCCAGCTATCCAAAACTTCATTAAGATACCCCAAAAACTTCAAAAACAACTCGCTATGAAAACAAGACAGTTTCGTAGCGAGCTTTAGTAGCATTCACAAAATAGCTTTTGCACCCATAAATTTTGCTCTTTTGTTGTTCCATGGTGTCAACCAAGACATGACAGCTCACCACCATTAAATTCCCTCCTTCAAAAATTCAAAAGATTATTTTGGAAGCAAATAGGCTGCTACAGAAATTTTCGTAGCGTTTTCCTCGCTTTAAGCCTAGGAAATGCTATGAAATTGTGAAAAAGTGTAGAAATTCTAGATTTCAAGATTTTCTTCAAAAAATGACCTCCATTTGTTAAAAATTGACCTTCAGCATACCATTAACCTCTCTTCATGTTATGGAACTCATCAAACTAACGAGGAACACAAGCACCATCACTTCAAATATTTAAAAACATCTTTGCAGATTTTTCTTGTTTTTTTCTCAAAAATAGGTCTTAGAACGGAGCTAATATCTCCAAATACATGATGTATTTTGAAAATGTGGAGGAGATTTTTTTTCAATAAGAATTTTATGAAGAAAAATTTCTCTTTGGTTTTTGAAAACCATCCCCAGCTATCCATAACCTGCATTTTAAAAATATGTATAAAACAGGAAAACTTTGTTTTTTGAAAATAGGGCCCAAAGACATCTCTGTATCTCCCAAGTGGTAGAACATGCGAGAAAAGTGAAAGAGGTTATTTTTCCTTGTTTTTTTATAAAAAATATCCTCTCTTATTATTACCAAATTCATCTCTATTTATCTATAAACCTCTCTTTAAACATACTGCTCAAACAATCCAAAAACACAATAATTTCCTTGTTAGGTCCAGCATAGGTTTTGACAACTTGAATTGATGCATGATTCAGAAAAGATAGGGTCATCCATAAATACATTAAGTTCTTGGAGCTTCTATCTTATCCATAGAGCCTCCTTTGTGTTATTTCTTGTACATGACCATCTCCTTTTACAACCAAGCTATCCTCTTAAAAAGGTGACACGTGTAAAGACAAATTGGACAGCAAGTTGCTTGGTGTGATGAGACAAATCTCAAATAGTGACATTGAGATGTTTAACATGCAATAATGAATGTTAAGTGACAAATAGTAGCTTAGGATAAGGTTTTGTGTTTTAAATGACAAATCATTTTTTAATCATGACACATACATGCCAAAAGGGTAATGATGACCTCATACATGGTTATGTACCTTTGAATTAACCATAAAAGACCTGAATAACCTCCACCCTATATCCTCTAATAATGAACTGACAAATTGCATCAAATTTGAAAAGACAGACAGAAAACCCTCTTTTCATAGTGTAGTTAGTGTATTTCTAGGTACATTCACTACGAAAGTAATGAATCTTGGCTAGTGACCTTTTCAGATTTATAAGCTTGGAAAATGGAATATGTCAAGAGATAATGAATTGTGGGACATGCCAAGACTTGAATGGGGGTGGTTTTGGACCTTAGGATAGGCTAATATTAAAAAATTTAAGTTTCCTAATGATCTCTATGACCATATCTTTAACAAATGAACTTCTAATACTATGTCAAATGATGTTTCAAATTTTATGAGTGATAATGGATACCATAAAATTGTATTTTGTTCTAAATGTAAAGTCTCAATGTGCACCTTTTCTTTGTTTTTTGCATTATTGAGGTCAAAATATTGCTCCATCTATAGTATCCATGTTATATGATCATTGCCATCATACTTCCTTTTATCCATCTTTGCAATATGGTGGTTCTTCCATACAACATTAGAGTTTATGAAATCATGATTAACATTGATTTTTTTCTCATAATGAGTTTCCTCTACTATATTTTCGGCATTAGGCAACATTTCTTGTATCAACTTTGTCAAACCTTCCATGTCCGATTTTAGATCATTCTTCATGTATTCCAGGTTCTCTTTTATTTTTTCTTCCATGTCATCATTCTTAGCTTCCCTGCCAACTTCAATGCCATCCATATTAGCTTCCATGCCTTTCTTCAAACCATCCATATTATTGTTCAAACCGTCCATCTTTTCTTCCATGCCTTTCTTCAAAAATTCCATTTCATTTTTTGTTGCTCTTTGCGAGAGTGAAATTTGGTGCACTTGTTGTTGTAACTTTGATAGATCATGTTGCAATTATTCATCTTCATGAGTCATAGTAGAGTATTTGGATGGTTTAATGGGTGTTTAATTCTTTTTAGAGGGAATTTTAGAACCCAATACTATGCTCAGTAGGCCCTTGGAATCACTTAAAACTAATTTTTCAAACAAGACTTATGGAATTTGAAAAAAAATACACACATTTTTCTTTCTTTTGAGGAACTTGATATTGAAACTAAATTATATCTATAATTTTGGATCTTCGATATCTAAATTTTTTTTATTTTAGAAACCCTATGAATCTCCTTTCGAATGCCATAGGATTGACCTGATTTATATACTTTAAGGAAAATATATGTCGAATTTCCCACAATGACCTAATTATGGACTGGTTCAGTAGAGGTAACTCCTACAATGTGCCACGTCTCACTTTTTCCCCCTTCAGCTATGAAATTGATACAAAGGAAACTACAGTTTGTGTACTTGTGGTGAATTTTTACAGAATTCCAATCCGATGCTCAGAGCGAGAGTTAGCATGATTTTCCCAAGGTCACCTTTTTGAGATGAAATTCAGGAGCCTTTAAAAACCCTACCATCCACATATCATATACCCAAAAATATGGCAAACGAAGATCTGAAATGTTTACAAGAATTTCCTAAGGATTTTTGCTTCGCTTTGTAAAAATTCCAGCTTCTGAACCTTCGTATAAAACGAGTTATAGTGAAAATTCCATGATAACTTATTTAGGTGAAATTCAGGAGCCTGAAACAAAGCCTAACTCCCACAGATAATATCTCCAAAAATATTGTGAACCAAGATCTAAAATTTTTACACGAGGTTCCTCAGGATTGCGGCTTCTCTCTATAAAAATTTCAGCTTCTAAACCTTTGTGTAAAAAAATTTATAGAGAAAATTACACGATGACCCTTTTGGATTAGTGAAACCTTAGAATCCAAAGCATTGATACCAAATGTTACGAAACCAACACCAAAAATAGAAGAAAAGAGAGATCAATGCCTTAGAAATCAGCAGATTTGAGGGGGAAACCTCTAATATATTACATAAATTAACAATTCTTGGATGATACAAATGACAAAACGCCCTTCTATATATAGGGGTCCATGGGGTCACAATATAATCCTATCTGACCTAACAATAATAATGTAAGGGAACAATAATCACAATATGGGGGTTACAGGAGTACAACAATAACAATAAAGGGGCTACACTAATAACAATAAGGGACTACACTAGTAATATCGGGACCTGACACAGTGCTACTATTGTGTATATGTGGTTCATGTTGTATATTAAGTGATTATATCTATGATGATGTGTACATTTAACATATGTATAATTTTGTACATATGATGTTGTGTGTCTATTGTATATATGGTTCTGTGTGTATATTGAATATGAAGTGCTATGTATAGATGGTGATATGCACATGTTGGATATGTGTTTTTTTGTACATACCGAATTGTGCACATGTTGGATATGCAGAGTTGTGTTCATATGGTGTTGTGCACATGTTGGATATGATGTGTTGTGTATGCATGTTTTTGTGTACATGTTTTATATGAATTTCTATATACATATGTTGGTGTTTTTGTGTTGTACATATGGTCTGATGTAAATATGGTGTTCTGTGCACCTGGTTCCATGTATATGTTGTACATGTGGTGTTGTGTGCAGGTGCTGTCATGTACATGATGTTCATGTAAAATTTTGTACATATGGTTTCATGTACAAGTCATGCATGTGGTGTTGTGTACATGTGGTATTGTGTACACGTTGTACATGTGTTGTAGTGTACAACTGGTGTTTTATAAACATTGTCCAAGTGGTGTCGTGTAAATGTGATATTGTGCACATGTTGTGCAGGAAGTGTTGTATATAGGTGGTAATGTGTACATTTTTGGTATATGGTAATGGTATACATGTGGTATCCTGTGGATGCCGTACATTTTGTGCTACGGGCATGTGGTACTATGTATGTACATGGTGTAGTTATGGTATCATGACATGTGTGTTTGTTGTGTTGTACTCTATATATGTATATGTATTGTGTTGTATTGTGCATTGGGTGTAGGCATATGTGTCATATGCTATTGTAGACATATGTATTTTTTTGTATGGTATACCAGGGGTAGGTGTGTGTTGTGTGTTGGTGTACGTGTATGTATTATGTTGGGTTGTACACCAGGTGTAGGTGTATGTGTCATATGTTGGTGTGGGTGTATTTATTGTGTGGTGTTGTATGCCTTGTTTGGGTGTATGTGATTTACGTTATTTGTATCTCTACGTAGTTGAAGAGAAGGTATTGGTTGCTATTTGAGTGTGGAAACATATTTGGTGTGTGTACAAAAGAACAAAGGCATAAGCAAGGACCACTGAAGGATAAGTATCAGTATTGTATTTATGCCTTGTTATGCATGTAATTTGTGATTCTTCCTTATGATGGTTACATGTGATTTATGATGTTGATCTATGATGGTTGTGTTTTGATCTAACCATATGTGATATGTTTATTCATGATTATCTGATAAAAAGGATAGTTTGACTTTTTGTTACAGGAAGTGAATAGGATTGCAAGTGTACCTTATTGGCGAGATAAAATTGAGGTATGATCTTAACCTATTTATGTTTTTAATCTTATGGAAATTATGTTTTGGTAGAGGAAAACATGGAAACTCATGGTTGGCTAGGTGAAATTGACTACAAACATTACCAACAACAACAAAAGGAATTGAAACATGCAACAATATGCTAGTAAAGCTTTAGCAGCAAGGCCATTGTGGGACATTGGTACCTAATAGTGTCTACTGACTTCCATGAGCATGCTATGACCAGTATGATGGTTTTTAGTTAAGGATATGCCTTAGCTTTTTGTATCTTCAGATTCAAGGAGACCTTGCCAAGGGATTGATCTCCTATGATAGGGGATGCCAGTGGAACTTGGAAGGTGTGTGCCTACACGGAAGGGGATTACCGCATCTCCCAAGGGACTGTGTAGCAGATAAGGGAAGGTCGGGGATGATTTTTTTTGGTCTTTGGCATCGTCATATGGAAAAAATTCCATATTAGGAGTGTTCCTAGGGACAATCAGTTAGTAAATTTTTACATAGAGGAAAAGTGGTGCGTGTTTGTAGCACTGGAAAGTGGTTGCACCTTTGACTTTGGTAGTAGATTCTAGATTCCTATGAGGGATGTTAATTCCAGTACTTATTTGAGGGTGGGGGTGTCAACCTTTGGATTCAATTGTTGCTAATGCAAGAATCATAACCTTTTATTTCCTACCTCAGAAAATGTGCATATGTTTATATTATTATAAATACTGTAATGATTTGTGTTATAAATCTCTATAAAATGGTATGATTGTATTGTTTGAGAAGTAGACATTGTAAATGTTGCAACGAATTGTGTTATGGATCTCCACATGAAGTATGTTTTTTTTTTTAGTGCTTTTGTTGGTTGTAGATGTCATTGAACACCAATGACAGTGTTCCCCGAAGGGGGAGGGTTCTGTAACAACCCTGGTGAAAATTCCATGTAAAATGTAATAAAGGAAAAAATTATAACCACGGTCAATGGGGCATGTATTCCAAGCTAAATATTGGGTAAAAAATCCTAGCGAGTGTTCATTTGGGTTATTATGTTTAAAGGAAATTGGAAACAACAATGACTAAGGCTTTGCAAAGGCATGAGGCATTAATTAGCATTTTATTTATGGAAATAATGGAAAATAGGAGAAAAGGAAGGTGAAAGGTCATAGGTTGCATGTGAGGAGGAAAATGAAGGAAAATAAATCAAAATAATAGAAAATAAATAAAATAGAGGCCTCATTTTTAAAAGGCTTCTCAGGATCAGTTGGAAAGATTTTTCTTAACCTTTTTTCAGTGCATTTTTTGGAGCTATCTCATTATTATCCCTCTCACTCACTCACTCTTGGAAAAAGAATTTTTTGGAGCATTTTTTCATTAAACTGAGAAAGAAAAGAATGCAGGAAAAATGTGGAAGAAAGAAAGAAGGAGAAAGAATCATGTAGCTATAGCAGGATTATTGGCAGGTCTCATTTTGCATGTGTCTTTTCCTTGCTATATTTGGCATGCATGGTATTGCAGGTGGTTTCCTATTATCTTGGCATGAGTTTTTTTATGTGTGACAATGTTTTCAACCAAGCCTTACCATTTCCAGATAGCCATGGTATTGTGGAGGTCTCATGTTTTGGTTTATTTGGATTACTAGATATATTCAAAGATGAGTGGGGTGGGTCTTCGAATCAATATAACACATTTCCTAGTAACCCTGGAGCTAGATAGTGGGTTGCGATAAATATGGATAGAGTGTTTCGTCGGTAGGCCTAGGAATTATTAACCAGTGAATGGAAGGATATATGGTAAATCCTAGAGGTGGCTTTCTTTCCATCACGCATAGGAATCCCAGGTTTGGGATATATCGTAAATACTAGAAATTTATGTCTATTTTTAGGGCCTAGTGGACCCTAATTTAGACTGTGGGTTGTGATAAATCGTGAGAGACTAGGAGAGAGGAAAATTCCTCATGGTTTAGGCAAAGATAAGCTAGTGATATCCATTATTCTTCTGGCCTAGTGATCAAGGTAGACCACTGTAAAGTCATTTATGACATGTTTATTATGTTGGCCTACTGATCCCAGTTGGATTACTATAAATCTTGATTTCTATTGATGACGGTGAGTTGGTTTAGCCTCATGATTCCCTGGTTAGTTTTAAGTTTGATTTCCACATTGATGCTTGGAATATGGCACGGGGGTGACTGGATGAAGATATATTTGTCTCAGCCAATCTATGGTTGGGTGGAATGTGTGAGTCCCATATCCGGTTGCTTTTTACACTCATTAATGAGAATATCATTACCCTATTATTTTATGTGTAATTGCACAAGTTATTATGTGGATTCTATTGTTGTTGTATCCATGGTCTTTCTATTGTTATTATGTTGGTTATAAGCATGTATTTTATCAGTGATGATGTATGGCTCTATCCATATTTTCACTTGTAAATTATTTTAAAATGTAACTATAATCAAATATATTGTATTTCAGCTTATGACATAAGGGATAAATCCTTCTTATCAATTCTCAGATAATTATGAGACCTTGTTGTAGTTACAACAACCCCCCATTTTTCTAAATAAATAGTATAGAAAGAAAAATGGGGACCCTTTTAAAAATATTAGGATTAAATTCATTTTAGAAATAGAAATTAGAATTTAAGTCTATTAGATTAAATTTGTTTTTATTAAAAAAACATAATAAAATCATAAAAATTTCTCTACAAAACCCATAAAGGCTAAAAGTACAAGAAGCGGGAACTAATTCGCCTAAGTGTAAATCACCGAAACAGAAAATGCTGATATTAAAAATTACGAAACATCGATATGCAAAGTTGTGAATTACCAATATGTGAGGTTGAAATTACATCGTGTAACGAATATTGTTATGGCAATATGTCATATGACATATTTCAATATCGCATTTTGTCATTCAATAGAAAATACATCACAATATCACATTTTTGCATGTCGCACATTGCTGTGAAATGTTAAAACTCAGTATTCATGAAACAACTGATTTAGAGATCCTGATAATATAACAACTTTCAAACTCACAAAAATCTCATGCTATCAATTTAATGATAATTCGGGTGTTTTTATGATCTCAAGGTTCGTAATCAATTTTATAATTATTTCAAATTTAATACCAAGGATTTCCATTATGCACGAGTTAAATTGATGTGACAACTAATTGCATTTGACGTGATCTCAACATACACTCTCTGGTTTTCTTTCAACATGAAAATTCTAGAAACTTAGGCATAAAAGGATGTCAAGGCTACTTAAAGCATGAAGGCAGTGCACCACCCCACCTCAGTTAGTTGTTCAACCAGAGGAAAACAACGAGGTGGATCCTTTAATCTCAGACACGACATGAAAGGTAGAAATTGGTTCTTCAATGTGGGAAGGTATCTATAAGCTGTTTGAGAAAAAAAAATCAGAAATAATTTAGAACATAAAAGTTGTAGCTAATGATTCTACATCCACGAATTCAGACTCATGGTATGATGCAGCTAACTATTTTATGCATAGAATTGTTGCACGTCCTACAATGCTGCCATACACTGACTTAGTGAAATGGGTGTTGGATCACGTGTAAATTCGAGATAGACATTTTGTTATAAGAAACATACCAATCATTAGTTCTCTGAAACCTCTATATTTTAAATATATGTATAAATTTCCAGAGCCCCAGAAAATATATGACAACTATTTTGTTCAAGAATTCATGCCAGAGAATGAACACCCAGTGAATTTAATTAAGGATTCAAGAAATGATGCTAATCACCATAAACTCGCCGATAAGGTTTTGTAATTAGTAGTTTCTCTTCAACTGCCTTTCTCGCAAATTGTTGCAATGATGTGTTGTCATTTTTGGTCTGTAAATACAACCAAGTTTAGTGAATATTGGACACCCATGATAGAAGCATCCTATGATAGCTATATTATTGATTGGGCTGATATTATGTCTGATAATTTGATTAGATGTATCACTTTCTATAGATAAAATCATAATATTTTGTCCAGTACAGTAATTCCTTTTTATATGAGTTATTTTATCCTAGATGTTTATTTTTTCTCTATTGAATTTTAGTAATTAGGATGGAAATGGACTTGAGAATTCAAACACCCATATTTGTATAGTTATAATTCCCGCGGTAGTAAAAAATACTAGTCTCCTATGTTTAAAATATGTAATGATATAATGCTCCCGGTTTTTTATGTCATTTTCGAAAGAAAAAATCTCTAGGGTCACCCATGAAGCCAATAGAAGTCTCAAGCCAATAGGAAGGTGGTTCAGTGAAGAATTTTCCACATCCATTTGAATTTTTTGGAGTCATGCTTGCCCTCATGTCCTACCCTTATTTATGCCATAAAATTGCTTTACTAAGGAAATTTATTTTCAGACCATAGGTAATGGGTTGACTAAAATTATGAATTATGCAAAAAATATAATTTGGCCAACTTTTCCTATTTCAAGTGGGTCATATACTCTCGACAATTTTAAGCATGCTTGTTCTGAAATTGATCAATTAAAACCATTCAATTTTCCAATTCTACCCAATGGAAGTTGTGATTGATATGGTTTTTCTAGAGAAATAATAAATAAGGTTAAGCTGTAGGCATTTATAAGTGAGCCTGATAAATTCAATGATGTGTTTAAGTCAATCCAAGAATTATAAAGGGTTCTGAAAATAGAAACCTTAAGGTTCAGTCCAGAATATTTGAGACAATTCAAACAATATCAACAACAGAGAAATTATCAGTTACCAGACTACATGTTCCACGGGCCAATGCCAGAACAAATTCTCATTCTAACAGTTCAAGTGCTAGAAGAGGAAAAAAATTTGGTTCTGATTCCTCCAGCTGAGGTACAAGTACCAATAGAAGAACCAGAAATTGTGAATATTCCACAAGAGGTTTAAACAAGAGTGGGAAAGTTTCGAGAAAGAATTATCTGATACTCACTACAAGGAAAAGGCTCTCTAGCGGAGGTTATAAAGGAGGTTTTTCGTGTTATAATGTTGGCCAAAATTTTCAAAAAAATATTTTATACAACATCCATTTAGGGTTATGGAGGTTTTGGAAGAGATATAACATAAATTCAACACAACTTAAAAAAATGGATAGTTGGAGGTTATTACGGATGTTTTTTTCATCGGTGAGCTACTCTGGCTTTAACGCACTAGTGCGTACATGCAGACAATGCCCCATGGAGGTCTCAGTCTGATGCACTGGGACGTTTGGGTGTCAAACCACATCAGGTGTAGTGTTGGTCATACAACACACGAGGCCATTCTATTTGGTCTTTGGATTTTTGCAATGCCCATAGGTCGTATCAATGCACTAGTGCATATACTTATATAAAGGCATCAATGCTCCATGTCATAGAAAGGCACCGAAATTTATAATTGGTTTCAGTATTCATGCGGTGCCAATAGATCGTAAAAATGCAATGGTGCTTATAGATACATAAACGCCCACGTGCGTAGTATCACACAAACACACCGATATTTATAACTAGTATTGGTATTTGTGTGGTGCCCATATATCGTACAACAACACCAGTGCGTATAGACAAATAAACGCACTAGTGTATAGTTACTGACACACACCATTTTTCATGTTCTATTTTTTAGAAACATCGACCCGTGACAGTCCAACTATTGTGATTGTTTTAAATTCATTATTCATCAAAAGTCGACACATCTTATAAAAATATTCATATTAATTACATTTTGATTAATGCATTTGAATGTGATGTTTGAATTAATATGTTGTATCATATCATAATTATTGTGGTTTTTTAAAATTCATTATTCATCAAAATTCAACACATATATATCTTATAACAATATTCATATGAATTAAATTTTTATTATTGCATTGGAGAATGACAATGGAGAACGCAATAGAATAAATTAAAACATATTTTACTATATATATATATATATATATATATATATATATATATATATATATATATATATATATGAATAAGACAACCTTTATCATACAAAATGGGACAGTTATTGGTATCCCTTTGTCTTTCAATTGGGACACTATGTCCATTACATTAAACAAAATGTTTGATTTCACAGGCATATATATTTCAAAAAATAAATTGCCTCGCTTTGATACCCAAACATAGTGATCACCATTCTTTGCTTGAACTGTTGTCACTGCTAGAGCTACTTACATGACTTGGGTTATTTTCAGGAATGTTTTGTTCATGGCATTGATTGTTTTCTTATTCTTCACCTTCCATCTACACACATAAAAATAAAATGAAATGAGTGTATATACATTAGTGAGAATAATGAAAATTGCAATATTAAATAATATACATCAATGTAAATCAAAAAGAAAAACGGTGTACCATAGCAACAATTGACACATAAACTATATACATTCTTTCAAAACCATGTACCATGCCATCTTTCAAAATTTCATCTGTTGGTGCAGTTCCATACTTTTTTTCGTCCAAGTTTTATACCCCATAACAAATCATATATTTAATATAAAATATGTTTTTGTTCTATTAATTATAGATGGAGCTAAGTAAAACAAGATCGATAGATGCTTACAAATTTCATAATTAATTTTTGATATGGCAACATATACTCACAACCCATATTTAACCCAATTTCAGTCAATTTGTCTCATGGTTCTTCTTTATATGTTAGCACCTGTCTCAATACATTTAATGATGATTTTTGTAAAACAACCTAAAAAATACAAAATTGAAATCTACTTAAATTGTTATAAGGAAGTAACAATTACTCACAAACTTAGATATCAACCCTTTTCTTCCTTGTCGTCCTATTTTATGTGTTGAATGGGTTCCATTTTCTTTTCTTTTCCGCAAGAAAATTCTTGAAAAATAATATTTAATGCTAAATTATTTTTTTATTGTACCTAATGATCGAAAAATTCAATGATTACATATTACATTTGAAGCACGTTGTTGTTGAGATGGCTCCTCTTGCGATTTGATTTTGTCCATTTCTTTGACCATCTCCTTGTACACCTCTTTGGACATTCCTACTAGCATATTTATGATATCATCTCGTTCATCTTTTAAGATTCTCATAATCTTCCTGAAAATGTAACATGACAACAAAATATTTAATTTTTATATTGATATATGAAAAGTAAATATAAGTGATATTTATAAATAATTCTAGACAAACATTTAAAGGAATATTGTTTTTTCATTCCTTCTTTTTTGATGTTGTATTCTTTTTCTATTAAAAGTATGACATGTCTCATTGAACAATTCTCTGGAAACTCTTCCTGTATTTCAGATCAAATTTGGTTCTTGGAATCATTGGATTGGTTTTTGTATTATAAGTTGAAAGAACGTCTATACATTCATTCCAATAGATCCCTCAAACTTTTGTAAAATTTTTTCCCCCTTTCATTAAATTCCAACACCACTCCATATGAGCTAAGGAGAAATTCATTTTCATTTGCATGTCCTATTTTTTTTTCTTTTCTTAGAACAACATTCCTGTTCTGAGTTGTTGGTCCCTCTAGAACATTAAACATATGTGAATTAGCATACTCTTTGAGACATGTTATATAATAATTATAAATATATTATTAATGATAATTAAAAGAATAAAACTCATATTAGATCGATAGTATTTTTTTCATCCACCTGATTCATCCTTTTACAAATTTTCCATTAAGATTTTATGCTCTTCTGGTCCTAGATGAGAAATAAGAATATCGAGCTTTGTCGTTTTTTGGCTCTGCATGATACACAGTAAACACTACATATAAGTTAAACTTGCATATAGTTCAAAAATAATATTTTTTATAAAGAATTTACAAACAACTTGCCTTTTTTACTTTTCTTGTTGTGTTATTATTATTTTTGTTACTTGATATCTTGTCAGTCATTTCTTTATCAATATGAAACCTATACCATATCATTCACTAATATATTTATAAATAAATTCTCAACTTTTTAGGTGCAAAATAAATCTCAAGGCACTGGTGTGCCTTTCATCAGGTATGCACCACGGCCAGTGTGTGGGGGTATTAAAAATGCATCAAAAAAAAATATAATCAACTGTACGGCGTGGGGTATTATAAACGCACCGCAAAACAATGTAATAGATCGTATGGTGCTATCCTCATAAATGGAGCACTGGTACCGTATTTCATATATGATGCACTAATTTAGAAAAAAAAAATTCAATTTTTTAATTACATAGCATTTGCGTGGTGTGCTGTAAAGTACAACGCACTGATGCGCTAAGGTATGCAGAGTGCACCGATAAAGAAAAATCTATTTTATCTAAAAGTTTGTGCAATGGTTGAATGGATTCGGATCTGACTATGTAAGTCATCTCCTCTGTTGGATTTCAATCTAAAATGAAAAACCCTAAATTTGAAATCAAAGAAATAGGGAGAAGAAAGGGAAAAAACAAATTTGTGAATGGTTTAGGGTAAAAATGAATAAAGCTGCAGAAAAAGTTAAGAAAAAAAAATCAAATTTATTCATGAGAAGGTTGGAAATTCTATGATACGGGGTTTGAATAATGAAAGGTTTGGTTTCTGATTGTCTGAGTACTTCTGTTCGAACGTATTTCGCTGCTCCATAGTACCCTCGTGCTCTCTTGCTCCAGGTTTATCTCCTGCAAATATTTGGTTGAAAATTTTACCAAAAACAGTGAATTAATGAGAAGTGTCTAGTATTTAAAGAATTATTTTATGAAATTAAATTTTTGAAAATAATTTGCTGCCCATTTTCAAATTGCCACTTTTTTTTCACTTAAATAAAATAGAGTTTCACTTTTTTAGTTGCGTTTATTCATGACCTTTGCGAAATAGTTGGGAAGCAGCAGTGCATCTGAGTAATATGACGCACCCGTGCATGTTATGATGATAAGCACACCGGACTATATATAGTTCATTTTTTTTGTGTGTGAGATCATAATAAAATAATTATAATTCTAAAGTACATGAATTTATTTTCATTATTTTCTAAACTTTATTATGTTACAAAATTTCAGATTATTTTAGATTTTTTATTTTACAATTATTTGCAAATTTAGAAATTTAAATATTTTAATAAATCATTTCACATTTATGCAATTAAAATTTTACAAATATTTTACATACAATTACAATTACAATTACAATTACAATTTTAATTTTACATACATTTACATTTACAATTACAATTAAAATTTTACAAATATTTTACATACAACTACAATTAAAATTTTAGAATTTTACATACAATTACAATTCTACAATTTTTCATATATACAATTACAATTAGAATTACAATTACAATCATTTCACAATAAATTAAATATTACAATTACAATTAAAATTTTACATTAAATATTTTACATAAAATTATAGCTAAAATTACAATTACAAATACAAATAAAATTTTACAATTTTACATACAATTAAAATTTCAATTTAAATTACAATCACGACATAATATTTAATAAATATCGTGGTCATTTAGTATTAAATTAATTAATAAACATCATCACGATCATGATAACCATCGTACAAACATCATATTCAACTAAAAAACACATTCAAACATCAAATTAACATTATATATTAACATCACCACAACACAAACATCAAATATACATCTAATGTCAAATAACTCATGCTATCACATATACACATCTATCTGCAAGCTAAACATAAATGAACATATCTAACATGACCTAAAAATATGCAAATCATAATGTTCACCAACATGTAAATTAAGTACAACTGCAAAATGAATGTAAAATACATCGAACATATATATATAAGTGAATAATGTTAAAAATATACAACTGTAATACAAATGTCATAGATCGGCTAGTGGTAGTACTACAAAATCAATAGAAGTACAAATAAAGGCCTGCTCAGTAAATGGTGCAGCCTCAGCGGTCGATGGTTGAGCTTGCTCATGATCATCACTAGTACCGATGGACGCATTAGCCGCACGTGGTGGTACAACATCAATACAAGAAATAGTAGTCGAGGCCTCAGTCAATGGTGCAGCCTCAACGGTCAATGATCTAGCCTACTAATGGTCATGACTAATACTGATGGATGCTATAGAATGCTAACTCAACGTGGCCGATGGTCCACCCTCATCTCCATGACGACTGCTAGATGCTGCTAGTGGATCCTCATGCTCGTCAGGCACGACGCGAGGTGAAAAATCATAAGATGATGAGTTGTTTCTCATGGACTGTCCATCCCATGTCATGGCTCGACTATGCCTATAACGTGCAACGACCCTCCTCAATCATGTAACAGTCATCGTAGCTCCTACAACATGCCGCATTAGGATATACACATCACGGAGCATGCCTCTCCACATCTGTAGTAGTCTATCATTAGACTGTATGTCTATATAATCAACGGGCCTGATGCCCGCCTCAACAATAAATGCACTGAGTTGGTTTCCCAACTATATCCTATATCTAGTCTCAGGTCGACCACGCCTAACAAAACGTGGTTCCAATGCACCAGCAAGAGGATGCCTCTTTGCACCGACCTCATCCTGACCATGATCCTTAGCATCGGCCATATCCTGATCATCATCAAGATCCACACGTGGATCATGTGGTGGTTTGAGTATCTCCTAACCATCCAAAGAGATAATGTCTGCAAAATATATACAATTACATAAAAATAATTAGATAATTTCATTACTGAATTTAATAAAAACAAGTTAAATAACATGTTAGAATAAATATTAAAAAGGCAGTAATATTATCTCTATCATCTAGCAGCTTATCATCTGTGAAGGGGATGTTGGTGCACCCTCGCCAATCTAATATAGGATAAGGACATGGGACCATAATGAAGGGATGAAGTTGATCGTGAACACTGGCTAGTAAGTCCATTACATCATACGATATCCTGGCTAGAAAAATATTATATCCCATCTTGGGCATCATCTGCCCCCAAATGTACATCTGGGCCTCCAACATCCACCTACATGGCTGTCGAACAAAACTAGGCCTCATCTCCAGAAAACTATCAAAAAATAATCAAAACAATTCTGAAGAAAAAGGGAAGTTGACACTCCTTTGTGCATGAGCACGAAATCTATCTAAGGCCATACAAAACTGTCACAAAAAAATGGCATACCACCTCACAAATTGTGGCTCTTGTACTAAAGAATCAACATAATATAAAAGCGATAAAATAATGTGTTTCTTGTCACTAGTGTTGTGAAAAATGGTTGAAATTATAAGTGAGAGGCACTGCACATCCTGTATACCAAATGCACCTATACATAACTTACCTCTAGGTACTTGAAACTCTGAAGGAGACAATACATGTGCTCCAATGTATCTCTGGGAGTAAACTAACTGGCTCCCTACTATAGAACCAGCTGGAACCTTTGGGAATGAGGAGAAATCCACCCCTCTCCTCGATAGTCATGTAATAAAGTAAATATCCTCCTCAGTGGGTGTGTACCATCAGTCAGGAACAACCTAGACAGCCTGTCTGTTTGCATTCCATCTGTGGATAACATATCTCAAAAAAACAATATGGGCCTTTAGGGAACTAGCCTCCTCATATAAATTGAGGAGGGCTACCTTCCTTAGGTACCCCTAAGTATTTGTTGTAATAGGGCAAGGATATGCATCTATCTCCCTCTCTTGTGCCTCCCACTACTGAATCATGTCATATGGTTCCACCAATTGTTGCCGTTGTTCCTCCTCTTCTCTCGGAATCATTGACATATTAAATAAATTTTTTTTTATATTAAAATAGACATGTATTTAGGAATACACACACACACACACACACACATATATATATATATATATATTTGAAAAAAAAAAGTAGACCAGTCGATGTGCCACAAAAAAAGTCACACACCGGTTTCGATGCGGCTTGTGTTTGAAGTGCACTAGTGGGGGTGCCCCAAATGAAATACAATGCACCAGCCTTGGTGCAACTGAAACATTTTCAAGCACCAATGACTATATCTGATGTGAGAATAGCAGTGTGTTGCCTGAAATATACGCCTTGGAGCATATAGTCATGCTAGGGCATCAACTTCCTAACAATTACATAGTCAATGGTGTGGTATTTTAGTCAGCCACACCATTAATCCTTTTGGAGTGTCAAATGTGGTGTGCTGATAGACTCCGGGGCAGATGGTTCCATCAATGCACCGCGCTACTATTCCGATGGTCAATGGTGTGCCTGGCTAAATGAGCGCACCATATTTTTTTTTAATTAAAAATAATGTGTGGTGCTTTTCGTTACCGCCCCAGAAACAATGTGAATACCATTAGAACCGGTGGTAGTGCTGCCTGTAAATTTTATATGCAACACTGCTATCTAGTTCGAGCTGAAGGGCTCGGGAGAATTGTACGAATTTTATTTTATTTTTCTTTTTTAATCGTTATTTTTAAGGTTATTCCAAATTCTAATCCGCTAAAAAGCTTAATTATGGAAAAACTAGAAAAATACTTGTACATTTCGCTGTCGAGGAGGCATATTGGTTGTAGAATTTGCAAAAGAAAATTTGCCCACTGTTTTTCAAAATGAAATTTGGAGATTCGTGGATAATGCACAACAATAGTGCGTGTAGTGGGTGCAATGGGAGCACCGATGTCAGGGCATCTCAGATAAATTGAAATGGCACCAGTGCTTGAGAGCTCTCGAGCAATGAGGAAAGAGAAAAATGTAGTTTTTTGGTCGTAATTTATTTTTAACGTTAGTCCAGTGCATTGGGCTTTATAGGTGGACCGATATGCTTACTTACCACCGCACTGGGTGGTGTCATATTTGACACATTGTTTATGATGCACCGGGGTGGTTCCCCAACACTTCACCGAGATGTTTCAGTTTTGGCACGATGTTTCAATGATGCACTGGGGCGGAATATTCGTAAATGACTGGTGTGGAATAGTCATAAAGTGCCGGTTTTTTTGGCTGTAATTTTTTTATTTAATGCTATTCCAGTGTGTGCATTTTATAGGAGCACTGGTGCTCTTGGATAAGAATGCACCAACACGTTTTTCTTTTGGTGCAGTGTTTTGCAATGCACCGTCACGGAAGATTTTTGAAGAACTAGTATATTATCGTAATAGGACACCCAAGGCGGGTGTGTATGCCACACATGGTGTTCGGTGTGCCAATTTTTTTTGCACACTAGGGCTTTCTATGGTAGAGTGCACCAGTAATTGAGAGCTCAGGAGCACTGAAAAATGATAAATTGTGTTTTTTGCCCTAATTTTTTCTTTATTTTACCCTTTTACGGTGCGCACGGTTTATAGGCACAATGGTTCTGTTTCTTGTGAATGCACTGGTCGATTTGTGATTTGGCATGCTGTTTTATGATGCATCGTTGCGGTTGCTTAAAATCACATCAGGTAGTTTCGGTTTTAGCGTGGTGTTTTATAATGCACTAGCACGAAACAATTGTGAAGCATTCATTCTCTACAATAACACGACACATCGGGCAAGTGTGTACAGAGTGCACAGTGTCCGGTGTGCCTTTTTTTTTTGTGCACCAGTGCTTTCGAGTTTCAAGAGCATCGGTGCTATTGTTAAGGATAAGCGCACCGAGTGGAAAACATCCGCAAAACCCTCCGCCTGACAACCTCCTCTAGTAACTTCCGCTAGAAATGGATGTATGGGGTATTTTTCTATGGGGTTCCTAAAAAACATTTTCTAGAGGGTATTTTCCTTGTAGTGACTAATACTCGTGCTAATCATAGTGATATTTTGATAAAAACTCTTCCTACTAAATATTATCTAGTAATGAAAATTCATATAGGTGAATCAAGAGTTCATTAAATTTCCTCTAATATATGATTCTAAATATCAAGGAGAAAATAGAGAAATTCCATTTACTATAGAGGTTTCCGAAATTTCTCTTTAGTAAAATCAGACACTAAAGATCAATGATACTGAGGTGAGACAAGAACAAACATCGTCCCAAGACATGGATATCATCACTTATTTTTTAACAAGAGAAATAATACTAAATATTGAGGAAATACCTCCATTGGATGTATTTTACAGTCCAAAGAATAAATTTATTTTATTGAGGTCAAAGTAGAAATGAAAGATTGAAGATTCTCTAGAAATTCTTATGGAAACAACATCAATGCAAGTTCTCTAGAAAGGATGTAACACCCCCAAGTTCTATGCTTTTCAAATTAGACATTTGAACTTAAGTCCAAAGGGGAGTGGACCCCAATGGATAATTGTTAGGTGGACGTAGTTAATTATTTATTTATGAAAAATAAATAAAAGGTTTATGTGTTCACTATGACCAAAGGAGATTTTGAGATCACATGCCTAATCCATGAGGTTATGGAAAAGGTAAAGACTTTCCCCATAATCTTTCAAAAATCCTTGAAAGAAATTATTTCCAATTTAGATTTTTGAGGAAAAATCTAAATTCCCCAATGATGAGGAAAGTAGTTGGGAAGAGGTAAAAAGTTGGAAAAGCTGGAAAAGAAGAAAGCAGCTTTAAAGTCCCTAAATAAGGGAAGCCTAAGAAAATAGGAATTAAAGCATCCTGAAATTCTGGACGCATAATTGGAAACAAGCTTTGGGGAGAGCATAGCTTAAATAAGCTGCTCCAGAACAGATTGAGGTTAGTCTGTTCTTGGGGGATCTCAGCTCGGGGGTGAGTTCTGGAGATAAACGAACTCTAAGGTTGGGAGGACTGGTCATAGTATCAGTATGCATGCATAATTTTGGAGATTAATTTAAGTCTGTATTAATTATATCCAGATTTTATGAATTGTTATGTTATAAATTCTTATGCAAATTTTAGATTGAATGTTTGTTCCATATATCATGCAATTAAAAAATAGATCTAATGGCTGAAAACCCAGTATGTTAATAGCAGGGACCAATGGTTTGGTTCTAGGGATAGGTACCCTACAGTAATAGATTTCAGAGATGATAGCTTATTTGAATGTTTAATCCATAGCAAAATTCAAGTTGTACCTTGCTGTCTTTTAAAAGAAAACTTAGTTGCTATGTTGTACCAACAGAAAACTTTGATAAAACTGTAACCCAAAACAGCAAAGTAGAAAACAACTAAAACTGTTATAGAAGTATTTATTCCAGTCTAAGAGTAGTACTACAATGACAATAACTGTAGAACTAAGAATTTAAACTGTTTTATTACATGGAAGTTTAAATATATCAAACTAGAGATTAAATATTTAGTAAGTACGAGGATCTGAGATTAGGGAGTATAAAATATCACTTCAGTTTAATTACTTCCACTTGATTGAAGAAAAATAATCTATATCTTATATTTGCAAGGGAAAAGTTTAAGATACACCAGAATTACAAATATGTTGAATAATTATAACAATAATATAGGTGGAAAGAGTCTTATTGACAATATACTTATGTGTGATAAAAGTGTATGTGCAAAATAAGAGTGAAAGCATATTGAGAAATACTGGAAAAGAGCATATATCCACCTTCAATATATATCACGGTAAAAGTAGTTGAAGTAAATAAGGTGAAATGAATATAGGTAGATGTATATGTATATGTATACATCTATACATAGATGCTAAAATTCTATAAGTATAGATGCTGGAAAGTCTATAAAGCTTGCTAACTGGAAAGTTAAACGAAGGGCATATTGATATATTAGAGTTAGACAGAGTTAGACAAAACTCTGAGGAACCAACCGGAGAAATAAAAATGAGTATATGTTTATATATACACATAAATATAAGTAAACTAGGTTGACTGATAGGAATTTAGGTCAAGCCAAAATTTCTCAGGGGAACTCTGATAATAACATGACTGTATAATTACCAAAGAGAAATTAAGGACCTGATAAAAGTATGAATTTGTAATTAATTAAGTAGAAAAAAATTGAATGGTATCAAGTGCACAAAAGTAGAGTATATCTGAGTTAATGTTATGTGGATAAGAAGCTGGGTATGGGAGACGTGACAAATGGTATCAGAGCACAAGTTGAGAAAACTGGGCAAGTTATGTGCTCACAAAGAAACAATAAGTTGTTATAAATTTTATGAATACTATGCTATAATGAAAAGATAGTGTTGGAATCCCTTGATAACGATTCCTTTGAGTCACCTGACCTAATTTGTGATCTGTAATTAAACCTTCCATGCATTTTGGGTTCTGTAATGAAACCTTCGGTGCTTGTGTGCCTTTGCTTCCTATCTAGCGAGTTAGTCATGATTCCAATCTGACTATTTGGTCTTGTTTAATGAGGGTTGAGACCATAGAAGAAAGCTCATCTGTGAAAGAGGGTTTTGCCAATTTTTATAAAGTAAAACAAAGGAATGACATGAAGTTATAACCCTTTTAAAACCAATCAAAAAGGAATTGAATGGCAGAGGAAATTTATAGATCTTTTATAATTGTTGTAAATTCCTTGCTTATTTTGCAGTCAATTGTTCTGGATTGATACAAACTGTTCTTTCGGTCAATGCCAAGATACAATGTCTAACAGCATCTGAAACTGTGCTTTAGAATTGTAACCGCAAAACTTACAGTTATGTCCCAGAAACTATACTGTGAATATGAATGACCACCTCGTCCATTGTATTTTTTTATTAAACATTATTCTGAAATAGATAATTGCATATAGCAAACCATGATTAAATAGCTATATGAGATTTAAACATGGAAATAGGAGAAGAAAATGGGTAAGGTGGTAAGAAATTTCGCGAACCCTTATTTCCATAAATGGAAAATTTTAGAACTGAATACATTTATCTGTTTTGTATAATTACTTGATCAGTTTATTTCTATCCTCATAGCTACTCAGTTTTGATAGCTAGGACATAGTGAAGAAATTTTGACCCTATGTAATATCACAAATACATCTTATTGTTAGATAGAAAAATATCGCATGTGAAACTTAAATTAGATAAAATCAGAACCTTAAATGAAAAACACTAGAAATTTATATAGTCTATGGTACTGATTTTATGAATATTAAAAATGAGGTACCTTCCTCTATGGCTAATTTATTTCCATTCTGGAAACTATACTTAAAAATATTTAGAGATAACGGAGATGAACAATAGCATTATCCCATTATGAAGCATTGTATTAGGTGGTGATACTTTGTGAAGAAACTGCTATAGTTGGAACTTTAATATTTTACGTAAATCAATAAATCTCTGAAGCAACAGAAAAAAAAGAGAGGTTGTTTCAAAGAATTTATATTTTGAAATCGTATTAGTGGGATATAAATAGAAAAAAAACAAGAGACGCAGACATATAAATATTTCCAGTTCAGTACTACACAAAATTGAATAAAGGGGAAATTCATCATCCCAATGAATATTATTACAATTTCCGTCAGAAACAAAAATTGTTACAATACTTTTAACCATTGATTTTTGACATTCTGCATTTCGTCAAATCGGATGGAATGGTTCTCGCGAATTCTAGCCATCGAAGTAAGATGGTCGAGAAGGCGAAGTATTATCGATCTGCAATGCAAAATGAAACTGCTTAATAGGCCTCCTCCTCCTCGGAAGGAGGGGAAGAAACATTGTATAAGTAAGCTCACAAGGAAAAAATTTCACCTGTAAGAAAAAGCTGAAAAGCAAAAGTTAGAAAAAATAAATTTAGGTGAAACGAAATTAGAAAAAAAAAGAAGAAAAGCAAGAAGGAAAAAAAAAATCATGGAGCAACTTTATAAAACTAGAAATCGTAATGGGAAACCATAAAGTTACTAATTATTCCCAAAAATAAAACAGTGAAATTGTTAAAAGAGAAAAGGAATGTCTAGACATTATAGGTATCTAACTTCACTGAAAAGTTATCTAGTTGGGTTCTAGACTTGTTCTACAACAAAAATTAACATACGAAAGAACTTGGCAAACGAACACCATTGTGGTTAAGGGAAGATTTATCTACAATAGCGAGGAAAAAGTTATAAATCAAAAAGTGAAACGTAGAGCGAATCAAAGCATTGAAAAAAAACATAAGATAGCCGAGTCTACCTATTACAAAAAAAAAAAAAAAAAAAAACAGGAAGATAAAACAATGGGTGCTGGTCTAACCATGACGGCAGTACTAGAAATATTCACGCTCGGGAATATGGCCTGATCATGTTCGATCGACAACTGGAACCAATGTACACCTTCCTGGAAGCAACAATGCTTCATCAGTCCTACCGCAGTTCTCCTACGCAATTAGGAAGGGAATCATAATGATATCATAAGAGTTAGTATAGATTCAATGCATCTATAAATCTTTATGAACGCCCAAAACTTAAACATGTAAGAAAAAAAAAAAAAAAAATTTATGGCACCCATCGTTCAAATCTGAGATTCGGTAAAGTCGTTTGGAAAACCTGGGCTAACTTCAACGCATTCTAAATAAATGTTTCCTTCTAAAGGGCTTGCGATTAGCGTGGGAGAAAATAAATAGAAATCAATGTTTCCGATAAGAAAAATTTCAGAAGCAACTCGATAGTGGGGATATATCTGCTGCAGAAATTAACGCCAAGAAGACAAGGAGAGGAAAAACTGCTTACTCTCTTACTAGCGATGGAACGCGAGCCAGGGTGTGAATCCGGCGAAAGGACAAAAAAAAAAAAAAAACCGTCTTGTGTTGAGGAAGGATCCGAGAGCAGAAACGAAGAGTAATAGCTCAGATAAACTGGACAGGCAAGAAAAGAATACGATTTAAAAAGAAAACCTGAAACCCTAATACCAGCAACTGATGACCGTCCACGTGTAAGGTAGATCAAGGGATATGGGAATGTAGAAAACCGAGTTCAAGAGTAGAGGACTAAAAGAATCCCGAGAAGGGATAGTATTCGTACCTCCCTTAGCGTAGTTAATTATTTTAGACCTGAGTTCTAGTACCAAGTGGGGCGAATTAAATCCAAGATCTGAGTGCTTCGATGCCGAGGTGAGCCAGCGACACTTATCAATTATGACCCCAACTGCTGCAGCTACGTGCCAGACATTCATGGTAACCACAGTGCTGAATAGTACCAGAGTCAGTAAGAAAATAAATTTTTCGAGCCTGAAGAAAAAAAAGGGGACGCTGTCAAAAATAAAATAAAATAAACAAATTTCGGTTGATGAGAAATAGGACAGGGTCGTAGGCCAGTACAAAGCCAAGGGAAGTAGAGTGAACCTTTTACCAACGGATAAATAATTAATGGCCTGCTACCGATACCTATGAAAGTTTAGTAGGAACCAGGGCTAATTATAAAGTTTTATTCAAGCCATAAAAATAAAAATAAAAATAAAAATAAAACAAATTTTTTCGTAAACCTTCAATCTCTAATGTAGGGACGGGGTGCTCATGATAACCATTACACTATACGTTTGAGACTAAATCCTACAGGAGATGTCTATAATCTAGTGAATAAAATCACAAACTCAACCACAAGGGTTAGTAGAAAACGTATAAAGGCAAATGGTTAGGATCTTGAAAGATAAGTTTTGCTATGAGATTTGATGAATTGATAATTACAATATTATTTAGAGAAACGAGGAAGTCATGGTGTACTTTCAACCTTTCATGGGAGTAGATATTTTAATTGAATACGTTAACTGCCATGATGAGGGGTGCAGATAGGATAGGGCATACGTAGTCCATGTAGCACATCTACAAAGATAAAAGGGAATAAACTCTAATTTAATATCAACACCACCTTGTAAACATAATTAAATTATGTAGGTGGAAAATGATAAAGGTATATGATAAAATGAGTCTAAAATTTAAAAAGGAACCTAATTAAGGGAAGGGGATTCATTCAATTAAGCATAAGTATGGTGATGGTATAAAATTAAAATAATAGATATTGGTCAAAGAGGAAAATGTTGACAGTTAGAACCATTACCTGTTGGTAAGGATTATTAAAAATGACATATATATTATTAAACAAAAATATTTTTATGACTTTGTATGGGGGAGAATATATATATATATATATATATATATATATATATATATATGTTAGTCACCTACGGATTTGTAAAATAGTAAAAATGAAAAAAAAAAGGTTTCAACACTTATGAGATATGAATAGATTATTCATATAAAGTGGTGATAAAAGTAAAGCTTATATTAAGGGCATCAATATTGGTGTATTAAAAGACTTGTAATACAATTATATCCAAGTGTGAATAATGAGATTTAAAAATAAAATGTAAGTAGAAAAATTAAATGAAAGTGTAATCCTACGATATCCCAAAGGGACAGATGAGAAAAACTTTATAACCACAAGATTAAGGGAGAAGGACTAATTCACTAGGGAAAATTGAAAGTGAATTCACCTTAAAAGTTTATAAGTAAAGTGGAATGACATATTTAATCATATGGCTGGAATATTATTACCCTAATTAAGTGTTAAAAAGGGAAAAATTGGATGTTGGTATTTGGAAAAGTTACCAGGATGATTTTCACGTCATGTATATTTAAGTCATGACTAAAGTATTTTGTAAATTAGTTCATGTACATGGAAAATAATCAAGTGGTTATAACTAGAGTCCAAATAAATTGGTTTAGAAATTTATGGACCCATTACATTGTGTTATGAATGAATGAAGGGATAAATCAATTTTTCCCATGTCAGTTAATTAAGGTAGAATTGAAAACCTCAAAATTATTATTTTTTTTCATGGGAAAATAATTATGAAAATTATCATGCCTGGATAAGAATCCAATGGAGCACAATTAAATTCCTATATATATTATACTCCATTTATCAAGTGAACCATGGTTGTAAGTGGTTTTTGTTAGAAACTTGGTGTTGTTTATATAAACCATGGGTTGATTTCTAATGATTAGTGAAAATCACATATAGATATAATGGGTGAATCATCATTGGAATTAGTAAAGCATGAACATACAATTAAAAGTAAAGGCATAAATTCTAGTGATTCTTGGAAAAAGGGGAAATTGTGGCAAATTCATTTTTGACTTTATCAAGTATTAATACTTGTGAATGTAATGAATTATAGTAATTACATATATCAATATAAAAGAAACATGTATTCACACTATAAAAATTTGTTGGTGTAAATTTTATTAAATTTAATTTTCCTGAGTCTTAAATTCAAAGACAGGGAAATAGTGTGAAATCATACAGCTATAAACTGGGAGAAAAGAAGATGAGCTGTATTTGGACTTGGGTGTGGGGGAAACCCATCAGATTCAAATTTATTCACGTAAGTTTTGAACTAGTGGATACAATTCATAAAAGAGATTAGAGGAAAAAAATTTCATGTCTGAAGTAAGAATTGAATTATAAACATTATTAACGAGTCTGGTTATTACTAATTAAATTGACTGGCTAACAAAATAAAACAATGAGAAGGTACTGGAAGTACAACTATGAACTGAGAAAGGATAAGCATAACCATGCATATGATATCGTTGTTTTCTTTCATTTATGAGTACTAATGAAAAGTTGTAAAATTGTTTAGCCAAGTGTGTAACAGGAAATTGTACACTCTGGAAACAAGGAGAAAAAAAGGTGAAGATAAATCACCTAGAAAATCAAGAAAAGCTGAACTGGACCAAGTTGCGTGAGGAAAGAATCTCACTGAAAAACAAGAAAGGATAAGTAGTGTACTAAAAGTGCACTAAACTATTATGAACCTGAACGGTTTGACTAATAACTGAATTTCTTGAAATTATTGAAATTCAAATGTTGTGGTGGATTATCAATTATATGTATCTGATATTACTTACATAAATTGGTATGAATTGTGGACAGAGAAAAAGGAATAAAATATTTTCCAGACAGACTTCTTGCAAAGAAGTAGGAAGAAAATCAACTGCATAAGACATTAATAAATAGAGTGGAAGCAGGAGAGTACTCTGCCGGAAACTGAGCAAGGATGAAGAAGAAATCTTCGTCAAAGTTGAAAAAAATCAATGTTAAAGTGTAACACCGAGGAAGGTGTTGGAAAGGGTGGAACCAGTGGCTTATAAACTGGCCTTACCCTTGCATATTAAATTTCATGATGTGTTTCATGTCTCCTTATTGGAAAAAAAAAAAATTTACATGATGCTTCTCACATTTTGATTGGAATGTGATCCAGGTGGAACCAAAAGAGGAATTCCTTCCAGAGCCGCTTCAAATCTTGGAGCGGGAAGAAATTGAATTGCGAAATGGAACAGTAGCTAGAGTAAAGGTGTAGTCGGAGCACTTTACTGCTGAAGAAGCTACATGGAAAAGAGAAGCTGAGATGATGGAAAAGCATCCATCTTTATTTTCAAAATGAACTATAGTAGTTAGTTGTTAACACCGAGGACGGTGTTTGTTTTCAGAGGGGGAATATCTAACACCCCCAAGTTCTATGCTTTTCAAATTAGATAATTGAACTTAAATCCAAAAGGGAGCGAACCCCAATGGATAATTATTGGGTGGATGTAGGTAATTATTTATTTATGAAAAATAAATAAAAGGTTTATGTGTGCACTATGAACAAAGGATATTTTTAGATCACTTTCCTAATCCATGAGGTTATGGAACGAGGTTAAGACTTTCCCCAAAATATTTCAAAAATCCTTGAAAGAAATTATTTCTAATTTAGATTTTTGACGAAAAATCTAAATTCCCCAATGATGAGGAAAGTAGTTGGGAAGAGGTAAAAAGCTGGAAAAGCTTGAAAAGCAGAAAGAAGCTTTAAAGTCCCTAAATAAGGGAAGCCTAGGCAAATAGGAATAAAAGCATCCTGAAATTTTGGATGCAGAATTGGAAACAGGCTTTGTCGAGAGCATAGCTTAAATAAGCTGCTCCAGAATAGATTGAGGTTAGTCTGTTCTTAGAGGATCTCAGCTCGGGGGTGAGTTATAGAGATAGACAAACTCTAAGGTTGGGAGGACTGGTCATAGTATTGGTATGCATGCATAATTTTGGAGATTATTTTTATGTATGTATTAAGTATATCAAGGTTATATGCATTGTTATGTTAGAACTTCTTATCTAAATTTTAGATTGACTGTTGTTCAGTACCTTAGGCAATTACAAAATAGATCTAATAGCTGAAAATCCAGTATGTTAATAGCAGGGACAATGGTTTGGTTCTAGGGATAAGCACCCTACAGTAATAATTTTTAGAGATGATAGATCATCTGAATGTCTAATCCAATAGAAAAATTCAGGTTGTAGCTTGCTGTCTTTTAAATTTAAACTTAGTTGCTATGTTGTATCAACAGAAAATTTTGATAAAACTGTAACCAAGAACAGCAAGTAGAAACCAACTAAAAGCTGCAGTATAGAAGTATTTATTCAAGTCTAAGAGTAGTACTACAATGACAATAAGCGTAAATTTAAAAATTTAAAGTAATTTTATTACATGGAAGTTTAAATATATGAAACTAGAGATTAAATCTTAAGTAAGTACGAGGATGCGAAGTTGGGGAGTATTAAAATATCACTTCGGTTTCATTACTTCCACTTGATTGAAGAAAAATGATCTATATCTTATATTTCCAAGGAAAAGAGTTTAAGATACACCAGAATTACAAATATCTTGAATAATTATAACATAATATGGAGTGGAAAAGGAGGAGTCTATTGAGGGATTGACAATATACTTATGTGTGATAAAAGTGTATGTGCAAAATAAGAGTGAAAGCACTTATTGAAAATACTAGAAAAGAGCATCTATCCACCTTCAATATATACCGCTGTAAAAGTAGTTGAAGCAATTAAGGTTAAATGAATAGATGTATATGTATATGTATACATCTATACATAGATGCTAAAATTCTATAAGTATAGATGCTGGAAAGTCTATAAAGCTTGCTAACTGGAAAGTTAAAGGAAGGGCATATTAATCTATTAGAGTTAGAAAGAGTTAGACAAAACTCTGAGGAACCGACCTGAGAAATACAAATGAGTATATGTTTATATATATACATAAATATAATTCAACTAGGTTGACTGATAGGAATTGAGGTCAAGCCAAAATTTCTCCAGGGAACTCTGATAATAACATGACTGTCTATAATTACCAAAGAGAAATTAAAGACCCGATACAAGTATGAATTTGTAATTGATTAAATAGAAAAAATTTGAATGGTATCAAGTGCACAAAAGTAGAGTATATCTGAGTTAATTTTATGTGGATAAGAAGCTGAGTATGGGAGACGTGACATTTTCTCATTACCATTTGGAAATGAATGTACATTATTGCATCACACTTTGGCGTTTTCAATTTATTCCATAAGTGTAGCTTATATGTTTCCTCAATACTCCATTAAAATAGATCAATAATGCATTCATTTCATCCATTGTGCAACAAAAATGAATTTTGACGAGATTTTTAACCAAACAAATCATTTATAGAAGTCAATGAGAACCAATGATTCCCTCGAGCATAGAAAGCTCCACTCATGAAATTCTCTTCAAATAAATTAAAACACAAACCTTGATCATGAGTTTACAATTGTTGTGAGACATGTCCATCTATGAGTCATGTCTTACATACAAGTGTTATCCATGAGAAACATGTGGAACATATATGGGATTAAGCTTACACATGTTTGAAAGATGGAGGCTCTCTGATTACTTATTATCTTTCCCTTCTCATATCCTATTTTTACAAGGTGAACCCATTCTGTATGTTCATGTGATGAAACTGTTGGGAAAGGAATAAAACTACGTGTCTCTTGGATTCAATTTACATCAAATATTATTTCGATGAACATTAGGTCATCATAAAGAGGAAGGGCGGGTTGTGAAATATTTGGAAACTACTTATATCTAGTGTAAATTTGGATATCTAGTTGGTATTTAGTTTTCATCATGTCTATTGAATGCATAAAATATTCAATCAACATGAAGATGACCCCAAGAGAGTATGGGAATGAAAAATGCACCTTATAAAAATATACAAATACAATATTAATAACTTGATATATAGTTTTGTTGTTGATTTTTTTTAAAGAATAGAGGAGGAAAATATCAAATAGGATACCTAAAAAAATTTGAAATAAAATATAATAAAAATATATGACTAACTTTAACATTTGATTTCACTTTGAAATTTTGATAAATAAATTGTTTATTATAAATCAATTTTTTTCAAAAAAATTCGTTAGATATAGATTATTTTTTATTTTTTTAAACAATATGCTTTTGAAAATCTACTCTAAGTGTTATTTTCTAATTTCTTAATTAGATCATTTCTTCCTAAAAAGGATAAAAGGTTTTCTTGATTGGATAATTTATTCCTGAAAAAGATAAAAAGTTAAAAAATGATAGCATGTTAGAATATCAAAATAAAAAGTTAAAAAATGATAGCATGTTAGAATATCATTTTGATTGGATTCTAACTAGTTGCTCCAATTACCAATTTAGATTACTTATGAGAGTTAGACAATAGTTGAAACTCCTAGTCATGTTTTATAGCTCACATTAACTTTACTTTTCTGGATATCTTTACATAATCATTTACTTTCATAGATCTTTTTACATAATCATTGTTATGGTCGTAAAAAATTGTAAACTAAATTAATGATTTTATAGTTGGAATCAAAGTTGCAAAGCTAATGAAGTGTTGAGACAATGAGTAATATTTTTCCATTTAAAATATTGAGAATGTATGAGGCGGGTTGTTATAGCACTCATCACAAGTTCAATTCCCTTTGGGGTGATGTATCTGGACATGTTATAGCACTCATCACAAGTTCAATTCCCTTTGGGGTGATGTATCTGGACATGTTGATAAAGATAGAGTTAAAAAGAAAAAAAAAGAGAAAATGAAAGGTATTGCCAAACTTATAATAATAATAATAGTTATATTAGATACAACTTTTCATTAGTGTATAAACATCTCTACTCTAATACGTTCATGACTAATAAATAATAATTATTTAAAAACTGATATATGAATATATTTGAAATCAATAATGATATGAATAACGTATATTAAATTATGTAATTTTTTAAATGTAATTTATATGTATATTTCAATAATAATAATTTTCAAAATATAAAAAAAATCCAGTTTTTTGATCTATATAAAATTTAGTCACTTAGATTATAAAAATCAAAATTATCAACCATTATTATATTATATTAAATATCTTTATATCTTAAAAAAGCATAATTATATCTATTCTTCTATATTCCATGTTAAATAATACAAAATACCTTTATTATGGACACAAGTGATTAATATATTTAATATAAAGACTACAGTCAAAGTGTTAAAACACTAGTTACATCCTTAATTTTCAATAACTAACACGTGCAAAATAGTTAATATCCAATGGATGGTTAAGAAATTTTACTATTTTAACATTAAATTGATGGTTAATAAATTTTATTCGCAAAATATCTAATTTAATTAATGAATTTTACCATAGACCTAAGTATATCATCGCAGATTTTATAATTTAAATTTTAACATCAAATGAATGGTGATTAACGTGCCTTACCAAATTTGACGTCAGTGGCACGTCACGTGGCAACGCCACTCCTAACTTGAAAATGACCATCGACAGCGGAGTCTAGGATGGCAGGTGCATTAAAACGGCTATGATGTACTTTGGGAGGGAAAGAGAAAATTTAAAAAACCATAGCCGTTGTGGGCAATAATAAAAGAATGTGCATTAAAACGAATATGATGTGGTTTGGGAAAGTCAATTGAGAAAAGCATAGCTGTTGAGGTCATGAACAAATGGATAAAGATTGATGTTTTCCATTCATCCAGAGATGCAAGCAAGCCTATATAAAGGTGCACATCTGAGTTACAGCTGATGGTTAATCTCTTGGCATCGAGAATGCAAAGCCTTTGTGACACCAATGCGAATGTAGTACATAGAATCCTCACAATCCTCACCATGCATGTCGAAGCAATTCAAAGGAAATTTCTGTAAATTGGGAGCATGGTGGTTCATTTCGTCCAGGTGATCGAGCTCGGCATAGGAGTTATGTCATCAAGCTCCGATTCCATTAATGGTATATATACATATGGATTATCTCTATTCATGAAAATAGATATGTATTTATCTTCATCAATTTTTTATACTACTAATCACTTCTGCATTCAAACTGAGCAAAATTCCGCTACACAGCAGTGCTGTTAAACTATATAATTACTTCCTCATGCAGAAGTTAGAAAAATAGTTAAGTGGAGTTAGTTGAGTTGAGTTACACTTAGATTTGGTAAGTGAGTTAAAGTGTGAGTTAAACGAGTTTATTAAGTTCAGTTATGAGTGACAGTGTGTGCATGTCAATTAGATTAAATACCCTTCACGGGTTCATTGTTTTAAGAGAGAAAGAGAGAAAGAGAGAGAAAGAGAGTAAGAGAGTTTTATGATTAATAGAAGAGCATCAGCTCATTGTTCATGTGTGAAATATTTGCGTTATATGTGTGATTGAATCCTCTGCCTTTCCAACAAATTGGTATCAGAGCGAGGTCACAGAGAATGGAAGAATCACAGATTAGCAATCATCCATGGGTGAGAAGGAATTTTTTTTTCCACGTTTTTACACTATAACGCCGCTGTTAATTACTGACAGAGCGTTATAATGCGGGTTTCTACAGTAGAGAACCACGTTAAAAACGAAAAAGTTGCAGCGATTTTGAGGCACGCAGGCATACTGTGGATTCCAGTGCATTAAGGCACTAACGCACCACAAGTATATCAGGAGGTGCGTTATCACGCTAGCACAAGGGTGTCGGAGGTGCGTTATCACGCTAGCGGCATTAACGACTTGAAAGTCAACGATTTTTCAATACATAGTATTCGTAAAAGTCATATGAAAAGAATTTTTTATAAAGCATTCTTTATAAAAAAGGGTTTTTAAAGAGCACGTGAGGTGTTTAAAAAGGGAAATTTCAAAATATTTTTGAAAAGATTTGTTTAAAGTGGGATTATAATAAAGTATTTTTTAAAGGGGTGTTTCATATGCATGTTATAAAAAGGCTTTAAGTGGTGGATTTTTTGTTATAATAAGTTTTATTTTAAAAGGGATTTTTTTATATAAAGATTATTTTCTAAAGAAATTTTTATATAAAAAAAATAAAATAAAACCTAGGGTTTTATTATAAATTTTTTTTTGGATCTTTGCAAAGTATATCAAATTTTTTTTTAGGGTTTCAGCAGTGAACTTGTGTTTGAAGAAAGATGGCTACAAGTAACTTTCAACCACAAATTCCTTCTTTCACAGGGAAGGATTATGATGTGTGGGCCATTAAGATGGAGACTATGCTCAAAGCGCATGAGGTATGGGATCATGTCAAGTATGGGTTTGCAGAACCTAAAGATGATGCAGAAGAACGAGCCCTCAGTAATGCAGAGAGAGAACAATGGAAGAAAGATAAGAGGAAGAATGCGCAAGCATCGCTTCTAATCCAGCAGGGAGTAGATCGAGTCGTGTTCCAGAAGATCATGATAACCTTGTGAGAAAAAGAGGCATGGGACACCTTGGCGACCAACTATCAAGGTATGGCCAAAGTTAATATTGTTAAATTGCAGAATACTAGGAGAGATTTCGAAGTTCTGCAGATGAAGGAGACAGAGGACATTGATTCCTTTATGAATAGGGTCATGTATGTCGTCAATCAGTTAAAAATCTATGGCGAAGATATTAAATATCGAACAGTGATCGAGAAGGTTCTTCGATCCCTATCTACCAAATTTGATGTTGTGGTAGCAGCCATAGAAGAAGCAAAGGACTTGGAAAAACTCACAATTGATGAGTTGATGGGATCCCTTCTATCGCATGAGGCAAGGATAGACAGAAATAAGGATTCCACTTTGGAAACTGCTTTCCAAAGTCAAGTCTATATGTCAAGAGGTCGAGGCAAAGCTCGATCGAGAGGCAGAGGACGAGGTAGCAACTATGGCGGTCACAGAGATGGCCGAGACGATCATGAGCATCAACATGGAAGCAGTAGCAGCAGAAGATTTCATAACAATCAAAGGTCTGACAAATCTTAGGTAAAGTGCTTTTACTGCAATAGATTTTGTCATTATGCTCGTGATTGTAGGAAGAAGATTACAGATCAAGGCAATCAGAGAGCTAATGTCAGTACAGAGAATACTGACTCTATGTTTCTAGCATGCAACACCATGCATGCACCGTCTGATAAGGTCTGGCTATTAGACAGTGGTTGCAGTAACCACATGACAGGCAACAAGGATTTGGTTGCTAATTTGTATGTCACACTGCAGATAGAGGTCAAGTTGGGGACTGACAAGACTGTGGCTGTAGATGGAAAAGGCGTGGTCAACATTGTGACCAAGCAAGGGGAGCCAAAGACCATATCAGAGGTATACTATGTCCCTGGACTCAAACACAATCTGATTAGTGTTGGTCAATTGATGCAGAAAGGATACAAAGTTATCTTTCAGGGGCAACAGTGTGTTATTTACGAAAAATCCCCAAGCAAGCAGCTGATTGCAAAGGTGCAGATGACGAGGAACCGACTATTTCCTCTCATTATGAACTACAATGATCAGGTTAGTTCTTTTACAACAGCATGTTCTGATGCATACTGGTTATGGCACTTTCGGTTTGGACACTTGCATTTTTCCAGTTTAAGATTGTTGCAGCAGAAACAGATGGTCAGAGGTTTACCTCCCATCAAAGAACCTGCTAGCACTTGTGAGTGTTGCATCTTGGGAAAGCAACACCGTGAAAGTTTTCCGAAAGGAGTTTCTTACAGAGCAAAGAAACCACTTGAATTGGTGCATACCAACTTGTGTGGACCTATGAGGACACAGTCGATTGGTGGAAGTTGTTACTTCCTCAGCTTTATTGATGATTATAGTAGGAAGACTTGGGTTTACTTTTTAAAGAAGAAGTCTGAAACTTTTGCAAAGTTCAAAGAGTTCAAAGCTTTGGTGGAGAACCAAATTGATCGACAGATCAAGGTATTAAGATCTGATCGTGGTGGCGAATACAATTCGAAAGAATTCCATAAGTACTGCAAAAAACATGGAATCAGAAGACAATTTACGACCAGATACACACCACAGCAGAATGGTGTAGCAGAGAGGAAGAACTGAACAATCATGAACATGACAAGAAGCATGTTGAAAGCGAGACACATGTCTAACGAGTATTGGGCAGAAGCAGTTGCATGTGCTGTTTATGTGGTAAACAAATCTCCTACAAAGAGCGTGATGAACAGAGTACCGGAAGAAGCATGGTCAGGTATGTCTTACAGTGTTTCTCATTTCAGAGTTTTTGGATGTGTAGCCTATTCACATGTGCCTAAGCAGATAAGAGGAAAATTAAATGATCAAAGTGAAAAATGTATATTTACTGGTTATAGTGAGCAGTCAAAAGCTTACAAATTGTATAACCCTGTCACAAAGAAGACAATCATTAGCAGAGATGTTATGTTCAAAGAACAAGAGTCATGGAATGGGACTGTAGACACACTAACCGATGCTCCAACACCATTGATGGAAGATGCTCTTGTAGAAGAAGAGGAGCAGCAAGAACCAAGAGAGCAGACACCAAACAGAGTCACACCAGCAAGGACACCAAGATTTTTAGAGCAGCATGGATCTTCAAGCAGATCCACAGATCAGAATTCTCCAAGCAGTGAATCAGGTAAGAAAAAGATGAGAAGTTTGAAGAATATTTATGATGATTTGGATGTTAGTTAAAATTTTGCATTGCTAGCATTCCAACCTTCTTCGTTTTAAGAAGCAATCAGAGATTAAAATTGGGTGCAAGCCATGGATGAAGAGATGAATTCAATTGAAAAGAATGATACATGGGATTTGGTTGATTTACCAGACGATAAAAATCTCATTGGTGTGAAGTGGGTGTACAAGACCAAAGTGAATGATAAAGGTGAGATTGACAGATTTAAAGCAAGACTTGTAGCAAAAGGATTCTCGCAGCAATCGGGAATAGACTTTGGAGAAAATTTTTCTCCGGTAGCCAGATTGGATACTGTAAGAGACGTTCTAGCGACATCAGCTCAGAACAAGTGGAAAGTGTATCAGATGGATGTCAAATCAGCCTTCTTGAATGGAATTTTAGAAGAAGAAATTTATGTGCAGCAGCCTCCAGGTTATGAAGTTGAAGGACAAGAAGATAAAGTTTACAGATTGAAGAAAGCGCTCTATGGATTGAAGCAAGCACCTAGAGCACGGTATAACAGAATCGACAGTTATATGATCAAGAATGGATTTTGCAGAAGCAACATTGAGCCTAACTTATACACAAAGGTAAGTGAGCATGGACAGATTTTGATAGTTTGCTTATATGTTGATGATATGGTTTTTACAGGTGATCTTGAAATAGATGAATTTAAAGCAGCCATGATGAAAGAATTTGAGATGATAGATCTAGGTCTCATGAAATATTTTCTTGGCATTGAAGTTGAGCAATCTGAAAAAGGCATCTCTATTTCACAAAATACGTATGCAATAGATTTGCTGAAAAGATTTAGGATGGATAATTCCAAACCTATACCTACACCAGTTGCAACAGGTACAAAGTTAAGTAAGGACGATGAAGGAGAAGATGTCAATCCAACTCTATTCAAAAGATTGGTTGGCAGCCTCATGTATCTCACAGCGACAAGACCAGATATTATGCAGGGAGTGAGTCTGATTTCTAGATTCATGGAGACTCCAAAAGACACACATTGGAGTGTTGGAAAAAGAATTCTAAGATACATAGCAGGAACCAGAGATTATGGCATAATGTATGCAAGTACAGAAAAGAAAGAATTGATTGGTTATACAGATAGTGATTTTGCAGGAAGTTTGGATGATCAGAAGAGCACATCCGGTTATGTTTTCCATCTCGGTTCAGGAGTGATAGCATGGGCATCTAAGAAGCAGCCTATTGTTACACTATCATCAACAGAAGCAGAATATGTACCAGCGACTTCAGCAGCATGTCAAGCAGTATGGTTAAGAAGAGTATTGGATGGACTCAAGCAGAAACAACAAGGATCAACAACGATATACTGTGACAACACATGAGCGATTAAACTATCCAAGAATAGTGTGTTTCATCAAAAGAGAAAGAATATTGATATTAGATATCATTTTATTCGAGAACTAGTGAACAATTGAGAAGTTCACTTGAAGCCTTGTAGAACGAGTGATCAATTGGCTGATATCTTTACAAAGCCATTAGCAGTAGATTTGTTTCAGTTTCATAAAAGAAACTTGGGAGTTGTAAGCCTAGCTGAGACATAGACCAGCAGGCATGTTTGAGTTGTCATGAGTTATGTTTAGAGGTCGTAATTAAGGGGGGGTGTTAAAATATATAATTACTTCCTCATGCAGAAGTTAGACAAATAGTTAAGTGAAGTTAGTTGAGTTGAGTTACAGTTAGATTTGGTAAGTGAGTTAAAGTGTGAGTTAAGCGAGTTGATTAAGTTCAGTTATGAGTGACAGTGTGTGCATGTCAATTAGATTAAATACCCTTCATGGGTTCATTGTTTTAAGAGAGAAAGAGAGAAAGAGAGAGAAAGAGAGTAAGAGAGTCTTATGATTAATAGAAGAGCAGCAGCTCATTGTTCATGTGTGAAATCTTTGTGTTATATGTGTGATTGAATCCTCTGCCTTTCCAACAAGTGCATAGAGGATGGTGGGTTGTTGTGTTCGATTGGGCTGAGCAGAGCACAGTAGAATGCCATAGAGAACGGCATCGAGGGCGGTGGGTTGCTGAGCAGAGCACAACAGACTGCTACAGAGCACGACATAGAGGGCGGTGGGTTGTTGATTTTGTGCTGATGCAGTGCACCTTGTTGATTTGTCCCTTTTCTTTTTTTATTTCTTATTTTTTCTTAGTCTGTGAATGCTTTAGCAATATCCATCGTTATTTCTTAGTTCTTGCTCGTAGTATATTTGTGGGATTTTCTTTTATTTTCCTTTTTTTATTGTTTAGATTTGCTTCTCTCTGGGAGATGGGTGGTTGGCCTTCTTACTCCCTATAGCCATGGTTATTGTACATAGCACATATTGTGTAACTGTTTATTTTGCACATCCCACATGCACTCTTTGTTTTGGGTATATTTTTTTGTGCGCGTCGGGGCTTAAAAAAGATTGTTGAGGAGCTCCAGTGAAAACGTTGGACTACCATAATGTTAATACTCAACTCTGAAGGATGCTTATTGCAGGTATTTCTCATATACTTTACACTGAGCTCTACTCTAGTTTCTAAATAATTTATGTTGTATTTTCAATCAAAAATTAGGTAAGCTATTCTGGAAACCAAGTTACGAAAATAAATTAAAACCATCTTTCTTTGTTGGATTCTCCCTCTTGAATGTTTTTTCACTATTTTCTACTTGGATTCTTAACAAAATCCTAAGTAAGCTTCCCTCTCTCCTAACCAAATTTTAAATCACCTTTCCCAACAGTATTCCACATTCGCGACTACTTGACATGATATTTTCTCTTAAGAAGTTCAGGCTTTATTTTTATTTTTTTATGAAAACCTTATATTCCATGGAGAACCTGGAGATGATGAGCATGTCCCCGTATTGAGGTAACTTATGGGTGAAACAAGTATCTGTAAAGTTTAAACTATCAGAAAAGCAACCAAGACCGCACTATCATCATTTTACAAGTTGTTAATTGTTATTGCAAACAATTCACATAATCAACACCGAACGCCTTCCTAAGTAAAAGGATAAAATCTCCATGGCTTCTGGTTCGGGGACAATAACCTTGTATGCTAATTCTTTCCTTCGTTTACGTTTCCTTCAGCTTATTGAGAATTTTGTTGATCCATTTCAATCTCCAAATATCAATAGTTATTTATACATATATCGTTATAGGTCAGTAATTAGATATACATAAATATTTTATATTTATTGGAGGCTGGATGATAAAATTGTATTGTATTTTTTTTAACCATCAAGAAAGTGACCTTAAGAAAGTGCTATTTTATTATAGGAAGAAACAACATGGTTTCAACATATTTTTTTTTGTTAGTAATTTGGCTTTTCACAATCACTATGCAGATGAGATCTTACTCTGTTTAAAGTAAATGTTTATTCACGATCACTTTGGATAATTTTTATTATAAAGTATTGTTATTTTTTCTAGTCACAATTAAATTAAATTGCCAATAATATTTATTATTGATATATTTAAATGATATTTTGTACATTTGTATTTATTAGATTGGGGAGAAACAATATTTTGAGGAAATTTCATTGAATTGTTTTGAATATGAAGTAAATGTATTTTTTGGTTTTTATTTTTTAGAAATATATTTGAGATATATACTATATTTTCAAATTTAAAGAGAAAATTAAAGTTTATTCAATAGTAGTTATTAGATAGAAAATGATTATGAAAAAAGTATATTTGGATTGAAAATTTCAATTTTAATTTGATTTTATTTTTGTGTAAATTTGTTTGTACTTTGTTATATATTATACATATTAGCTTTCAATATTTTAGTGTATTTTTTCATATGAATTTTATTAAAGTAAAGATTTTAATATTTTATTGTATTTTAGAGCAAAAAGGTAGAGAGAAAGATGGAAGAAGATAAAAGTGAAGAAGGGAATGTGGGTAAATAGTGAGGATGGGAAAGTGGGGAAGAGATAGGAAGAGGAAGACAAGAGGAGAGAGTGAGTTAGTGGGTGTACATGTGTGTGAGAGAGAGGGAGAGAAGGAGATGAGTGATAATAAGATGAAATAAGATAAATGTGAAGAGAGAAATGTGGGTAGATAGTAAGAATGGGAATGTGGGGAAGAGATAGGAAGAGGGAGACAAGAGGAGAGAGTGAGTAAATTGGTCTACATGTGTGAGAGATTGAGGGAGAGAAGGAGATGAGTGATAGGGTGAGAGATGTAGAAAAGGATAGCTCTAGTGGGAGAGAGAGTTAAAAAGAGAGATTGGTAGAGTGAGAAAGAGATGTCACAGAGGGGAATATGGAGAAAAAGAGGGAGTGAGGGGTAAAGAGATATAGCTTGAGATGGAATTTTTGAAAGACATATTAAGCAAGGTATGTAAGGATAGTAGGAGAGGAAGTGAGAGGGGCAAAGGTAGAGAGATGGGCAGTGAGGAGAGAGAGAGAGAGAGAGAGAGAGAGAGAGAGAGAGAGAGAGAGGGAAGTGGGAGAGGGAAGGGGAGGAGGAGGGGGAAGCAATTAAGAGGGAGGAGGAGGAGGAGGAGGGTGAGAGGGAGAGGGAGGAGCAGGGGGGAGAGAGGGAGGGCGAGGAGAAAGGAGCTTGAGATGAATTTTTGAAAGACATATTAAGCAAGTTAAGTAAGGATAGTAGGAGAGGGACAAAGGTAGAGAGATGGGCAGTGAGGATAGAGAGAGAGAGAGAGAGGGTGGGGGGGAGGGAGAGAGGGAAGGGAGGAGGAGAAAGAGAGAGAGAGGGGGGGGGGGGGGGAGAGAGAGAGAAGGGGAGGAGGAGGGGCGTTGGGTATGAGAGGAGAGGAGGTGGAGGAAGGTGAGAGGGAGAGGGAGAGGGAGCCAGGAGAGGTAGGGGAAGAGGTGGAGGGGGATAGGGAGAGAGGGAGGCAGAGGAGAGGGAGGGGGAGAAGGAGAGGGAGGGGAGGGAGAGGGAGGTGACACCGAGTGAGAGGGAGGAGGAGGAAGGTGAGAGTGGGAGGGAGGCGGAGCGAGGGAGGCGTTGAGGAGGAGGGGGATGGGGAGAGAGGGACGTGGAGGAGAGAGAGAGAAAGAGAGAGAGAGGGGGAGGAGGAGAAAGAGAGAGAGAGGGGGGGGGGAAGGGAGAGAGGGGAGAAGGGGAGGAGGAGAAAGAGAGAGAGAGAGGGGGGGTTGGAGGGGGCAGCGAGTGGGAGGGAGGAGGAGGAGGAGGAGGAGGAAGGTGAGAGGTACAGGGAGAGGGAGGGGGGGGAGAGGGGGAGGTAGAGGGAGAGGGAGGGGTCGGAGAGGGGGCAGTGAGTGAGAGGGAGGAGGTGGAGGAAGGTGAGATTGAGAGGGAGAGGGAGAAGGAGGGGGGAGAGAGGGAGAGGGAGAGGTAGGGGAGGAGGTGGAGGGGGAGAGGGAGAGAGGGAGGCGAAGGAGAGGGAGGGAGGGAGAGGAGGAGGGGGAGGGGAGGGGAAAGAGAGAGAGAGAGGGGAGGGGGAGAGGGAAGGGGAGGAGGAGGGGGCAGCAAGTGAGAGGGAGGAGGAGGAAGGTGAGAGGGAGAGGGAGGAGCAGGGGGGAGAGATGGAGGCAGAGGAGAAAGAGCTTGAGATGAATTTTTATAAGACATATTAAGCAAGGTAAGTAAGGATAGTAGGAAAGGAAGTGAGAAGGACAAAGGTATAGAGATGGGCAATGAGAGAGAGAGGGGGTAGTGAGAGGGAGAGGGGGGGGGGAGGGGCGCAGGGAGAGAGAGAGGGGGGGAAGGGAGAGGGATAGGGGAGAGAGAGAAGGGGAGGAGGAGGGGGCAGCGAGTGAGAGGGAGGAGGAGGTGGAGGAAAGGAAGAGAGAGAGGGAGGGGGAGAGGGGAGAGAGAGAAGGGGAGGAGGAGGAGGAGGAAGGTGAGAGGGAGGATGAGGTGGAGGAAAGGAAGAGGGAGAGGGAGGGGGAGAGGGGAGAGAGAGAAGAGGAGGAGGAGGAGGAGGAAGGTGAGAGGGAGAGGAGAAGAGAGGGAGAGGGAGGGGGGAGATGTAGGGGAGGAGGTGGAGATGGAGGGGGAGAGAGGGAGGCAGAGGAGAGAGAGGGAGAGAGAGAAGGACGGACGGGGAGGAGGAGGGGCAGGGGAGGGAGAGGGAGGCGACACTGAGTGAGAGAGAGGGGAGAGTGGGAGGGAGTGAGGGGTAGTGTAGGAGAGGGATGGGGAGAGAGGGATGCAGAGCGGAGAGAGAGAGAAAGAGAGAGAGGGGGGGAGGAGGAGAAAGAGAGAGAGAGGGGGGGGGAGGAGGAGAAAGAGAGAGAGAGAGGGGGGGGGAAGGGAGAGAGGGGAGAAGGGGAGGATCAGGGGGGAGAGATGGAGGCAAAGGAGAAAGAGCTTGAGATGAATTTTTATAAGACATATTAAGCAAGGTAACTAAGGATAGTAGGAAAGGAATTGAGAAGGACAAAGGTAGAGAGATGGGCAGTGAGGATAGAGAGAGAGAGAGAGAGAGCGGGGGCGGGGAGGAGGAGAAAGAGAGAGAGAGAGAGAGCGGGGGCAGGGAAGAGGAGAAAGAGAGAGAGAGAGGGGGGGGGGAAGGGAGCGGGGGCGGGGGGGGGGGGCGGGAGGAGGAGAAAGAGAGAGAGAGAGCGGGGGGGCAGGGGGAGAGAGAGAGGGGGGGAAGAGAGAGGGAGAGGGTAGAGAGAGAAGGGGAGGAGGAGGGGGCAGCGAGTGAGAGTTAGGATGATGTGGAGGAAAGGAAGAGGGAGAGGGAGGGGGAGAGGGGAGAGAGAGAAGAGGAGGAGGAGGAGGAGGAGGAAGGTGAGAGGGACAGGAGGAGAGAGGGAGAGGGAGGGGGGAGAGGTAGGGGAGGAGGTGGAGGGGGAGGGGGAGAGAGGGAGGCAGAGGAGAGAGAGGGAGAGAGAGAAGGAGGGAGGGGGAGGAGGAGGGGGAGGGGAAGGGACACCGAGTGAGAGGGAGGGGAGAGTGGGAGGGAGCGAGGCGTAGTGGAGGAGAGGGATGGGGAGAGAGGGATGCGGAGCAGAGAGAGAGAGAAAGAGAGAGAGGGGGGGAGGAGGAGAAAGAGAGAGAGAGAGGGGGGGAGAAGGGAGAGAGGGGAGAAGGGGAGGAGGAAGGGGCAGCGAGTGAGAGGGAGGAGGAGGAGGAAGGTGAGAGGTTGAGGGACGGGGGAGAGAGGGGGAGGGGGAGAGGGGAGAGAGAGAAGGAGAGGAGGAGGGGGTAGCGAGTGAGAGGGAGGAGGAGGAGGAGGAAGGTGAGAGGGAGAGGGAGAGGGAGAGGGAGGGGGGAGAGAGGTAGAGGGAGAGGTAGGGGAGGAGGTGGAGGGGGAGGGGGAGAGAGGGAGGTGGAGGAGAGGGAGAGAGAGAGAGGAGGAGGGGGAGGGAGAAAAAGGAGGAGCCGGAGGGGAGGGAGAGGGAGATGGACACCAAGTGAGAGGGAGGAGGGGCGGGGATGGGGAGGGAGGGAGGCGTAGGGGAGGAGGTGGAGGGGGATGGGGAGAGAGGGAGGAAAAGGAGAGAGAGAGAGAAAGAGAGAGAGAGGGGGAGGAGGAGAAAGAGAGAGAGATAGAGGAGGGGGTGGAAGGGAGAGAGGGCAGAAGCTGAGGAGGAGGGGGCAGCGAGTGAGAGGGAGGAGGAGGAGGAAGGTGAGAGGTAGAGGGAGATGGAGGGGGGGGAGAGGGGGAGGGAGGGGGAGAGGGGAGAGAGAGAAGGGGAGGAGGAGGGGGTAGCGAGTGAGAGGGAGGAGGAGGTGGAGGAAGGTGAGAGGGAGAGGGAGGGGGGAGAGAGGGAGAGGGAGAGGTATGGTAGGAGGTGGAGGGGGAGGGGGAGAGAGGGAGGCGAAGGAGAGGGAGGGAGAAAGAGGAGGAGGGAGGGGAGGAAGAGGGAGATGGAGAGGTAGGGGAGGAGGGGGAGGGAGAGGGGCAGGGGGGGAGAGGGAGGCGGAGGAGAGGGAGGGAGAGAGAGGAGGAGGGATGGGGAGGAGGAGGGGGAGGGGAGGAAGAGGGAGGGGAGGGAGAGGGAGAGGGTTGCTTGCCTTCCTTCCAGTGAGAAGTGCTAGTGAGAAAAGATAGCTGTTAGTCCAGCGAGAGGCGGTTAGTCCATGTCGTGAAAGACATGGGGTGCATTGAACCCAATGTTCAACAACCTCCCCCCCAACGTGAGCCAGGTGAGTTTCGAACTCGAGACTTGTCTCTCTGATACCACTTGTTGAAATCAAGATTACTGTTAGACAAAAACCCACGGGTGTTAGTCTCTGCTAAAATCACCAGAGTTAGGATCCACGAGAGGTGGTTAGGCCATGTTGCGAAACACACGGGGGGCGTTGAACCCAATGTCCAACAAAATAATTGTAAACATTTAACATTCATATTTCAGCTCAATTAGAAAATGATTCCTTATGGTACAAAGATCACTTATATCTTTGTAAGAATTCCCAACTAAAACAAAATATGCTTTTGGAATTGTACACTTCTCCCTTAGGAGGACACTCAAGAATTTTAAAAACTTACCAGAGGGTGAAGAATTTTTTTTTTGAGATGGCCCTAAATCTAATATTCAAAAAATTTTAGCGGAATGTTTGGTTTGCCAAACATTTATTAGAGAAAGCATATTTAAATGAAAATTTAAATTTGGTACTTTCAAAATTACAAAGTAATCCTTCTACAAGGGAAATGTCCCTTCATAGGCTCAAGCACTATAAATTGAAGTTGGTCTTCTTCTATTTGAGATCAATAAAGTCAGTGAATTTTGAGTGGTTCATATGGAAATAAATCGATCCATGGTCCGTACAACAATCAATATTTTTGTGGTGTTCATGGTAAACAATTCTTCTATGTTTTCATATTAGAGGCTCACATTCTATTACAAGGCTCATATTCTATTTCAAAGGTCGCATTATCTTATAAGACTCACATTCCAATACAAAGGGCACACATTCTAATTTATTGGTTGTATTCTCATTGAATCGTGTTTCAGTTACTTGTAATATGTGTAGTAGCTCCCTCCAATTATGACCTGAATTATCTGTGGAAGCACACTCTTCCTGGTTACCATATCATAGTGACATGATATTGACTCATTGTCTTTGTTTGACTATAATTTAGTATCCCATGCATGACTATGGAGAATCACATCACTATAGTGACTGGGATAATAGGGATATGAATCGCATTCATAACTGCGGTGATTGAGACCATTGTAGCTCCTTAATATCATAATAAGTATAGTTTATAGTGGAATTGTGGTTCACAGCATAGCTAATTACAATGAAACATTTTCTAAAGGGTCGTATTCTCTGAACTATAATCCATAACACACACATTGTCATAAAAAATATGTGTTGTGGCATCATGGTTGGAGTTACTCTATTAGTGGAATCATGGTCCTTTGTAGTGGCATCATTTTTCAATATAGTGGAATCGTGGAAGTACATATTTTGTGTTCATCATGTAACTTTGATATGACTTGAATCAATGATGTGTAAAGTGTATATGTCATAAGCTTACACTATACTTTTTGAACAATCACCTGTTGACATAAATACTATGATATAAACTACAGTGAGACTCTTATATATGACTTTGTTATGTGGAACATTATATTGATATGGAAAGGTCGAAAGTATGATAGAATAATCGTATGGAACATAACAATGATCTAGATATGTGTAATGAATCAGAGATTCATTTTTAATTTTGATATGGTAGTAAATATTAGATATTAAATTGACAATTTTTATACCGTGAAGGAAAGGACCCTAACCATTTAGGGTTATTTTAATGTGTCGTTATTCGTGATCTTTCTCTTATATGATATTACTGCCTTTATTAAATAGTAATTCAGTGATCCATGTGTTAGAGTCATGTTTAATAATGATTGGGAAACTATGGTAGAGACTGTGAAAATAGCCATGTCATGATAATAACCTTATTCATGATAGTAACCTTGATGCAATGACAATGAGTCTCCAAACAATACAATGATACGGTGAAAATATATAGGAAAAAAAGTTGGTGACCTTAATGACAATGTTGATCTATATTACAGTGAGACAATGACCAAATTGTATAACAATCATGATGACAACATACAATGATATGGAAATAACTCTCTAGATATAAAATTTTTTAATTTACAAATGCCATTATGAACTAACTTTGCTGTGCCCTAAAATACCTGATATGTTAAATGCTAAGTTGCACGAAGCGCTGAAACCTTTGGAAGTTTATGAAATGGGTAGGGTTGGAAACGTGACCGCCCAAAAATGGAAATGTTATATATATATATATATATATATATATATATATATAGATATATATATATAATTTTTTTAAAAATAAGTTAAAACACAACTTGCAAGAAAAAAAGAATGAGACATGTAAAATCCGGTCTATGTTAACTCTCATAAATCATTAAATCATTTGAAATCCAATATTATCATTTATAAAGGAGGTTTTACATCCAAGATTATAATATTAACCTATACACATGAGGCTTTACATCTAAAATTATCTTTTATACATGGTTATATGTGCTGAAAATGAAGCATAACATATGGTAATGACAAGTACAATTACATATATTATAATCATAATCATCATCTTCATTAACAAAATTAGAACAAGTTAATTTTTAAGCAGAACTAGAGCGTGGATTGATTAGAGATAGATTAGTGTGTTGAGTTATTACACATAAAATTTAGTGCTATATTGAATCTATTTCGGCCATAGAAGGGCCGCACAACCTTCTTCCGTGCTTGAGCGAGCCCGCAAAAGAAAAAAGGTCATGGAAATGGGTCAAAATTAGTCGAAAATGGGGCAGAATTGGGATGAAACTCCATACAAACCTATCAACGACGTTTCATTGGAATTTCCAAATCAGGAAACTCCACCCAAATGTTTCAGCTTCATTTCAGTGGCGTTTTGGTCACGTTTCAGTGTTTCGATGAGTTTCGGGTACGAAGAGTCAAGACACCACCTCGGGGCCGTTTCTTGCAACACAGGTTAAATGCATCTCATTATGGATGTGCTTTGTGTCTCAACTAAAAAATTAATGAATATCCAATAGAAGAATAATTTGGATGGGTTTTCCCCTTTGTAGGGTTTTGCTGAGGTTCCGACAAAAATATTGATGTCTCTTTTGTGCATGCTTTTCTTCTAATGTTCGTTTATGTTTCGTTGTAATGTTGAAGTTATTGTTCTTTCTACACGATTGCTAATAATTGAATATGTTGTGGGGTGAATGTTTAAAAATTCAATTATGAATAGAAAATAATAATATAGACCTAAAAAATAAACAGTTGAGTCACTATTTATCAATTATACACCAAGTGATTATATTACTCGTATTTACATAAATCTGAAATCATTGTTTTGTTTCACGTTGTTTCCGTTTTCTCATTACCATTTGAAAATGAATGTACATTATTGCATCACACTTTGGCGTTTTCAATTTATTCCATAAGTGTAGCTTATATGTTTCCTCAATACTCCATTAAAATAGATCAATAATGCATTCATTTCATCCATTGTGCAACACAAATGACTTTTGACGAGATTTTTAACCAAACAAATAATTTATGGAAGTCAATGAGAACCAATGACAAGTTTCCATGTTTCCCTCGAGCATAGAAAAAGCTTGATTGGGTTAGTTTTATGGAAGAGATGTGTGTATGTGTTTTTTATTGGAAGCATAGAAAGATTTAGGATGAATAGGAGCATCTTTTGCTTCATAGTTGGGATGGAAAGTTCCACTCATGAAATTCTCTTCAAATAAATTAAAACACAAACCTTGATCATGAGGTTACAATTGTTGTGAGACATGTCCATCTATGAGCCATGTCTTACATACAAGTGTTATCCATGAGAAACATGTGGAACATATATGGGATTAAGCTTACACATGTTTGAAAGATGGAGGCTCTCTGATTACTTATTATCTTTCCCTCCTCATATCCTTTTTTTACAAGGGGAACCCATTCTGTATGTTCATGTGATGAAACTGTTGGGAAAGGAATAAAACTACGTGTCTCTTGGATTCAATTTACATCAAATATTATTTCGATGAACATTAGGTCATCATAAAGAGGAAGGGCGGGTTGTGAAATATTTGGAAACTACTTATATCTAGTGTAAATTTTTTTATCTAGTTGGTATTTAATTTTCTTCATGTCTATTGAATGCATAAAATATGCAATCAACATGAAGATGACCCCAAGAGAGTATGGGAATGAAAAATACACCTTATAAAAATATACAAATACATATTAATAACTTGATATATAGTTTTGTTGTTGATTTTTTTAAAGAATAGAGGAGGAAAATATCAAATAGGATACCTAAAAAAATTTGGAAACTACTTATATCTAGTGTAAAAACCGGCCTATGTTAACTCTCATAAATCATTAAATCATTTGAAATCCAATATTATCATTTATAAAGGAGGTTGTACATCCAAGATTATAATATTAACCATACACATGAGTCTTTACATCTAAAATTAACTTTTATACATGGTTATTTGTGCAGAAAATAAAGCATAACACATGGTAATGACAAGTACAATTACATATATTATAATCCTAATCGTCATCTTCATTAACAAAATTAGAACAAGTTAATTTTTAAGCAAAACTAGAGCGTGGATTGATTAGAGATAGATTAGTGTGTGGAGTTATTACACATAAAATTTAGTGCTATATTGAATCTATTTTGGCCATAGAAGGGCCCCACAACCTTCTTCGGTGCTTGAGTGAGCCCGCAAAAGAAAAAAGGTCATGGAAATGGGTCAAAATTAGTCGAAAATGGGGTATAATCGGGATGAAACTCCATAGAAACCTATCAACGACGTTTCATTAGAATTTCCAAATCAGGAAACTCCACCCAAATGTTTCAGCTTCATTTCAGTGGCGTTTTGGTGGCGTTTCAGTGTTTCGATGAGTTTCGGGTACGAAGAGTCAAGACACCACCTCGGGGGCCATTTCTTGCAACACAGGTTAAATGCATCTCATTATGGATGTGCTTTGTGTCTCAACTAAAAAATTAATGAATATCCAATAGAAGAATAATTTGGATGGGTTTTCCCCTTTGTAGGGTTTTGCTGAGGTTCTGACAAAAATATTGATGTCTCTTTTGTGCATGCTTTTCTTCTAATGTTCGTTTATGTTTCGTTGTAATGTTGAAGTTATTTTTCTTTCCACACAATTGCTAATAATTGAATATGTTGTGGGGTGAATGTTTAAAAATTCAATTATCAATAGAAAATAATAATATAGATCTAAAAAATAAACAGTTGAGTCACTATTTATCAATTATACACCAAGTGATTATATTACTCGTATTTACATAAATCTGAAATCATTGTTTTGTTTCATGTTGTTTCCGTTTTCTCATTACCGTTTGAAAATGAATGTACATTATTGCATCACACTTTGGCATTTTTAATTTATTCCATAAGTGTAGCTTATATGTTTCCTCAACACTCCATTAAAATAGATCAATAATGCATTCATTTCATCCATTGTGCAAAACAAATGAATTTTGACGAGATTTTTAACCAAACAAATAATTTATGGAAGTGAATGAGAACCAATGACAAGTTTCCCTATTTCCCTCGAGCATAGAAAAAGCTTGGTTGGGTTAGTTTTATGGAAGAGAAGTGTGTATGTGTTTTTTATTGGAAGCATAGAAAGATTTAGAATGAATAGGAGCATCTTTTGCTTCATAGTTGGGATGGAAAGTTCCACTCATGAAATTCTCTTCAAATAAATTAAAACACAAACCTTGATCATGAGATTACAATTGTTGTGAGACATGTCCATCTATGAGTCATGTCTTACATACAAGTGTTATCCATGAGAAACATGTGGAACTATATGGGATTAAGCTTACACATGTTTGAAAGATGGATGCTCTCTGATTACTCATTATCTTTCCCTCCTCATATCCTATTTTTACAAGGGGAAACCATTATGTATGTTCATGTGATGAAACTATTGGGAAAGGAATAAAACTACGTGTCTCTTGGATTCAATTTACATCAAATACTATTTCGATGAACATTGGGTCATCATAAAGAGGAAGGGCGGGTTGTGAAATATTTGGAAACTACTTATATCTAGTGTAAATTTGTTTATCTAGTTGGTATTTAATTTTCTTCATGTCTATTGAATGCATAAAATATGCAATCAACATGAAGATGACCCCAAGAGAGTATGGGAATGAAAAATACACCTTATAAAAATATACAAATACATATTAATAACTTGATATATAGTTTTGTTGTTGATTTTTTTAAAGAATAGAGGAGGAAAATATCAAATAGGATACCTAAAAAAATTTGAAATAAAATATAATTAAAAATATATGACTAACTTTAACATTTATTTCACTTTGAAATTTTGATAAATACATTTTTTATTATAAATCAATTTTTTTCAAAAAAAATCGTTAGATATAGACTATTTTTTATTTTTTTAAAGAATATGCTTTTGAAAATCTACTCCAAGTGTTATTTTATAATTTCTTAATTAGATCATTTCTTCCTGAAAAGGATAAAAAAATTTCTTGATTGGATAATGTATTCCTAAAAAAGATAAAAAGTTAAAAAATGATAGCATGTTAGAATATCAAAATAAAAAGTTAAAAAATGATAGCATGTTAGAATATCATTTTGATTGGATTCTAACTAGTTGCTCCAATTACCAATTTAGATTACTTATGAGAGTTAGACAATAGTTGAAACTCCTAGTCATGTTTTATAGCTCACATCAACTTTAATTTTCTAGATATATTTACATAATCATTTACTTTCATAGATATTTTTACATAATCATTGTTATGGTCGTAAAAAAATGTAAAGTAAATTAATGATTTTATAGTTGGAATCAAAGTTACGAAGCTAATGAAGGGTTGAGACAATGAGTAATATTTTTCCATTTAAAATATTGAAAATGTATGAGGCGGGTTGTTATAGCACTCATCACAAGTTCAATTCCCCTTGGAGTGATGTATCTGGACATGTTGATAAAGATAGAGTTGAAAAGAAAAAAAGAAAGAAAATGAAAGGTACTGCCAAACTTATAATAATAATAATAGTTATATTAGATACAAATTTTCATTAGCGTATAAACATCTCTACTCTAATACATTCATGACTAATAAATAATAATTATTTAAAAACATATATATGAATATATTTGAAATCAATAATGATATGAATAACGTATATTAAACTATGTAATTTTTTTAATGTAATTTATATGTAAATTTCAATAATAATAATTTTCAAAAAATAAAGAAATCCAGTTTTTTGATCTATATAAAATTTAGTCACTTAGATTATAAAAATTAAAATTATCAATCATTATTATATTATATTAAATATCTTTATATCTTAAAAAAACATAATTATATTTATTCTTCTATATTCCATGTTAAATAATACAAAATACCTTTATTATAGACACAGGTGATTAATATATTTAATATAAAGACTAAAATCAAAGTGTTACAACACTAGTTACATCCTTAATTTTCAATAACTAACGGGTGCAAAATAGTTAATATCCAATGGATTGTTAAGAAATTTTAAATAGTTAATATCCAATGGATTGTTAAGAAATTTTACTATTTTAACATTAAATTGATGGTTAATAAATTTTATTCACAAAATATCTAATTTAATTAATGAATTTTACCACAAACCCAAGTATATCATCGCAGATTTTATAATTTAAATTTTAACATCAAATGAATGGTGGTTAACGTGCCTTACCAAATTTGAAGTCAGTGCCATGTCACCTGGCAACGCCACTCCTAACTTGAAAATGACCATCGACCAGGTCAGCAGTGTGGGCACCAGCGGAGTCTGGGATGGCAGGTGTATTAAAACGGCTATGATGTAGTTTGGGAGGGAAAGAGCGAATTTAAAAAACCATAGCCGTTGTGGGCAAGAATAAATGAATGGGCATTAAAACGATTATGGTGTGGTTTGGGAAAGTGAATTGAGAAAAGCATAGCGGTTGAGGACATGAAGAAATGGATAAGGATTGATGTTTTCCATTCATCCAGAGCCGCACAAGTGCACATCCGAGTTACAGCTGATGGTTAATCTCTTGCAATCGAGAAGGAGAATGCAAAGCCTTTGTGACACCAATGCGAATAGAGTACACCAATGCGAATGGAGTACATAGAAGAAATTCAAAGGAAATTTTTGTAAATTGGAAGCATGGTGGTTCATTTCGTCCAGGTAATCGAGCTCGGCATAGGAGTTATGTCATCAAGCTCCGATTCCATTAATGGTATATATACATATGGATTATCTCTATTCATGAAAATAGATATGTATTTATCTTCATCAATTTTGTATACTGCTAATCGCTTCTGCATTCAAACTGAGCAGAATTCCGCTGAGCAGAGCACAACAGACTGCTACAGAGCACGGCATAGAGGGCGGTGGGTTGTTGATTTTGTGCTGATGCAGTGCACCTTGTTGATTTGTCCCTTTTCGTTTTTTATTTCTTCTCCTTTTTTCTTAGTCTGTGAATGCTTTAGCAATATCCATCGTTATTTCTCAGTTCTTGCTCGTAGTATATTTGTGGGCTTTTTTTTTATTTTCTTTTTTTTTATTGTTTAGATTTGCTTCTCTCTGGGAGATGGGTGGTTGGCCTTCTTACTCCCTATAGCCTAGGTTATTGTACATAGCACATATTGTGTAACTGTTTATTTTGAGTATCCCACATGCACTCTTTGTTTTGGGTATATTTTTTTGTGCGCATGCAGGCTTAGAAAAGATTGCTGAGGAGCTCCAGTGGAAACGTTGGACTACCATAATGTTAATACTCAACTCTGAAGGATAATTATTCGAGGTATTTCTCATATGCTTTACAGTGAGCTCTACTCTAGTTTCTAAATAATTTATGTTGTATTTTCAATCAAAAATTAGGTACGCTATTCTGGAAACCAAGTTATGAAAATAAATTAAAACCATCTTTCTTTGTTGAATTCTCCCTCTTGATTTCACTGTTTTCTACTTGGATTCTTAACGAAATCCTAAGTAAGCTTCCCTCTCTCCTAACCAAATTTTAAATCACCTTTCCCAACAGTATTCCACATTCGCAACTACTTGACATGATATTCTCTCTTAAGAGGTTCAGGCTTTATTTTAATTTTTTGTTGAAAACCTTATATTCCATGGAGAGCCCGGAGATGATGAGCATGTCCCCGTATTGAGGCAGCTTATGGGTGAAACAAGCATTCAAAAGCCGAAACTGATTAATAAAAAATAAAACCAAGACCGCACCACTATCATTTTTATAAGTTGTTAATTGTTATTGTAGAAACAATTCACATAATCAACACCGAACGCCTTCCTAAGTAAATGGATAAAAGCTCCATGGCTTCTGGTTCGGGGACAATAACCTTGTATGCTGATTCTTTCCTTCGTTTACGTTTTCTTCAGCTTATTGAGAATTTTGTTGATCCATTTCAATCTCCAAATATCAATGGTTATTTATACATATATCGTTATATTTCAAAGGTCAGTAATTAGATATACATAAATATTTTATATTTATTGGAGGCTGGATGATAAAATTGCATTGTATTTTTTTTAACCATCAAGAAAGTGACCTTAACAAAGGGCTATTTTATTAGAGGAAGCAACAACATGGTTTCAACATATTTGTTTTTGTTTGTAATTTGTAATTTGTAATTTGGCTTTTCTCAATCACTATGCAGATGAGATTTTATGGTGACATCTTACTCTGTTTAAAGTAAATGTTTATTCACTATCAGTTTGGATAATTTTTATTATAAAGTATTGTTATTTTTTTAGTCACAATTAAATTAAATTGTAAATAATATTTATTATTGATATATTTAAATGATATTTTGTGCATTTGTATTTATTAGATTGGGGAGAAACAGTATTTTGAGGAAATTTCATTGAATTGTTTTGAATATGAAGTAGATGTATTTTTTGGTTTTTATTTTTTAGAAATATATTTGAGATATATACTATATTTTCAGATTTAAAAAGAAAATTAAAGTTTATTCAATAGTAGTTAGTAGACAGAAAATGATTATGAAAAATAGTATATTTTGATTGAAATTTCAATTTTAATTTGATTTTATTTTTATGTAAATTTGTTTGTAGTTTCTTATATATTATACATATTAGCTTTCAATATTTTAGTGATTTTTTTCATACGAGTTTTATTAAAGTAAAGCTTTTAATATTTTAGTGTATTTTAGAGCAAAGAGGTAGAGAGAGAGATGAAAGAAGATAAACGTGAAGATGGGAATGTGAGTAAATAGCGAGGATGGGAAAGTGGGGAAGAGATAGGAAGAGGAAGACAAGAGGAGAGAGTGAGTTAGTGGGTGTACATGTGTGTGAGAGAGAGGGAGAGAAGGAGATGAGTGATAATAAGATGAAAGAAGATAAATGTGAAGAGGGAAATGTGGGTAGATAGTAAGAATGGGAAAGTGGGGAAGAGATAGGAAGAGGGAGACAAGAAGAGAGAGTGAGTAAGTTGGTCTAGATGTGTGAGAGATTGAGGGAGAGAAGGAGATGAGTGATAGGGTGAGAGATGTAGAAAATGATAGCTCTAGTGGGATAGAGAGGTAAAAAGAGAGATTGGTAGAGCGAGAAAGAGATGTCAAAGACAGAGGGGAAGATGGAGAAAAAGAGGGAGTGAGGGGAAGAGAGATAGAGCTTGAGATGGAATTTTTGAAAGACATATTAAGCAAGGTAAGTAAGGATAGTAGGATAGGAAGTGAGAGGGAAAAGGTAGAGAGATGGGTAATGAGGAGAGAGAGAGAGAGAGAGAGAGAGAGAGAGGGAGGGAGGAGGAGAAAGAGAGAGAGAGAGAGAGAGGGGGGGGAGGGGGAGAGGGAAGGGGAGGAGGAGGGGGCAGCGAGTGAGAGGGAGGAGGAGGAGGAGGAAGGTGAGAGGGAGAGGGAGGAGAAGGGGGGAGAGAGAGAGGCGGAGGAGAAAGAGCTTGAGATGAATTTTTGAAAGACATATTAAGCAAGGTAAGTAAGGATAGTAGGAGAGGAAGTGAGAGGGACAAAGGTAGAGAGATGGGAAGTGAGGATAGAGAGAGAGAGAGAGAGAGGGGGGGGAGAGCAGGAGAAAGAGAAAGAGAGATAGGGGGGAGGGCGGCAGAGGTGGAGGTGGGAGAGAGGGAAGGGGAGGAGGAGAAAGAGAGAGAGGGGGGGGGGCGGGAGAGGGGTGAAGGGAGAGGGAGGGGGGAGAGAGAAAAGGGTAGGAAGAGGGGGCATCGAGTGAGAGGGAGGAGGAGGTGGAGGAAGGTGAGAGGGAGAGGGAGAGGGGGAGGAAGGGGGAGAGGGGAGAGAGAGAAGGGGAGGAGGAGGAGGAGGAAGGTGAGAGGGAGAGGGAGAGGGAGCGAGGAGACTGGGAGAGGGAGGGGGTAGAGGTAGGGGAGGAGGTGGAGGTGGAGGGGGAGGGGGAGAGAGGGAGGGAGAAAGAGAAGGAGGGAGGGAGAAGAGAGGGAGAGGGAGGGGACACCGAGTGAGAGGGAGGAGGAGGAAGGTGAGAGTGGGAATGAGAGGGAGGGGGGGAGAGAGGGGGAGAGGGAGAGAGAAAGAGAGAGAGGAGGGGGGAAGGGAGAGAGGGGAGAAGGGGAGGAGGAGGGGGCATCGAGGGAGAGGGAGGAGGAGGGGGAGCGGGAGAGGGGAGAGAGAGAAGGGGAGGAGGAGGGGGCAAATGTAGGAGAGGAGTAGGAGGAGGAGGAAGGAGAGGGAGAGGGAGGGGGAGAGAGGGAGACGAGAGGTAGGGGAGCAGGGGGAGGGGAGAGGGAAAGGGAGACAGGGAGGGAGAGAGAGGAGAGGCAGGGAGAGAGGTGGGAGGGGAGGGGGAGGGAGATGGACAATTTATATGGGAGGAGGAGGAAGGTGAGAGGGAGGGAGAGGAGAGGGAAGGAGGGGGAGGGAGGGGATGGGGAGAGAGGGAGGCTAATGAGAGAGAGAGAGAAAGAGAGAGAGATGGGGAGGAGGAGAAAGAGAGAGAGGGGGGGGGAGGGAGGAGGAAGAAGGGGAGGAGGAGGGGAAGGAGGAGAGGGAGGAGGAGGAGGAAGGTTAGAGGAGAGGAGGGAGGCTGAGAGAGGGGGAGGAGAGGTAGGGGGAGGGGGGAGAGAGGGGGAGGGAGAGGTAGGAAAGGCAGGGGGAGAGAGGGGGAGGGAGAGGTAGGGGTGGAGGTGGAGGGGAGGGGGAGAGAGGGAGGAAGGAGGAGGGAGGGAGAGAGATGGAGGGGGAGGGGGAGAGAGGGAGGCGAAGGAGGGAGGGAGAGAGGAGGAGGGAGGAGGAGGGAGGAGAGGCGAGGGGAGGGGAGATGAGGGGAGGGAGAGGGAGATGGAGTGGTAGGGGAGGAGGGAGGGAAGAGGAGAGAGGGAGGTGGGAGGAGAGGGAGAGAGAGAGGAGGAGGGATGGGGAGGAGGAGGAGGGAGGGGGAGGGGAGGAAGAGAGAGAGGGAGAGGGAAAGGGTTGCTTTCCTTCCTTCTAGTGTGCCGATCGTACTGCTTGCCTTCCTTCCAGTGAGCAGTGCTAGTGAGAAAAGCTAGTTGTTAGTCCATCGAGAGGTGGTTAGTCCATGTCGTGAAACACATGGGGAGCGTTGAACCCAATGTTCAACAATCTCCCCCCTAACGTGAGCCAGGTGAGTTTCGAACTCGAGACTTGTCTCTCTGATACCACTTGTTGAAATCATGATTGTTGTTACACCAAAACCTGCAGGTGTTAATCTCTGCTACAATCACCAGAGTTAGGATCTACGAGAGGTGGTTAGCCCATGTTGCGAAACACACGGGTAGCGTTGAACCCAATGTCCAACAAAATGATTGTAAACATTTAACATTCATATTTCAGCTCAATTAAAAAATGATTCCTTATGGTACAAAGATCACTTATGTCTTTGTAAAAATTCCCAACTAAAAAAAAATATTCTTTTTGAATTGTACACTTCTCCCTTAGGAGGACACTCAAGAATTTCAAAAACTTACCACGGGGTGAAGAATTTTTCTTTTGAGATGGCCCTAAATCTGATATTCATAAATTTTA